>JACAVU010000010.1:21422525-22022525 GCA_014183005.1 Castanea mollissima | reverse complement strand
AACTTGAATTGAAAAAGGTTTGCTCCAACTTCCACCACCTGGACTTTATTCTCTAAACCCCACGCTCTCTTCAGTGTACTCTGAGCAGCCCTCTTATTAAAAGTCTTACAAGTGAGAAACTTCCCAATCAAACTCTGAGAACAACTCTCAATCTCCTCCTGCCTTCCTTCATCTGAAATAGCAATAACTTCTTCCTCCTCCGTAGTCAACTTCATATTCTCCATACTATGTATCACATCATCCGCCATAATGCAGTAAAGGCAAAAACCAAAAACAAAAGAAAGAATCAAACCCTTAGCAGAAACTAAGGGAAGAAGAGACTCGTATACACGAGAGAGAGAACTCCTACCCTAGAGCAGGAGAGGATAGCTAAATTCTTAAAAATGTGTCACTTAATGCTGATGTTAAATATCTTGCTTATTAACATATGCTTAAGGACATGCTTCTAAAATTATGCTTAAGGACATGCTTCTAAAATTATGCTCATTTTTAGAATTAAAATCCATTGAAGAAAAGACACTAGTAACGTATTAGAATACTGTTAATTTTTTTTAAAATTAAAAAACTAAAACATAAAAGATCAATATACATTCACTGAAAAATAATTATTAGAATGAAAGAGTATTTTTCTCAACAAAAAAAAGAAGAATGAAATAGTGTGACTTTCAAATCCTTCATTAAATCAACATGAAACAATTACATTAACAATAATACAAAAATAATAATTGATGTTTGCTCAAAATAAATACATAGTTCCACATCATTAATTAATGTTTGCCCTTCTCTTGCATTTACATTAAAAATAATTTTTTAAAATGCTACACATAAACACATTGACCCAATTTTTAGGAAAAATAATAATATAAGACTGAATCACACCAAAGCTATAACTTACCAAATCAAGCAAACATTCCTAAGAATCACATTGAATCAAAATGTGAGATCATAGAACAATATTGGATAGTTTTCAAGCATAAAACTTTATAAAGTTGTAGGAATGGAAGTAAATATTACTACCATAAAACTGCATAAAACATTCTTACATGGAATCGCATGACCCATCCCATCTTTTAAATTGCAGCGTTCAGAGACAAAGAGAAACGTTGACTATTTTACCAAAGAAGGAAAACTGCAAACATGGAAGTGTATACCATGGAGTTAGGGCTGTCCAACCCACCCGGCCACCCGCCCAACCCGCCCAAACCACCCGTACCCGACTCGCTTCCACCTGATCCGACTGCTCCGGTGGTTGGACGCGGGTCTCGTTCTCCAAAATCCGACGCCGGCGGGTCGATTTCGAGTCCTCTCTCTCAAAACCCGCGAAACCCGACCCGCCCGAAGAGCATGAACATTCTGCGAATTCTCCAGCTTTCCGACGAGATTTCAGCCAAATTTCGCAGATTTCGTCAACCAAAACAATCAGATCCAACCATATTTGGTGAGATTCGACAAGATTTGAGGAGATCCAAGCTTATTTTGGCTAGATCTCGACCAAACTTCATGAAATCCGACGAGATTCGAAGAGATCCAAGTTGATTTCCGGCGAGATTTGAGGATATCCAAGCTGATTTCGGTGAGATCTCGACCGTATTTGGTGAGATCTAGCGAGATTCAAGGCGATCCAAGCTTATTTCAGCGATTTTCGGTGCAAATGAACTGAGTTTTTGCAAATTCCGGCGAGTGTTTTGAAGATTCCGGCGAGTGTTTTGAAGATTCCGGCGACGTTTGCAGAATCCGGCGATCCTCTGAACCGACCGAACCGACCGAAAACTACCCGAACCCGAAACCGACTCAACCGATTGACGCCGGCGGTCGGTTTCGGGTCCCTCCGCCTTCCAACCGACGCCGGCGGGTCGGGTTCAGGTAGGGTCGAAAACCGACCCAACCCGACCCGTGGACAGCCCTACATGGAGTAATAAGATAACCAGTTTTATTTTAAAAATTGAAAAAAAAAATGATATTTATTCAAACGTTTTATTTTGAAAATCAATAGCAAAATGACCCTATTTTTTAGGCAATGTCTTAGTGGAAGTTAAGGTTTTATTTTTACTAGATTGTCCTTTAGTTTTGTCTCTACTTAAACATAGGAAAGTAAGGGTATTTTAGAACAAAAACAATCCAGATTGTCCTTTAGTTTTTTTAGGCGATGTTTTAGTGGAAGTTAAGGTTTTATTTTTACTGAATTGTCCTTTAGTTTTGTCTCTACTTAAACATAGGAATGTAAAGGTATTTTAGAACAAAAACAATCTAGATTGTCCTTTAGTTATATATATATATATATATATATATATATATATATATACACACACACATATTTCGATTTGTTTTTAGATAAACGTGGGGTGTTTAACTTATTTTTCTATTTAAAAAAAAAAACAATAAACATATAGTTACTTTGAAGAAGTGGGTTAGTGGAAGAGTGTTCTTATTTTGTAAGCAATATTTTAGTTCAAGTTAGACATGTATTTTTACCAAACTATCATTTGGTTCTGTCACTACTTAAACCTAGGAGTGTAGGGGTATTTTGGAACAAAAAAAAAATCTTTTACCAAACTATCTTTTAGTTTTGTCTCTACTCTAACTTAGGGGTGTAAGGGTATTTTGGAACAAAAAAAAAAAACACTCCAAACATGTGTAGCCGCTTGAATAGTAGTATCTATACTACTATTTAAGCAGCTGGCCCTGTTTGGACTAATTTTTTTTTTTTCCAAAATACCCCTACATCCCTAAGTTTAAGTAGAGACAAAACTAAGAAATAATTTGGTAAAAATACATGTCTAACTTACACTAAAATATTGCCTACAAAATAGGTACATTCTTCCACTAATTGCTAATTTAAAAACTCCTAAATTTATAACACGTTCACATTTCCAATTAGTTTCTCCTTGCCTGTATTATCATTTAGCAGTTACCACTTGCTGGTAGTTTCAATGTTATCCACACATCCACGTTTTAATTTGAAAATAAAAATAGTTACCATAATTTACATCCCAATACTCCCTTATCAGTTGCCCAACTCCAAGTTTCCATCCGTTCATGTCCATTTGCCAATTTTTTTTTTAGAATGTGATAAGGAATGAAGATACTCCAGATCGTCCATGGTCATCCACACCAGCAGTCATCCAAAAGAAACCACACCAGCAGCCATCCAGAAGAAAGCACCAAGACGAGACTAACGCCCATGGTCGTCCATGGACGAAAACAAACCCACATCACTCGTCCAAGGAAAGTGCCCATCCCCATCCTGAAGGGATTCGTCCACATGAGGACCCTTGGACGAGACTTTTACACTTGGAATTACTAAGTACATTTCACCACTCCGTAACATACGCATTACTTCCAGTGACCGTTGTATAAGAAAATATAACTCCTAAAAGATTGTGGAAATTATCCTTGAACCCCCCAACCTCCTCAAATTTAGAGGAGGTTACAATTCCAATAACTGTTCCTAGGACACTATATAAACACCCATTCATACCAATTAAATGTGTGTTTTTTACTTCTCCCAAAAAGTTGGAACTCCAAAGATATAGAAAGAAAACTAATTTCGCCATCGAAGGGTTCTTGGCCGGCAACTCCGGTCACCTTTGATCGCTTCTCTTTCTTTTTCATGCCATTGAGAGAGCGAATGGTCCTTTCAAGTCCGAATCATCCAGCCTACTGATTTTCTTTGCATCATCAATTGACGCCGTCTATGGGAACACTCTATTCACTGTTCTTTTCATTCGACTATTTGTTTTCGTTGTCAAGGATTAGCCTTTCCCAAACAAAAGGCTGAATGGTTCGAACAAGATCAAGGGCTACCAACTTAGGCCACCAAGAGAGTAGGGATGCTTCTATCAATCCCCTTCGCGATCGCAGGTCAACGTCTACCATGCAACCGCCTTCTATTCAACATATACAATCCATGGCTGCCACTATGACAGAACTGACCCATTAGAATCAGGAGTTGAATAGAGAGATCAACCTGAGGAGGCAGCGCCAAGATGGACACACAGAGGGACGAGCCCAAAGTCAGGAAGGTAAAGGAGAAAATGTCGAGTCTGAAAATCAGACAAGGGGTACCGCTTCAAGAAGAGTGCCACACTTGGAAAGAGAGATGGACCAGATGAGAAAAGCCATGGATGAGTTGAGGGAGAACATAAGGCTGGCAAACCCAGTGGATGATATGGTTCACCGAACGGACTCCCCTTTCACAGCTTCCATCAACAGTCACCCCTTACCCCCGAAATTCAAAATGCCTTCCTTGGATTCGTATAATGGAAATCGTGACCCGTGTGACCACATTGCTACTTTCAAGACGACCATGCACCTTCAAGGGGTCCCAAATGAGATTATGTGCAAAGCTTTCCCTACCACACTTAAGGCGCTAGCACGGGTGTGGTTTAGTAAAATACCCCCAAACTCAATAGGATCGTTTGAAGAGTTGAGTAAATTGTTTATCAAATAATTTCATTAGAGGACAATGCCACAAACGTTCCTCTTCTAGTTTGCTGACTATAGAGCAAAGGGAGAATGAGAGTTTGAGGTCTTTCATCACCTAATTTAATAGGGAAGCCTTGACAGTAGATGAAATAGATGACAAGTTATTGTTGGCCGCCTTCCATAATGGGGTCAATTCTGACTTGTTCATCCATAAGCTCTACGAGCAAGAAAACTATGGCCGAACTCGTCCATTCAGCCCAGAATTTCATGAATGCTGAGGACGTTATTATAGCCAAGAAGAGAAAGAGAGCAGAGCGCTCGGAAGTAGGCCACCAGCGTTACTCAGATTAGGGACCTTGTCAAAAGAAGGCTCGCGTAGACGAGAGAAAAGACAAGGATGGTAAAAATGCAAGTTCCTCAGTGAGGAATCAGCAATACACGCCCCTGACTATGCCACTAGAGCAAGTTCTTATGCAGATCAAGGATGATTCGTCCTTGAAGTGGCCGGATAAGATGAAAGGAGATCCTAACAAGTGCAATAAGAGTAAGTACTGCTGCTTTCATAGAGACCACGGGCATGACACGGACGAGTGCTTTGATTTGAAGCAGCAGATAGAGAATCTCATTAGACAAGGAAAGCTAAGGAACTTCTTTGGACGAGACCAGAGAGATGAGAAACTGAAAGCTAAGGTGGAAGAGTCATCACGACCCCCACTAGGAGAGATAAGGGTAATTATAGGAGGAAACTCGACAACACAATCATCCAAGTCGAGGAAGACATACTTGAAGGTGGTGCAGAACATCCAGCTGTCTGGACGACCTCCTAAGATGAGGGAAGTGGACGAGCAGGCTATTACGTTCACGGACGAGGAAACAGGACGACTTCACCACCCACACGATGACGCGATAGTCATCACCCTACTATTTCTGACTACATGACCAGAAGGGTGTTTATAGACAATGGCAGTTCTGCAGACATTCTTTACTACCCCGCCTTCCAGCAAATGAGGCTAGGACGAGATCAGCTTCGACTAGTGAACTCGTCATTGGTGGGTTTTGGAGGAATGAAGGTGCAACCAGTAGGCACCATCACATTACCAGTGGTCGTTGGAACATATCCACAGGAAATAACCAATGAGGTAAATTTCCTTGTTGTTGATTGTGCATCATCATATAATGCAATAATTGGAAGACCGACTCTGAATAGTTGGAAGGCGATAACCTCTACCTACGACTTGTCCATCAAATTTCCGACCGAGCACGGAGTGGGCCAAGTGCAAGGAGATCAATTGGCCTCTAGAGAGTGCTACTTAGCCATGTTGGCAATGGACGAGCATATGCAGGCAATGAGTATAGACGGGAGAAGAATCGCAGCGAAACCCACTGAGGTGTTAGAGGACGTCCCTTTGGACGAGAACCAGCCTGAGAAGTTCACTAAAATTGAAGCGAGCATGGAAGAATGGTCAAAGCATGCTTTGATCCAGTTTTTGAAAAGCATCGATGTCTTTGCATGGAGTCATGAAGACATGCCTAGCATTGACCCAAGTGTTATTACTCAGCCTGAACGTGTGTCCCTATTCAAGGCCAGTACGACAGAAGAAAGGGTTTTTACCCTTGAACGAGACAATGCCATCAAGGAAGAAGTCCAGAAGTTGGTTGCCGCGGAGTTCATCCGAGAAGTTTATTATCCAGATTGGTTGGCGAACGTAGTCATGGTGAAAAAAGTTAACGGAAAGTGGTGAATGTGCGTGGACTTTACCGACTTAAACAAAGCTTGCCCCAAGGATAGTTATACATTGCCACGCATTAACCAGCTTGTGGACTCGACGGCAGGTCATAGGGTGCTGAGCTTCATGGACGCCTTCTTAGGTTACAACCAGATAAAGATGGATGAAGTGGATCAAGAGAAGACCTCATTCATTACATGTCAAGGGTTGTATTGCTACAAAGTGATGCCCTTTGGTTTGAAAAACGTGGGGGGCGACCTATCAAAGACTGGTTAACCACATGTTCCGTCCTCAAATCGGGTGAAATGTGGAGGTTTATGTAGATGACATGCTGGTGAAAAGCCAAGACGAGGACAATCATCTGGGTGATCTTCAAGAGACTTTTGATACATTGCGGCGGTATAACATGAAATTAAATCCAAGCAAGTGTGCTTTCAGAGTTTTGTCTGGGAAATTCTTGGGGTTCATGGTTTTGCATAGAGGAATTAAAGCAAATCCGGACAAAATCTAGGCGATACTGAATATGGAACCACAAAAAAATATCAAGGAAGTCTAGTCTCTTACCAGATGAGTTGTCGCCCTTAAGAGGTTTATGTTGAAAGCTACTGACAAGTGTTTGCCATTCTTTAAAGTCCTCAGGAAGGCATTTGAGTGGACAAACTAGTGTCAAAAGGCCTTCCAAGACTTGAAGACATATCTCATGACAGCGCCGTTGCTAAGTACGTTTGTGCTTGGAGAAGAGCTGTATTTGTACTTGGCGGTGTCCCCACACGCAGTAAGCTCGCATTGGTCAGGGAAGAGGGGAGAATCCAGAAACCGGTCTATTACACAAGCTGTGCAATGAGAGGAGCAGAAGGACGATACCCGATGATGGAGAAGCTAGCCTTTGCCTTGATTACGGCTTTTAGGAAGTTAAGGCATTATTTTCAAGCTCATATTATCAACGTCCTAATAGATCACCCCATAAAGAAGGCAATGAACAAGTTGGAAGCTGTTGAACGATTAATACAGTGGGCTGTTGAACGATAAAGGCGCAAGTATTAGCAGATTTCATCGCAGAGTTCACCCCAACCAAGATGAGCTGGACAAAGAGAAGGAGTTGAAAGGTGGGTCATTAATGTAGACGGATCGTCTACACTATATGCAGAAGGGATTAAAGTCATACTAAAGTCCCAGAGGGTGACAAGTTGGAGTACGCGGCCCGTCTACAGTATCAAACCACCAATAACGAGGCTGAGTACGAAGCTCTACTCAAAGGATTGGAATTGGCTAAGTCCTTAGGGGCAGAGTCAATAATAGTCAGAGGAGATTTTCAGCTAGTCATCAACCAAGTAAATGGAATGTGTGATACTAAGGAGGATCAGATGAAGAAATACCTTAGCAAAGTGAAACAACTCGCATGAAAGCTTTCAGCAGTAAGTTTTGTTCAGCTTCCTAAGGAGGAAAATATGGAAACAGATGCCTTGGCAAAAGCAGCTTCGGCAGGAGGAGTTACGGACGAGTACAACAACGTCCAATATATGCCAAGCATAGACTTTCCGGACATACAGCAGATAGGAGGGGGAGAAAACTGGATGAGTCCAATAGTAATTATCTTAAAGATGGAAGGCTTCCAGAAGATAAAGATGAAGTTAGGAAGTTGAGAGTCAGGGCAGCCAAATACGTCCTTATAAACGAAGTGCTGTACAAGTGAGGTTTTTCCCAACCTTACTTAAGGTGCTTGGCTCCTGACAAGTCAAACTATGTTTTAAGGGAAGTTCATGAAGGAGCATGGGAAATCATTCAAGAGTGAGATCACTAGTCCATAAGATCGTCCGTGCAGGCTACTATTGGCCTACAATGCAGGCAGATGCTAAGGCCTATGTCAAGGTCTGTGACCAATGTCAACGCTATAGCAATGTCCCTAGACAGCTGTCAAAGTACCAAACCCCAATGATGACCCCATGACCCTTTGCACAGTGGGAACTGGATATCCTAGGTCCGTTCCCCATGGGAACCAGACAAATGAAGTTTTTGATAGTAGGGATTGATTACTTTACCAAGTGGATAGAGGTCGAACCTCTTGCAACAATCACTCAACAAAATGTAAAAAAAATTTGTATGGAAGAATATTCTATGTAGGTTCGGTGTACCTAGGGTACTAGTATCAAATAACGGACGTCAGTTTGACAACGCACCTTTCAGGGCCTTTTGCAATCATTTTGGGGTCAAGAATCACTATTCCTCACCCTCCCATCCGCAGGCGAATGGACAAGCAGAAGTAGCGAACCGATCTCTGCTGAAAATCATCAAGACTCGGCTCGAGGGGGCAAAAGGAATATGGTCAGACGAGCTACGAGGTGTTCTTTGGGCCTATAGGACGACTGTATGAACTCCGACAGGGGAGACCCCCTTTAAGTTAGCCTATGGAAATGAAGCCGTCATACCGGAAAAAGTTCATATGGCTAATCATCGAGTGATGAAGTATCAGGAGAGAGAGAATGAGGAACAACTTTCTCTTGACCTCGATCTTATTGACGAGGTAAGAATGGATGCCGAGTAAAAGACAGCAAGATATAAGAATCTTATGGCTAGGCAGCATAATGCCATGGTAAAACCTAAACGATTCAGTGTTGGGGACCTTGGTCTCAAAAGAGTCTCCTTAGCAACTAGGAATCCGGCTCATGGAAAATTGGGGCCCAATTGGGAAGGACCCTACAGGGTAATCAACTGCAAGAGGCAGGGGTCATACTACATGGAGGCCCTGGACGGACGAAAGTAAGAGCACCCTTGGAACGTGGAACACCTAAGGAAGTACTATCAGTGATGAACTTTGACGAAATAATATGGGGGCGAGGTTGATACTATGGGCAACTACAGCTACAATTTGTGTTTACTTATACCTACTATTGTGTTCTTATTACTACTATAGTGTGTACTAAGAATAAAAAGTGCACTAGTTCTTAAACTTTTGCACCATCTACAAACCAGTTTGTATAAGACAAGGTTATGTATTTTCTTAAGTGTTTCAATAAGGCACTAGCTTCTAAAGCGTGCCATATTTGTGGACAATGTTTATGCAATAATACGGTTTGGATTTTTGATATACTTAATCTGGTTTCCATAATAATACCCACAAGGGGCAAAAGCCTAAGACGAATGAAAATCTCTGGATGCAGGGATGTATCGTCCAAGCTTTCCTTGAAATAAGGATAAAGCAAAAAGAAAGAGCTAAGGCATACTCGTCCAAGCTTTCCTTTAAATAAGGATCAAGCAAAAAGAAATAGCTAAGGCATACTCGTCTAAGAAAGATAGGCAAGAAAAAGGTATGCGTTAAGGCATAAAGTTCCAAAGACGAGCAACTAGCCGAGACGCCTCAATGTCTTATTTGAGTAAAACATTTTGAGCCTCTTGTAAGAAGACAAGTGATAATTGCCCAAAGGACGGGGTAAAGTACTGCAAAGTCATCATTATCGTCCAAAGAAAGTTACACTGTAAAGATTTGACGAGCTAATAAAGACATCCATGCCTAGGTGGGTCGTCCATAAGGAAATCACATAGACGATCATTCAACACTTAGAATACTGTTTAAAAGCCAATAGCATAAAAGGTGAAAATAATGGATATGCTCGTCCATACAATGGACAATATTCTTTAGTCTAAAGAGGGTAGACAACCACTGTCCAAAAAAACTTGTAAAATAAGCCTTAAAAGGCAATTGTTAATAAACTCGTCCAGAGCACTCTAGACGAGGTAATTGTACTCGAATACATCTTAAAAAGGGTCCAAAAACAACGGACCTAAAGAAAAACAAAATAACTATAACACTAATTTTAAAAAATTGTCGTCAAGAAAGGGGGGCATCAATGTTGGGGTCGTCCTGAGCTGGTTTGATAGAGGCATCGTCCTCAATGTTAACATCGTCTGAGCCTGTTTGGAGGAGAGAACTTGTAGCAGCGCCAAGGTTGAGTTTAATGGTGCTAAAGTCAACTCCAGGAAAGTTGTCTATAGCATCTGTAAGCGAACAATTGCACCTGGACCCAAAGATAGACGTGGGCTCAGGCCCAATGAGCCTTAAACAATAAAATTTGTAGAGTGTGGATTGAAATCTATTTTAAGGGTATTGAAAACTTGATAAGCAAGCTAGAATGCCACGATCTTTGCAAATGATAAACAAATATGACAAGGGACCCTCCTCGGACGTAAGCCGAGAAAAATTTATATATTGCTTCTCCTTAATGCCAAAAATTACAGCTCATAGTTCTTTTTTTCTTCCTCACTGATGGATCCCCCCTTTTCTTTTTTCTCTTCTCCTCTTAAACATTCTTCCTCTCCCTCTTACATCCACATGTCACACAAATCTTCTCTTTTTTCCCCTCTCTTCCATCACCTTCTTAAAGTCTTTGAATAGTAGCAGGAAAGTTCAATTCTACTGTTCAGGGGTCATTTCTCCATCAATGCAGCCAGGGAGGTAGGTGCAGGGTCTTTAATGTGGAGGTAGCAACCTTTTTCTCAGATATTTCTATCACGCCATTACCGCTAGAGAGTACTTGGATCCCCTTCTTACCCAATAGTTCTTACAGAACTCTGTCTTTAATCTTCTTGGCAAATGCCAGGGTGTTCGTCGGGCCCATCCGAGGAGATATTCATCCTCGGACGGTTCCTTGGATGCCTGTAGTGTAGGCTAACTTGTGGGCTTAGAGGCCCAATGACAAAAACAAACTGGTACCAATTGATCAAGCCCACGACCCATTTGTTTATTTTATAAATCTTACCCCCCACAATAGCTCCTCAAAACTTTATTTTTCCCCCCATCCAAGGAGAGAAATAGAGTTTTGATCCGACCAGAATACCTCCCACTCGTTTTGTATATCGCCACACGTGTGGGGGTCCTTCCGTTTCCTAGAAAATGTCGTCTGGCGCTTCGAATCCCGGAACGTGCGCATTTATGACCGCAAGTTACACCCTATTCCCCACGTTCAACGGTGAGATGAATATCTAAGGGTCCAGGTTTCCCCCTGAAAATTTGAGCAGGATAAATCTAATTTCAAGGCCGCCTCCCGCACGTCAAAACGCTTGGAAACCCGCGCCTCCATTTATTTCCTCAGAATTCAATCATATCAAAGCATTATTCATAGCCTTTTCTCTCCAGAAACTCGTGAAGGCTTGCATAAACAAATCCCGTAAGTTCTTGCTTCCTTTGCTCCTCCCTTCTTGGATTCTGTCCTTGACTCCATTCTTAACTTCTTTTCTTCTCAAAACTTGTATTTTCACCTCTCCTAAATGGGTAGGTTCAAGTGCCTAGTAGATACCGACGCTGGTATGGAAGGGTTTAGGGCCAAATACCAGATTCCTAATGGCATAGGTCTAAAATACTGCCCGGTAGAAGCCGTAGGAGGCTCTAGAAAAACGGGGGAAGTCATCATTCCCATGATCGCCTCCATAGAAGGTGGAATGACTCTCCCCATGAGAAGTGTGACTAGGGAATACCTCCACAACCATAGGTTATGCCCAGACCAGTGCGCATCAAATGTGTTTAGGGTCTTAGGAAGTGTCGACGCTCTAAATAAGCAGATAGGCTTGAACCTCACATGGCACGATGTTGCCTTCATGTACGAATGCCACAAACTTAAAAACGTAGGTTATTATATTAAGTCATGGTCTAGTGTAGTTAGGTTGATCTCGTGTCTGCCCAAATCCAACAAAGGCATGAAGGACGACTACCTCATCGCCTCAAGGAACTAGTATGACGGTCCCCACTATCCAGTTGAATGGAGAGATCCAGGTGTGACTTCTTAGGAATTAGATTTACTAACCCCTAATTCAATCCCACTACCTCTACCATTTTTCAACTTTTATTGCGCATTGTTTCCCTTTGCTTTGATGTTTATCACCAGTCTAACCATGTCCTTCTCGGATGTCTTTTCTCACAGATAAACAGCACGAACGCCCACACTTGAGCTTTTGCAACGTCGTCGACCTCAACTGCGTTCTCCACTCAGAAGTCTTTGTGAGTGAAGACTTACAAGTAAGAGCGGCTCATTTGATATTAGGATACGATCCTATATCCATGGACTTCCAGGAGATAGAAAACGCGATTATCACGGGGGACAGGCGACGCAGGAGGACAAACGTAGCAAGGCCGCATTTTCTCTCCGACCACGATATTCCCGACGAACCCAATATCATCCTGTACACGTGGCCTATTGCGGCAGTTCCACTCTCTGCACACTCTCAGACGACCACCGCCCAGGAAGAGCAAGCGTCCTCATCACACTCGTTGGACGAGGAGATAGACCAGTTTCAACTTGAGGACATCGAAAGACCCCGAGGAAACCAGTTTGTCGTACTCTCGGACGAGAAGGACGAGCCCGCCGAGACCTTCGGGATAATAGGCCTGATAGTCGCCTGCCCCGACTCCAGCTCTGAAGAGGAAGAGATGGATGTGCTTAAAGGACTAATGCAGAAGAGAGGCAAGAGAATCACCAAAAAAGGAGCAGGGGGATCTCAAGTCCCTCCGTCCTTGCCACCTCCCCCTGTCCTTGCCACCTCCCCCTCCTCTATCCGATCCTAAGCCTCTGATCGAGGAGCCCAAGAAGAAGAGGAAGGGAGAGGCCAAGGAGGCTGGTGGGGAAAGGCAGAAGAAGTTGAAACAGCAGCAATAGCAACCCTAGTAGCAGAAACTGGACAAAGGCAAAGGACGTGCCGCTTCAGTAGAAAGCGGGGAGATAAGGAATCTTGCCGAAGTGCGCCGAGCAGCGGCTACCTGGTCTCCCGAGTGAAGTTGGATGGGGCACCAATCTCTTGCCAGTCCAATATTAGGGTGTTCCAACAAGGCCATGCCCTCTACCTGGCCGATGCATTGGAACGTCCCTTTGTTCTACCTAAGGACATGAAGGCCTTGGAGAAGATGAGCTAGCCCCATTTGTTCCTTTCTTTGAAAAGGGACTTGGCCCTGGTAAGTTTTCAATCTTATCTTCGCTTTAAATTTTTGTCGTATCTGACTGTTAGGAGACATACATTTTTATGTGTTTGACCTTTTGACGTTCTGTCACAGGCCATCTAGAAAGCCTTTGCCGTCGAGAAGTTCGTGAAGGATTCTCGGAAGAAGGCAGGACTAGAACTGGAGATTCGGTTGGAGACCAAGAAGTCCCTAGGCCAGGCCCTTGCAACAAATGAGAAGCACACCACACAGCTGGCAGAGCTGAAAAGGGAAAGGGATGGTGTCAAGGCCAGCCTGAGGACGGCAAAGACCCAGGTGGAGGGACAACACAAGCTTCTTTGTCAGAAGGATAAAGAGTTGTCCAAGGCTCATTAGGAGAACTCCGACTTGAGGAAGGAGCTTGCAAAGATGCAGGACGAGGCCCGTGCCTTCAAGGACTCGCAGAAGGTAGTAAAGAAGGCTGCTTACAAGGAAGGGACAGCTGCGACAGAGGACTAGCTGACAGAAGAATTCGCCGCGCTATGTCAGGAATACTGCAAGCAAGTTTGGGGTGAGACCCTAAACGTAGCAGGGGTTCCTCCAGCTTCTGAGCTGAGGAAGCCCAAAAATGTTTGGCTTCCCCTAGACATACAGGAGATAGAAGAGCTTCCTCCTGTCGCCCCCGCCCCTAAGACAGCTCCTTCCATGCCCCTTGCAGTGATCCTAGAGCCTATTCCAGCTCCTACAGAACCTACAGGTTCCAATAAAGAGAAGGAACAGGGTGAAGGTGCTGAGAAGGCCCCAAATCAAAGTGCTAAGCCCATCGTCCCTCCATCAACTGCAGCAATCAAAGGAAAACAAGTTCTGTCTTCCTTTGAAATTTACTAAAAAGCACTGAGGCCACCAATACTTCCCAGCAAGACCCCCCTCCAAAAGCTTAGGACCGAATCTAGGACTTCCTTTTTTTTGTAATTAAGATTTTCTTTGCAATGTATATAAAAAACAATTAATGAAAATCTATCTTTGTTTGACCTTCATTTGAACTGTACTTCTTTTATTTTTGTTTTTACCATAAGAGCTCTCATTAGCAGATAAAGAAAGAACGAATGGAATAACTAACTCCACTTTCAATAGTTGAATTATCATAACTTTAAACAATAGTACACATGCTTAACTCGTGCTTTACAAATTACAACTTAAGAGTACAACATATGCGACACAATGATAACGTTTAAGAAGCTAACTTAGAATTCACTTCGAGACATGAAGTGATCAAGAATACTTCATCAAGAGCTCAACATTCACACGACATGGATTTTTGCTAACATTTCTGAAGTAAAGTGTTCAAGAACCTAACATAAACAAACTTTGTTCTGATGGTAAGTACGACATCAATTTGCACAAGGCATATAGGCCGAGAACCGCGCATATCAATGTGATACTTAGAATTTGTAACTTGGAGCGTTAACTTCACCGATAGGAATGGCAACGGGTTGGGTTTGGGTCGGGTTTTTGCATACCCGGCCCGACTCGCGGGTCAAGACCCAAAACCCAGACCTGGCCCAATTATTAATCGGGTTTTTTTCCTGGGGCCCATACCCGCCCCGCCGGGCCCTGTTTATCTTCTTAGGCCCAAATCTAGCCCAACAAAAAAAAATTTGAAGCCCATTAAATTTTTTTCTAGATTCAAGCCATTTAACATGGCCCAAATGCCAAAATTTGGCATTTAGGCCACATTATAGGGCGGCCAAATCAAACCAAATTATAAGTTAATCATAAATCAATAAATCACCTGTTAATTATACATCAATAAAATTACAACCAAGATTTTAAATCAACAAATCACTTAAAAAGCTACAAAATAAATCCCACAAGTCTAAGAAATTACAAAATGTCTTATCCTCCAACCAACAAATGAAAAAGACTAAGAAATTCTTACAAAATGTCTTATCCTTCATAACCGGGTTTTTATTCGGGGTGGGTTTCGAGTCAGGTTTTGGATTTTTTTATAAAACCTGGACCCGACCCGAACCCGCTTCAGGTTTTTTTAAAAAAACTCATACCCAACCCTATTCTTTATCGGGCTGGGTAAAATCCGACCTATTAGGGTCGGGCCAGGCCGGGTATTCGCGGGCCAGATCTAAATTGCCATCCCTATTCGCCGAGGTGTAGGGTCCGAGGACCCTACATTACCAACTTTCTGCTTGATACTTAAGAATTTGTAACAAATGATAAGATGTCAATTTATACAAGGTATGTGGTCCGAGGACCATCCCTAACCAAGTTTCTGTTCGATACTTAATAATAGTAACTTAAGATGTTAATTTCCCCAAAGTAGAAGGTCTGTGGACCCGGCATAACTAAGGTTCTGTTTAACAAATGGTGAGATATCAATTTTCACAAGATATGTGGTCCGAGGACCATACATTACCAGGTTTCTGTTTGATATTTTAGAACATATCAATTTTCACAAGGTATGTGGTCCGAGGACCATGCATGACCAAGTTTTGTTTGATATTTTAGAACATATCAATTTCCACAAGGTATGTGGTCCGAGGACCATGCATTACCAAGTTTCTGTTTGATATTTTAGAACATATCAATTTCCACAAGGTATGTGGTCCGAGAATTTGCATGTGTATACCCACTTCTAGAAACTTGGGAAAGGATAAAGGAATCAAATCCAAATTATAAGCATTTGACTTGGGTTAAGTATTCTTACATTCTTGGATCCCTAGCCTCCATGGTCCCTGTCACTTGGCCAACCACTAACTGAGAATCTGAGAACATATGAACTTCCTTTTCGCCCATGATACACACCATGTTCATGCCGACCAAGACTGCTTCGTACTTGGCTTCGTTATTAGTCGTCGAGAACGCTAACCTCAAAGATTTTTCAAAGACAATTCCCTCAGGGGATATCAAAACAAGTTCGACACCAAACCCTCTCTGGTTAGCTGCGCCATCAATGGACACTTTCCAAATCGTAGGTCCTTTGTTCGTAATCATGCCAACTGATTTTTCACCCATGTATGATTCCTTCACAGTTTCTTCCAACAATGGTTCAGCAAACTCTGTCACCAAGTCTGCAAGAACCTGGCCCTTCACTGAGGTGCGTGGCATGTATTTGATATCAAAGGCTCCCAAAATAGTCCCCCATTTAGCCACCCTTCCAGAGTAGTCAGCACTGTGTAACACTGACTTGAGAGGCAATTGGGTCAAAACTACAATGGTGTGGGACTGAAAATAATGAGGAAGCTTCTGCGTGGTATGAACTACAGCTAGCAGTGCTTTCTCCAAAAGTTGGTAACGCACCTCGGCTTCATTCAAGGATTTACTGACGTAGTAGACCGGTCTTTGCACCCCACCGTCGTGCCTTATGAGGACCAGGCTGACCGCATGGACGGCCATTGCCAGATACGCAAACAGAATCTCATCTACTTCTGGCCGAGACATGATGGGTAGCCGGGAAAGATACTCCTCAAGTTGTTGGAAGGCTACAACGCAGTCCTTGGACCATCGAAACCTTTTCCATTTATTCAATAGTTGGAAGAAAGGCCTGCACCTGTCAACTGATTAAGATAAATCTACTGAGAGCAGCGATCATTCTGGTCAACTTCTGAACTTCTTTTGGATTTCGAGGTGGCTGTAAGCCTTAAATGGCTCTGACCTATGCCGAGTTCACTTCTATCCCTCTATGAGTAACCATATAACCTAGGAACTTTTCGGAACCCACGCCAAAAGAACATTTTAAGGCATTAAGGCACAACTTCTACTTTCTAAGTACTTGAAAGGTGTTGTCCAAATCTTTCACATACGAAGGTATTGTTTTACTCTTTACTACCATATCATCCACGTATACCTCAATGGTTTTTCCAAGTTGCAACTCAAACATTCTAGTCATCATCCTTTGGTATGTAGCCCCAGCATTCTTCAACCAGAACGGTATAACCTTGTAGTGATAGTTCCCTGTTGGAGTAATAAAAGCAGTCTTCTCCTGATCCTCTGTCACTAATGGAATTTGATGATAACCCTAGAAGGCATCCAAGAAGCTCATCCGAGGATGCCCAACTGTGGCATCCACCAGCTGATCGATGCGTGGCATAGGGAACGAGTCTTTTGGCAGGCTTTGTTTAAATTTGTAAAGTCCACACGTACTCTCCACTTTCCGTTCTTCTTTTTCACCATGACCGTATGCGCCAACCACTCTGGGTAGAAAACTTCCTTTATAGCCCTGACCCTCTTGAGCTTGAGCACTTCCTCTTTAACAACCTCGAAGTGCTCTTTGGAGGAACGCCGAGGTGGCTGCCTTCTAGGAACAATAGCAGGGTTGACGTTCAAATGGTGACAAATGAAGCTTGGGTATACCCTCGGAGCCTCATAGGGATCCCAGGCAAAGACATCAATGTTGTCCTTCAAAAACTCCAACAACTCCATCTTCTCTTGGTATGGTAAACATACGCCAACTTGAAAGAACCTTTCAAGATCATCGGCTATCAGAAACTTCTCTAAGTCTTCGCATGTGGCTTCCTCTGCTGTCACCGCGTCGAGCGCATCCAAAGTCGTTAATTGCTATAAGTCCACAACCGGGGCTGAGGACTCCACTTCAACCTGATGTAGTACTGCAGCCGATATGTATTGCCTGGCCACCGATTGGCTACCCAAAATTTCTTCAATGTATTCCCCCGAAGGGAATTTTACCTTAACATGCAAGGTGGAGGAGACAGCACCCAAAGCATACAGCTAGGGCCTGGCAAGGATGGCAGTGTATGGGGAATATACATCGACCGCGATAAAATCCACCTCAACTGTTTTCGAGCCAGATTGCACGGGCAACCGAATTGTCCTTTTGGTATAACGGTCTTCCCTTCAAAACTTATTAACGACAAGTCGTAAGGAGTGAGATCCTCCAATTTCAACTTCAGCCCCTTAAATAAGTCAGGGTACATAATATCTGCCCTGCTGCCCCGGTCAATCATCACCCTCCTAACGTCATAATTCACAATCCTCAAAGTGACTACCAAGGCGTCATCATGGGCTTGGATGGTCCCAGCCTTGTCCTCCTCTGAAAACCCCAAAATGGGCAGATTCACTCTTAGCCTCTTCAGTTTCACGCCTGACTCCTCAGCCTGGGAGTGGGAAACTGCCATCACTCTGGTGGGACATGAACCGGTCCTGCCAGGTGCAGCGAAGATAACGTTTATCGTTCCCAAGGACGGCCAAGATGAATTATTTTTCTGATTATTCGAGCCAGACTGACTGCCTTGCGCGTTAGGTTGGTATAGATGTTGCTTCAACTTCCCCTCGCTAACGAGCTGCTCCAAACGGTTCTAGAGGGTCCGACAATTCTCAGTGGTATGACCCACATCCTGGTGGTACTAGCAAAAGAGATTCTGATTCCACTTCGCAGGGTCCCCCACCATCTTACTAGGCCATCTGAAGTAGGGTTCCTTACGAACTTTCTCCAGTAGCTGGTGTACTGGCTCTCGGAATACAGTATTAACAGCCTGAGGAATTGCCGAACCATGCTGCCCGGAGTAATCTCTTCTCGGCTTATTGTTGTGATATCTATTTGACTTGAAATCTCTTTTCTCCTGCAGGAGAACCTTTGCCTTACCCTTACCCTTACCCTACTGTTGGTTTTCTTCTACCCTCTTGTACTCGTCAATGCGGTCCATGAGGTGACGTACACTCCGTACGAGCTTTTTGGTCAAGAATTTCCTCAAATCATGATCAGTGGGAAGGCCCACTTTAAAAGTATTAATCACCACCTCGTCAAAATCTCCGTCTATCTCATTGAACATCTCCCAATACCTGTCGGAGTACGCTTTCAACGTCTCACCCTCCCTCATGGCCATAGATAAAAGTGAATCCAACGGCCGAGAAACTCTACTGCATGTAATAAACCGTGACGCGAATACTCTAGTAAGTTCCCCAAACGAACTGACAGAACTAGATTTTAGGCCATTGAACCATCTCATAGCAACAGGTCCAAAGCTAGAAGGAAGACTTTGCACATCAAGGTCTCATTATGAGAATGCACTGTCATTCTCTGATTAAAGTGGCTCACATGCTCCACCGAGTCTGTTCGGCCGTTATAAATGGTGAAAGTGGGCTGAGTGAACCGCCTAAGGAGCCTCCCATTCTCAATTCTACGCAAGAATGACGATTTGGAGAGTTGGTGTAGCGCCCAGCTCATAGTGTCATTCCCCAAGCCCCTAGAGGGGAGCTTCCTATGCTTGCGACCCAGTAGGTCACCCTCTTCGCAAGAGAAAGTTTTGCTGGGGGGCAACCACGACCTTGAACTATAACTACTTCCCCGGGATTCCCCAGAGGAAGGATTAGATAGGGGTGAAGCACGCCTTCGTCTGACGCGGCGCAGCTTCTTCTTGAGGTGGTTTATCTCCCTCTGCATGGCCTTAGCATTATCTTTATGGGTGGCACTGCCTCCACCGTGGGTATGACTCGCGCCAAGATATACAGTGTGAACGCTTCCCTCTCGATCCCTCCGGCGTTCAAGAAGTTCAAAAAGATCTTCAGGTTGCAATCCCTGAGATTCTGCATGGTGTGAGCCTAAGCTTGCCATGGTGTTCCAGTTCTTTCAACACTAGATTCCCACAGACGGCGCCAATTGTAAGCGCACAATTGCACCTAGACCCAAAGATAAACGTGGGCTCAGGCCCAATGAGCCTTAAACAATAAAATTTGTAGAGTGTGGATTTGAAATCTACTTTAAGGGTATTGAAAACTTGATAAGCAGGCTAGAATGTCACGATCTTTGCAAATGATAAACAAATATGACAAGGGACCCTCCTTGGACGTAAGTTGGGAACAATTTATATATTGCTTCTTCTTTATGCCAAAAATTACAACTCTTAGTTCTTTTTTTCTTCCTCACTGATGGATCCCCCCTTTTCTTTTTTCCCTTCTCCCCTTAAACATTCTTCATCTTCCCTCTTACATCCACGTGTCACACAAATCTTCTCTTTTTGCCCCTTTCTTCCACCACCTTCTTAAAGTCTTTGAATAGTAGCAGGAAAGTTCAATTCTACTGTTCATGGGTCATTTCTCCATTAATGCGGCCAGAGAGGTAGGTGCAGGGTCTTTAATGTAGAGGTAACAGCCTTTTTCTCAGATATTTCTATCACGCCATTACCGCTAGAGAGTACTTGGATCCCCTTCTTACCCAATAATTCTTACAGAACTCTGTCTTTAATCTTCTTGGCAAATCTTAGGGTGTTCGCCTGGCCCATCCGAGGAGACATTCATCCTCGGACGGTTCCTCGAATGCCTGTAGTGTAGGCTGACTCGTGGGCTTAGAGGTCCAATGACAAAAACAAACTGGTACCAATTGATCAAGCCCACGACCCATTTGTTTATTTTATAAATCTTACCCCCCACAGTATCCATCCTGAAATCTTCAAACCCTGCTGCATAGTTTATGTCCAACAGGTCAGTAAACTCTTTGGACGCTTTGAACTCCTCCACTGCGTCGTCTTTAGCTTTCTTGAGGAGGAGACTCAGCTCGTCATTCTTCTTTTGAAGAAAGTCAAGACAGTCGTCCTTCCTAGCAGCATCAGATTTCAGCTCCCCCACCAAAGCACTCAACCCCTTAACCTCATCTTTGGCCTTGTTCACCACCTCAACCTAAGTCCTGTAGTCATTTTTTATCTCTTCTATCCTTTTCTCTAGAAGGAACCTCGTCTTGTCCATCTTCGTGGCCTACCTAGACGCAGCTATGAACTTCGACATTGCCTACATAGAAGACAAGAAGGTTCAAGAGACAAAAATAACAATAGATAACATGGCTAAAGCAGGACGAGACAAATGTGCTCACCTTAAAAAGGTCGTGGACACCGAAGTGCTCAAACTCCTTCAAAGACATGTCGTAGCACGCAGCCACGTCCTCACCTGTTACAGCCTCTTGGAATCATTCCTAAGCCAAATCCTCATTCTCCAATAAGTTTGTAAAAATCCTTTAAGAAGGCTGGAATGAAGCAAGAGCATGAGACTTGGACGGAATGACGCCAACAAGTATAGACGACTCGACATCGACGACTGTGATGGACGGCAGGGAGGAAGGAGGGTCATACCTAGCTGTTTCGGGGCCTGGATGACCCATGCTTGGTCTTCTTCCCTCGACGACTGAGCAAGCTTCCCATGTCCAAATTTTTGGACAAGCTCTTCCACTTGTCTCCAGCAGCAGGACGAGGCTAGGGTTGAACTTCAGGTCTGGCCATCTCGTCGATCACCTCTTTTCCCTTATTTTCTTTCATGGTTGCCATTCCTGAAAAACACATGTACACACACACACACACCACACACACACACACACACATATATATATATAATTAAAAAAAATCTTAAGTAAGAAAATCACTCATGTCTACGAACAGTTTGCTCGTGCGCAAAGGCTTCAGCAGACAAATCAGGGCCAAGTCCCCACTTGTGCAAGCGTCGAAGAGTCACCAACGAGTGAAAAATCCTCTCGGGGTGTGGACGAGCCTTGTGGATGCGGTCACGATAGAACTTACTCAAAAAAGGATGTCTAACAGCTAAAAAAAAAAAGAAGGAAAATTAAGGTTAGACCACTGTTTAAAGATAAAACATAACAAAACAAATAGAAAAAAGAAAGAAGGAAAAACATAACATACCTTCTTGACGAAGGTTCTCTAATTCTCCAGTATAACGGGCAAATGCATCTCTACCAACCTCGATGGGATGCCCCGCCCAGAGACCAGAGACAAAGAAAAATTTTGTCTTCCAGTTTCTGTTAGACGAAGGCAAAGACTTAATCAACCTACAGTCATTGCCCCTAGCTGTAAACTGATAAAAGCCTAGAGATTGACTTATCTCGGAGGGTTTATAACAATACAGGAACTCATCCACGGTGATAGGATGGTTCCCATCAAATACCTCCCTCCATAAGACTTGCATAGAGACAATAAGTATCCACACGTTGGGGTTAAACTGACAAACTCTCAAGCCCAGCCTAGTGAGTAATTCCCTAGCAAAGGCATTCAAAGGAAATCTAAGCCCCTTTAGCAAATAAGCTTCGTAAACACCTATCCCAAAACGGGGTTAGCAACACCATTCACCTCGGACGGCTAACCTAGGATTCAGATCGTTAGGGATTTGGAACCAACTCTTGAGAGCATCTAACCTCTTCTCGTCCGTCTTAGAAGGGATTTTTATAGCAAAATTATATATAATTTCTTCTTCGTCCAAAGGAGAGGACGGCGGGACGCTCGTCGAGGTATCAGCCCCAGAGGCTGCCCTCGTCCTAACATTTTCCTGTAAGGTTTCGATGGGAATTCCAGGAACACCAGAGGTATATTCCTCTGTTGTGTGGCCACTACTACTACTATCGTTACTGGAAGTGCTATAACTAGAAGAATCATGATACTCGTCTATGGCCTTGTCTACACTGTCGCTAGACGAACAAGAAGCCATTGAGGACATCCTAACACTTAAAAAGGAAAGCTTGAGAGTTAGAGTAAAGGGAATACCTGGCTCTAGAAGAAAGATACTAAGGACGCTGAGAATACTCCTAGACGAGGCGATGGACGAGAATGTCAAAACAGAAAATCTGAAAAAGTGAGAGGGGCACGAGAGGGAAACCACTATTTATAGGTAAAAAAGTCTTCGTATTCACAATGACGAGATCAATGAGAAAGTGACACGTGGCATTTGCCTCGAAGATGTAAGTCGATGTGACCAACCACTTATGAAAGTGTGACACGTGGTACGATGCTTTAAAAAAAAAGAGTAAAAGTAATAAATGTTTTTGAAAAACTCGTCCTAAAGTCTGGTGATATACTGCATGACCCCTGGACGAGAGGGCAACTAATGAGGAATGAAGATACTTCAGATCGTCCATGGTCATCCACACCAGCAGCCGTCCAGAAGAAACCACACCAGCAGCCATCCAAAAGAAACCACCAAGACGAGGCTAACGCCCATGGTCGTCCATGGACGAAAACAAACCCACATCACTCGTCCAAGGAAAGCGTCCATCCCCATCTTGAAGGGATTCGTCCACATGAGGAACCCTAGACGAGACTTTTACACTTGGGAATTACTAAGTACATTTCACCACTCCGTAATATACGCATAACTTCCAGTGACCGTTATATGAGAAAATATAACTCCTAAACGGTTGTGGGAGTTATCCTTGAACCCCCCGACCTTCTCAAATCTAGGGGAGGTTACAATTCCAATAACTGTTCCTAGGACACTATATAAACACCCATTCAGACCAATGAAAGGTGCGTTTTTTACTTCTCCCAAAAAGTTGGAACTCCAAAGATATAGAAAGAAAACTAACTTCGCCATCGGAGGGTTCTTGGCTGGCAACCCCGGTCACCTTTGATCGCTTCTCTTTCTTTTTTAAGCCATTGAGAAAGCGAGTGGTCCTTTCAAGTTTGAAACATCTAGCTTACTGATTTTCTTTGCATCATCAGAATGCATTTGCCAACTTGAAGCAGCATGCCAAGGTTTTCATCTATTTTTATTTAATTCAATTACTATTTCCTTCTCCTTCCTCCCTTTTTTCTTTCTTTGTATTTTTTTTTCTTTTTAAGAAATTTTTTTTACCATCATTGTATATTTTTTTACATTAATTTTTTTTTTCTCATGTTAATTTGACAATTAGAGAGATTACAATTGTTTTTTTCCCCTTTTTTTAACCAGAATCCACAGGCACTTCGATGGATACGTGAATTACATCCATAAGTAATTGAGAGATCGTTGGAATTGACGTCAATAGAATATTTAATATCTGCTTTACGTTCAGGTAATTGAGATCTCTTTGTACTTTGTTTTTTTAGATCTCCATTCTTTATATCTAATGTATAGGTATACGAATATGTTGAAGAAAAAAAAAAAAAAAACTGTGTACTTACTATTTACCCTGGAGAATTAGAAATTAGATATTTGAAATACAGCAAGTGAAATTGAGTTGTATCTTGAGTTAAAGATCCGTCTTTCGTAAGGAGAGATTTTATCTTCAAACAAAGGTTGATTTGAGTTTGGAGTTTGCATTATTATCAATTAAAAGATTACACTGACCCGCCCCTTACATCCGTATATAAAACCAACTTCTTTTGTAATATAATTATATTAACAATTTTGACAAGAGAATCTGAAGTATTTGACCACTTTAATATAATGAAAAAAAAAAGTTTATTAAATTGGGTGATGAGCGTGTGCCCTATATGAGCTTTGGTGGAATTACTAAAAAAATTATCTTACTTAATAAGGTTATATATTTTACTCTTTAATTTTATATTTCAGGGATCAAGTTTACAGTTAGAAGAACCCTACTAGTGCGATCTCCTACAACAGAGAAGATTAAGTTGCATTTGATTGGGTTTCACTTTATTTTTAGAGTTACATTCAGAAAGCCATTTGGTTGATCCCTATAATGTTTCCGTTGGGGTTAACCGGCTCACTTAGTAGTAGTAAGTTTATTTGCAGTTTCCTAATGTGTCTCAAGCAAATCTGTGTAGAACATAATTATGTTTCTGATTAATTAAATTAACCTTTCAATTTTGGCTTTTCATTAGGAAACTTAGAGTGCATGCGGATATGTTTCTAGAGAAGGAAGGACGGTGGATCCTTATTGTTCCCTCTTTTGTCTCCTACTCATTTTTTAAAAAAAAATACATATATACAAGCCTCTAAGGTTTAATTTAGAGCAATTAATATAATTTGGAATCATTACGTTTTTCAATCCAAAGAAAAATCTAGAGTATGATGAAAAATTATTTCACTACACATAATACTCATCACATCCCTAAGTTTTTTTTTTTTTTTTTAATTAAAAAATGTAGTAATCCCAAATTATAATAAATACTCTAAATTAACTTTTACCTAAAAAATACAAGAGCCTCTGAGCACATGTATGAGCATATGCTCAGAGACTAGTAGATAAATTAACTGAATTTTGATACCCATAAAGCGGTAAGTATTATATTTAATACAAAATATGTTTTTATTCATACGAGTGCCCACACTCATTCACGAAATAATACAACTTGCAACGCCACGTTTCACGAATTTTGAGCCAGTTTGTGTTTAATTGACAAAATGCGACATCGTGTACCTATTTTACCGGGAAAGTTTTAAAATTAGAGACAAATGACTCATTAAAAAAAATTATTAGAAAAAAAACAAAAAAGGGTACAAAGTTAGTAAGTGCAGATTCAAAAGAAAAAAACAAAAAAGGGTACAAAGTAAGTGCAGTTTGACGGTTTCAAAAGAGAAGGCAGAGAGGCAGAGTAATAAACTATTATTATTCTCTCTGCGATAGGGAGCGACGAGGAAACAGAGAGAAGAATATATTCAAAAAGCACTTCAAAAAAGTATGTTTACTATTTCCATTTCTATTCTTTCATTCATGGACATTGTTTTTTTCTTTTCTTTAACTTTTTCTTTGTTTTCCAAAAACCAGTTATATGTTTTTTCTTTTTTGAAGTTAACTATCTTTTTTTCTTTTTTTGCTTATAATTTTTTGATAATTAAGTTTGCGTATAAGAGGAAATCAAACTGCATTGCGCGATAAGAGAGGCCTTTCTTTTTCTTTCTTTTTTCGATAGTAAAGAAGGGCCTATTAGAAGAGAGAACAAAAATAAAATGATTGTCAAGAAAAGTAAACATGTTATATACATTGGTGATGATTTTTTAAAAACTATTTAGTAAAATTACGTTTTAAAATTTATATTTTTTTTCATAAAAACTTTGAAAGTTTGAAAATTTATAGTTGATAGTTGAAGAGGGTAACAGATTAAAATTTATAATTTTCAAAATGCTAAATTAATCCCTAAAGATTAATTTATAATTTCAAATGTTAAATTAAACTTCAACTCATATAAGTGAAATAACATTGTGTTTTAGACTTAATAGTACTAAGTGTTTGATTTGTACTTAACTACCTTTGAAACTATACCGTTCAATTTGTTACTTTTTGAAAGTTTAGGGTTTAGTTACTTACACCTTTTAAAATGTAATTTTTTCTCCGAAGTATTTTTTATTTAAATCAAACACACTTTCTAGCATAGGAAAAAAAAAAAGCATTTTTTGAGTAAAAAATTAGAAAAATATATAAAACTAGTCGCTAACCCGTGTAGAAAAACTATTAACTCTGCCGGAAAATTCAACAATAAGTAAATAGACATTCTGAAAAAAAAAATTAATTAAAATTAATTCAAACAAATAATTAACCAACTGAAAATATAGCTTTTAATAAGAAAAAAAAAATCACATGAACCTAAATAAAAAGTATTTGAGGTGAAAAATTAAGATCAACCTACTGAGACGTAAATACCAAAAACCCCAAGACTTAAAATTTCAAAATTTATAGAATCCCTAAATTCTACTTCAGAACGAAACCAAATTCAATAAATTTATATATAACATATCAAATAAAAATTTATCATTCCTTAGGCTGGAAGACATAGGTTGCATCTTTGATTTTTCTCCAAAAAAATAGAGATGTTTTATCTGCCATGTACAATATAAAAAATAATTAGTAGAAATTCCAACCCAAAAACTAAACCCACGATTACCAACGTGAGTCTTTTTTTTTTTCAACATTAGTCTTTTTTTTTTAGCCCTATCATAATTTTTGTTTTTATATAGATTATCAACATGTGAGAGTTTAAGTTCAACTTGTTAAAGAGATAGAGTTTCACTCTTTATTAAGTTTTGATTAAACAAAAATAATTTTATTTTTAAAAAATGATAATGATGAGTTTGAGTTCAAGTTAGACTTATGAGAAAGATAGAGTTTCACTCCTGATTAAGTTTAAACTAAAAAAATAATTTTATTTAAATAAAATGATAATTTTATTTAAATATTGTGCTGACATGAAAAATTGTGAGAGTTTCAAATGTTTTGATTATATATATATATATAAGTTCTAAAACCTAAATCATACCACAAAAAAAAAAAAAAAAAAAACCCAACAGAATATACCTTAAAATTTTGAATGCCTTGAAATGAATAGAATAGAATTGAATATAGATTTCTTCTCATTTTTTATTCTTTTCTTATAATTTAATAAGGACAAAGTTTTCTTAATTTTTTTATTATACGTGAATTTTGATAAATTCATTATTGAATTACATGTTTTTCTCATATTTTTTATGCTTGTAAAATTTTTTAAAAAAAAAATCAAAGGTCAATAGTTATGTTATCCACAAATGTTTAAATTTTAAGTTTTTTTTATTGTATAAAATATAAGTTTATGGATCGAATATTAAATAATATCTGATTTGAAAAATATTTATCATGCCTGTTAAGAATATAAAAAATATGCAATCCAAGTTTTAGATATAAAAATATGTAATAATGTTAATTTTTTTTAATGATTATTGGCAGCTTGGAGCCAAAATTTATCCATTTTTAATAAGGACAAAGTTTTAGTCGAAGGGAGCAAGTTATACCATTGAATTGCAAATTCTTAAATTGCTTTTAAGGTGTACTAAGGAGGACTTTATTTTTTTATATAGGATATTATTTTCTCTATATATTAAAAATATTTACAAAGTTAGTTATGTTTTCATAAAATTTCAAAAATACCCCAAATCTAATTAGATATCTTTATTCTTAAAAAATAAAAAATAGGTTTAAAATTGTAATTCAACAAAATTCAAAAATAAAAAACTACTAGTTAATTTTTTTTCCTCAAAATTAGCACTCTCTCTATTTGAATATATCTCATATAGGTTTGATACATTTTTTTCTTCTAAAAACTAACATACACTAAACTCAATAATTTACTTCTTTTCTAATCCTAAATTTTAGTTTCTTAAAAATTCATTCAGTATAACCTCACTAACAATAAACTCTATATATTAAGAGGATTTTCGAAGTTAGTTATAACTTCATAAAATGTCAAAAATATTCCTAATCTAATTAGATAATCTTTATTCTTAAAAAATAAAAAATAGGTTTAAAATTGTAATTCATCAAAATTCAAAAAAAAAAAAAAGAAGAAGAAGCTACTAAATAAACTTTTTTTTCCTTAAAAATTAGCATACTCTCTATTTGAATATATCTCATACATGTTTGATACATATTTTTTCTAAAAACTAATGCGCACTAAACTTAGTAATTTACTCATTTTCAGATCTTAAATTTTAGTTTCTTAAAAATTCATTCCGTGTAACCTCACTAACAATAAATAAATTCAAATTAAAAAATTACATTCAACTCAAAATAATAAAAAAGAGCCTTATTATATATGCGGAGTGTGTGTGATAAGGCTAATCTTATTTAATAGTTTGTATTTTATAATCATCAATGAAGAGTTGAATTTTTTTTTTATACAAAAACGGTTGAAGTTAAATTATGTATATAAAAATAAATATGTATATATTATACATCCAATTATTAACTTTGGATAGTTATAGAAAAAAAAACTGGGGAGTTATTCAAAAATAATAATTAACATCGGATAACAAATTAACTTGGGAATTGGGAATCTGGGATGGGTCAATTTATGCTCTACTTGTTTCAGTATCAACGTTTTTTAAAAAATAGTTAATTTTTCAAATAACATTTTTTAGAAAATTATATCATTTTTCAGTATTTGGTAACGACTTTGAAAATGAGCTTGAGAATGTTCTGGTGTTTGGTATGCAAATTTTTATTTTTATTTTTTATATTTCTTATGTAATTTAATATGTGTATTATATAAACCAACTAATGTAATCAATATAAATAATAATAAAAAACTAATAATAAATTTGGTTTTCATACTAAAATTTTGACAATAGATACAATCAAAATTAGTTGTCAAATTTTCATGATTTCTACCACTTATCTTGTTTATATACATGGACAAGAACGTCCACGCACACGCGCGCGCGTGCACACACACACACACACACATATATATATATATCAACCATTTGTCTATATACATAAAACTGACAGGAGAATACATCTCTAATAAGTACAAATAAGAATAACTTTTAATTGTTTACTCTTTTTGTTGGTACACTAATTGTCTACTATGGTCAACCACAAGTCTTTAATATTACTCAAAATTATGTATTTATGTAATATGACTACATAATATATCATCACTACATTGTAACTGCATAATGTATCTATCAACAAAAAAGATTATCCTATGTAAAAGCAATTTAGAACCATATAGACACTATGTTTAAAATTTTCGCCTTTTACTTCATTATTTATTCTTTATTTATTTTTTTAGTACTTTTATGTGCATAAATAACTTCTACCTAGAATCCATCAATCCAAAAATTTCTTAGAGAAAAAATAAAATTAAGTTTGAAATTCAAAGTAAAGAGTTGGGATTTTGGTAGAGATAAATGAAATAATTACCGTTGCAAATATGTTCTCTTTTGCAAGTTGGTAGAGAGGAATGAAATAATTACTGAGCAATGAGCGAAAAAAAAAATCTAATAAGAGAACTGTGTTATAAAAGGGAAGAAAAATATGGAGAGAGGGAGAGAGAGAGAGAAGACCAAAGTTAGTGACAGTGATGTGTGAGGAAAGAAAAAGAAAAGGGAAGAGTGAAAGAGTATATTCCAAATAATTTTTTGGGAAAACAACCTATAAAAAACAAGCCTTATTTTTATTAGGATTTTTCATTGACTAAAGATAGTTTTTTGTTGACCAGTTTTTTTTCTTTGTGCTACCAAATACTGAAAAATGAAAAAAACTATCTTTACCGAAAATTTTTCAACAAAATAAATGGAGCGTTAAATACTACTTATTTTGTTAAAAATTAAAAATATTATAATAAAATAATTTTTAAATATATAAATAATGTTGTGAAGTCTATTTTTATTAAAAAATAAAATTTGTGAGTATGGTAAAGAGTACACCAACCAAAAATGTGCACTGTTTGCCGTTTATTTGGCTGGTATACAGTATAAAGATAAAAAAGCCGAAAATTACGACAAAAAAAAAAGCTTGAAAAGTCAGAAACGCAGACACTTGGTAATAGAATAATACATGAGAGAAAATAATGGCATTATAGAGTTTAGTAGACTATAGACTAGACTGTACAAAGTAGAGTAGAGTAGTAGGTATTCAATAATATTTCAATCACCTTAGAGGCTTAGACATCACTATCAAACGTTGCTTTCTGCAGACTCTGATCACAATTCACAGCCTTTTCAGTTTTTAGAGTCCATCTTTGCGTGACCCCCAAACCAAAACAAACAATACTATCTTTTTTTTTTTTTTACTGACATATCCATGTGATAGACTGAGTGTTGTAAAAATTAAAAAATTTGATGAATTTATGTGATGTTAATTATAATTAGAGTTCTCATTTGGCCATTGAGCATTTTTTTTTTGTTGTTGATGGGATTGAGCAATTTCTGCTTATATTATATTATTAGTTACTATGTAGATTTCTTTGTGTATCTCTGTATTAGTTTTTTCTTTTTATAATTATCTGGTGTATAGAGATTTCCTATTGTGATTGTTATATCTTTTGCTTAAGATGTTTTTTTTTTTTTCTGGGTAATTAATATTCTATTAAATATGCTTTTTTTTTTTGTACCTGTTTGTTGTCTTCTTTTTTCTTTGTGATTGATATGTTTGATGTCTATTCACTCATGTTTTGGTCTGTGATATAACAAGTTGTTTCTTTTTAAATGGATCCCATTTAATAAAATAAAAAAAGATTATTAAAATGGTTATTAAAAAATAAAAAAATATGTAAAAAAATTAAGGGTTTGTTTGACACGTGAATTTTAATACAATAATTTATATTTTAAATAATATTATATATTTTTTTATCTATATGTATATTAAAAAAATTCAAACAACACAATTCAAACTGCACTATAAAAAATCCCTAAAAACAAAAAAATTACAAAAAGTTGTTATTAACGAAAACTTATGAAGCCCGCCAACGCATCCCTAAAAAAGTTAACAAGTTGTTTCTTTTTATATGCATAAACATGTTTTTTTTTTTTTTAATATTAATTCTTCTAAATGGATATGATTGTTGGAATCTTTGCCTGATATTTTTTGTTTTTAAAATTAATTCATGAAGGTTTCTCATTTATGGGCTCGCAATAAGAGGGGAAAAAAGTCTATTGGCACGAATAGAAACTCCACCGACAATTTGTTGCTGAGAGATTAAAAAAGTGATGTTACAGTGAAATGACACTTGGTGTGAAAAAATAAAACTCCTTTTTATTTTTCTATTTCATATATTTAATTTTCAAAATACTTGTATTAGAGGTCTGTATAGTACTATTATTTAAATAATAATTTTCAGTGTTTAAATATTGTCATACATATTTTTATAACACTTTTTAATTTATATGTATTTTCACTACAGTTCATTAAAACATTAATTTTTTTTAATTATGTCTTTCTTCATACACAACAACCGTCATTCACTTTTTTTATTCATCCTTAAGATATGTAAAATAAAGAATAAATATCAAAATGTAAAATAAATAATATTAGTGTAAATTTACACAGTTACTATAATAAACTTATAAATTTATACAATTATACAAAAACTTATATGAGTCATTTTAGGTAAAACTGTTTAAATTCTACCAATTTTTCTCTTTACACAGACCGAATTGCTCTTCAAGGAAACTTCTTAACTCAACTATTGTGACCATACATTACTTAAAACTTATATGAGTCATTTTAGGTAAAACTGTTTAAATTCTACCACGTTTTCTCTTTACACAGACCGAATTGCTCTTCAAGGAAACTTCTTAACTCAACTATTGTGACTATACATTACTTAAAGAATAATAAGAACAAGTCCGGTTTAGGTATAATGTGAATTAAGACAATTAATTAAGAATTATAACCAATTACTTAAAAATAAGTTATCAACAAAATTACCAAGTTAAAATATCAATATAAGAACACAAAAATTTACGTGAGTACATAAATAAGTGAGGTTATTGTGAGTTGACACCTAAAATTGTCAACTCAACTATTGTGACTATATATTACTTTTCTTTGCTCTCACACATTGTATCTTTGCTCTTTTTTTTTTTTCTCCCACTAGCGCACACCCCCCCCCCCCTCCCCAAAAGTCACTTAAACATTAATCCAATTTTATAATTTGTTTATTTGTATCACTGTGAATACGTGATGGACACATTTTACCTCACTTAAACATACATTCAAATTTGTAATTTATTGATTTGTCTCACCATAAATAAGTAATACCTACTACATTTAACTATTCACAAATATACGGATTAACCGGTTGTGAAACGAGTACAAAAATAAGTACGTGTAATTATTATTATTTGAAGAAAAGCAAAAATGAGAATAGTTGAATTAACTTCTAGTAGAGAAGTAGAATTCACCTAAATATCATGTAACCTACTTTTATTGGAAGTAGAATTGTCCAAGGCTCCAAGCTCATGCCAAGAGCTATTATATGATGTGGGCTGGACTTTTATGTTGCCCTGAACTCAAACAATTCAGTGATATATGTGCTTAGTCTGCGTTTTGATTGCAATAAAAAATTAAAATTATTTTACAATACAGTTATTTTTATATTATTTATGAGTTTTATCGCATTTTTTGGTATTATTTATAGGCATAGGCTTACTGTTTTATATTTATCTAATGTACTTTCAGTAATAAGTTTTCAGTTTAAGCAAAATTAGCGACATCCAAACGCACCCTTAGTGTGCGTTTGGTTACCGATTAAAAAATCGGTTTATTTGACTATTTAGTTTATTTTTGTTATCATTTATGGGCTCCACTACACATTTTGTTACTATTTATAAATTTTACTACACTATTTTAACTAGTTTTATTTTTATTTACAGTACTTCTAACAAAATATTTTTAATTTGAGCAAAATAACCGAATCCAAACTGTCCTCAATCTGAAAGTGAAAAATTTTGTCGGGCCAATGGCAACTGGGTGAGTACAGAAAACATTCATTTTCATTTCCTTAACACGCAAACAAAAACAATGCTCTCTGCTCTCAAGTCTTTTCACTTTCAGTGACCATCTTTGCATTGCATGACTCTAAATTTTCACCAAAACAGTGTGTGTTTTCTCTGAGATTCGTAGCATTTCAAGTCTTTGCTTGTTGTTTCTTCACTACCTTCTGCCTATTCAACTCATATTAGGCTTCTGAAGTACCAAGTAAGTTAAGTGTACCCATTTGGTTATTGAGCAACTTTCTTGAACTTGCAAGTGCTTTTTATCCTATTACAAGTGATTTCTTTTGGTGTTTCTATGTTATTTGTTTGAGTTGTTTCTTATTATCATCTGGGCTATATAGAGATTTTGTTTTTGTGATTATACTATGTTTGATGTCTTTTGCTTTTAATTTTTTTGGGTAATCTTCGATTGAAAACATGCTTTACCTGTTTCATGTCTTTCATATTTCGATTGTAATATGTTTGATGTTTAGTTTAGTAACTCTTGCTTTGTGGAATTTGTTAAAAATTGTCCCAAATCCCTAATTTCCCTAATTTGATTTGGTTTGGATTTTCTTAGTATGTATGAAATGTCTATTCCTTGGTAAACAAGTAATGGTACTCCTTGTCTACGGATGTAGGTATTGATGCCTACTTGTAATGGCCCAAAGGTCTCTCACATGTGGAGGAACTTCTGATTAATTTGAGTTCTAAAGTGATTTTGAAACTTGTGAGTACTTTTTGGGTGTGCAAACACTTGTGAATTCATGCCTTGCTACTCACAGATGTAGTCTATTGCTGAACCATGTCAATTCATAGTGTTCTATCTTCTGTGTGGTTGTGTTTATTTTTAAATTCTTCTATCTTATTATTATTATTATTATTTTGGGATCTTTCTATAGCCATAATATTTTTCACAATCAATTAAATTGCTATCATAGCTTTTGCATTTACAACATTTTTTATGTCTATTCACTCATGTTTTGCTTTGTGGAGTACAAGTTCTCTTAGTTTATAATGCACAAACATGTTTGTGTTTCTCTTTAAATTATTATTATTTTTTATATGGATATGGATGTTGTAATCTTTGTCTGATATATGGTTCTACTTCTATATAGGTGTTCATATAAATCCTTTGAAAAATCAAATTATAACGCATGATGGGTTTGTTTAATCCATCTATGCCTACAAAACAACGAGGTTTCAAATCTTCCTCCAACTCTAGCAGAGCTTGTGGTGCGTTTGTGTGTCAGAGTGTTCCAAGTGAAGCTAAAGATAGTAATGCAACTGTAATGCGTGATAAAGGTGCTTCTAAATTCAATCAGCCTAATGCTCCTAATAGCAGTGCTAAGGATATGCACAAAGTGCCAAGCTTTGGTCGATCAATTTCTGCTTCTTCTAATGTCAGTGTTTTAGGTAAGAAGAGGAAGCCCATGGAAGAATGGAAGCCATTGGTTTCAGATGAGAAATGTAATGGAACTTCTAAAAGAACTAGCATGAGCTATACGTACAAACAAAATGAGGATGTTGTGAATCAAAAGTGTAGAGTTTGGTCCAAGTATTTCAAACCTATTGTTAGTCCTCGAAAGAAAGTGGAGGCTGCTTTGAACCTATTCAGAGAGTTGTTGAGCAAGCGCATGAGAGAAATGAAAGCAGAGTCACACTTCAAAAGTGGGGCAACCAGGGCTGCTTATATGGAAGTGGCAAAGGATCTTCAATGGGAACGAAAATGGGTTAACGTAGACAAACGGATAGGACCTGTTCCTGGAATTGAAGTTGGTGACAAGTTTGAGTGTGCAACTGAACTGAATGTTATTGGTCTTCATCGTCAATTTCAGCATGGTATTGATTACGTGATGAAGGGTAAACAAAAATTGGCCACAAGTATTGTTGCTTCCGGTCGTTATGCCAATTACATGAGATCACCTGAGGTATTGGTTTATATAGGTCAAGGTGGGAATCCAAGGGCTGGAAAAAGTGAACCAAAAGACCAGAAGCTTGAGCGTGGAAACCTTGCTTTGAAGAATAGTATGGAAGCCGGAACTCATGTAAGGGTAATTCGAGGCATTGAAGGTTCTAGGGCTTCGAAAAACATGATATACGTCTATGATGGCCTGTATGTTGTGGATAAATTTACACAAGGAAGAGGAGAATTTGGCAAGCTTGTATTCAAGTTTGAGTTGAAAAGGATTCCGGGGCAACCAAAGCTTACTGTATAGGAGATGAATGTGGAAATGTTTTCTAGTTTTGCAATACTATGTAGAAGTTTTCTGTTTTGTTTTTCTTTTTGTTTTGCTTTCAAATCAGTAAGGATTTCTCTGTTTTGTAAACTTAGCTTTATATGATTGAAGTGTTTTCTTTAAGTGTTTGATAAATACTGTTGTAAATGTCTAGATATCATGGGTGGTTAGAAGATATTATAAAGGGTTATCTTAGAAACTTTGAGGTAAAAAATAAAAAGCAATTAAGATTTCTCCATTCAAAGTAATTAATTAAACCAAGTACATTCTGAGAGGAATTTTGAGCAGTATTGGCCGGCTTGCACTTTTGATTGTTGGCTATGTTATGACCCATATTTGAATTATAAGTATTTAAATTTAGGCGTACTGATAAATTTTTATGATAGGAATTAGAATTGGTTTTTATGTTTTAGGATTTGTTGTTGAGATTATTTTATTCTTAGCTATTTATGTAGGATAAATGCATTATTGAGAATTAAATATAAAATTAATTAAAATATTTATTCTCTCTCTCAAGCTCAGAAAATTGATTATCTCAAATTAACTATCTTTTAAATTCGTTAAATTATTCCGGTTCACAACGGTGGCAAGTGAAGCGATGGTGGTAATTGTATTATTGCTGACCACCCAGCCACCAACACCATTTAACTGCCGCCAATCCCCATTGTCATCGAGAATTTTATGTGTAAATCAAAAATCAAAAAGTTCTATTTTCGACCAAAATGACGAAAAACAAGTAATTTTTCCCTAAATCATTTTGCATTTCTTTTTTGAATGTTCTACTTATTACCTGAACTCTTCCGCTCCTTTCAAACCCTTTAGTGACAAGGGAGGTGCCATTAAACCATTTGGGTAGTCAGGGAAATCATTTTACATTGACACCGAAACAAATGGAGACTAAAGTTTGTGTTAATTATAAATAGGTGCCACACTCGTGAAAATGAAATCATGTATTTCTTAACTTAATAAAAGTTATTCTTTTTCGGCATTATTAAACATTTTGGTACAAGATTGTATATAATCCTAGAAATTTCTGTAATCTATGTAAGTGCACAATTACACCTGAACCTAAGAGATAATTATGGGTTCAGGCCCAATGAGCCTTAAACAAAGAAATTTGTAGAGTGTGGCTTGAAATCTAATTTAGAGGTACTGAGAACTTGACAACAGACTAGGGTGTGAAGATACTTGTAAATAATAGATGATAATTGCAAAGGGACCTCCTCGGACATAAGCCGAGGACTACTTCTGTATTATTTCTCATTTGTTTCTTAAAGGTTACAATTCTTAATTTCTCTCTTGGTTACTCACTGATCCCCTTTTCTTTGGCCTTCACCCCCTTTAAATACTTCTTCTCTTGGTACTTTATCCACGTGTTGCTAAACTCCCCTCCCCCCTAGATATTTCTTCTCTTAGTGCTTTTGAATAGTAACCAGAAGTTTCAGTTCTACTGTTGAGGAGTCATTTCCCCATCAATGCGGCCAGGGAGGTAGGTGCAGAGTCTTTAATGTGAAGGTAGCAGCCTTTGCCTATGATATTTTTCTAACACCGGTGTATCCAAGAGGTTCAGGGGTTCCCTCCTTTTAACCAACAATCTTTTCGGAATTCTGCCTTGACCTTCATAGTGAATCTCTGAGTTTTCTTGGGTCTATTCGAGGAGAAACTCACCATCGGATGTGTCCTCGACCCCTCGGCGTATGGGCCGATTTGCAGTACTAACAGATTCTTAATTTAAGAACAGGTCGGCCCTCCCTGTTAGAGCCCAAAGGCCCAAATGCCTGCTTGGGTCCTTTTACTCCCCACAATCTATATTATGGCTGATACTTTACCTGAAATTCCAAAAAAAAAAAAAAAACTATTATAAAAAGATCTAGAAGGACCAGAAAAGTTTTTCTTAAAAAATTCATTCACAAATTATTCCTTAAACTCTTCCCTTAAACCATCCCTAAGACCTTAGTAACAACTAAGTAGATCACTGCAAGGCTTACTCTAGCTGATGAAACGAGTGTACGATTGGATTTTAATTTTTATCACATTATATCTATATCTATGATAAATAAATAACCCTTCCTTGAAAATGAGAATGAATTCTTTTCAATTAGCCTTCCCTCTCATTGAAACTTGCATTTATAAACTATATATATAAGTTTTCATGTGTTAATAAGGTGAATGCATTTATTTCGATGGATTTTTATTTTATTTTTTTTAGATATGTAGACAATGGAGGGGGAGGTAGAGGTGGTTTACATGTACTAATCATCTTTAGATGGTGCAGTATTCACTTGTATAAAGGAAGTTTTATGGTTTTAATTATAAAAGTTATATAAGAAAAATTTTATTTGGAATACTTAAAAAAAAAAATGATTTAGAATGTGACATTATTTATCATATTTAGTTGTTTTGGCTACAATTGAAACAAAAACCATCAAAAGGTTAACAAAAAAAAAAAAAAAAACCACACATGCAATCAAATATGAAAAATAATCGTGCCCTTCAATTAGTTTGAAATAATTCAATATTTTTTTAATTCACTAAAGGAATATAATTTTAATTATATTAATCTTAACAACTTATATTTTCTAGCTTCTTTAATATATATAATATAAAACCACATAATTGTAATAACCTAAATTTGTGTTATATGATTAAGAAACGGTATTAATACGGTAAAGGATTTTTTATTTAGAGCAAAATTAATCAAACATAATTCACGTGGACATCAAAGATTTCAAAAGAGAAGCTCTGAAATTTGGATTAATATCTATACTATATATAATAATGGAAGCATTGTATTTAATTTTGTAAAGCTAAAAAATCTTACTTTTCTTTGCTCTCACTAAGGGAGTTAATTTTGTACCCAAGATGGTTTCAATTTGGTTAGAGGAACAAAATATTTTGATACTAGCTGGTATCGGTGTATCGTTTCAAAATTACCGTTATTTATAAATTTTTAATTTTATATGCATACATATGCATACATACATACATATATATATCTATATATATATATATTATATATATATTATATATATATATATGTTTGTGTGTGTGTGTAAGGACACAATTCAAATTCCCAATCTACGACTGGAAGGAAATGGGCTTGAAAAGCCTTTTTTACAATAAATTTGTAGAGGATGGGTTTGTAATTTAAATTTTAATGATGGTTTAGATAACAAGAAAAAGAACGGGCTTTGGGCCCAATGGCACGAAATAAAGAGTTGTTTGCAAGAGTAAGACTGAAAGTTCCTCCTCGGACACAATCTGAGGATAGTTTATAATAGTATTTCCTAAGGTTGGATACAATTATTGATTATCATATACTCTTGGCCCTTTTTCTTACTGAAAAAGCCTCTCTCTTCTTTGTAGGTCTTCCCCTTTATTTATACTTTCTCTTCTTCTCTTCATCATCTTCCACCTCATGGTTGTAATGCTGGTTTAGGATACTTGTCCCATTAATTTTTCCCTAAAGTCCGCTGGGGTCAGGGACCAAGTTCCAAACCTTATGCTCAGGTCCCATCCTTCCATCTATGCAGTCAGTATATCAATTACAGAGCTTTTAATGTATGGGCGGTGGTAGCAGCTTTACCTTAGATATTCCACCGCTCTTTCTATTGTCCTCCACGTGTACTGTGTATTCCCATAGTCATAGGATTTCTTATAACATAGCCCGGGGACACTAAACCTCTCTTCCTATGTCCTCGGCTTAACAATCCGAGGACAAATCTACTCCTCGGACGTAATTGGTCATTCGTTTATCATATCTTTACTTAGCATTTCTTTATGAGATACATTCAGATACTCCAAGATCATTTGATGTCTTCGGATTTGGGTTTCTAGCAAAAAAGACTTCGTTGGGCCATCCTTGGTAAATTACTAGACCCAATGCCCCTACAATAGCCCCTCGAGATTCTTTATTTCTTCACCTCGGGAGGAAAATAGGATCTTGACTTAAAACACCTTTTTATCTTGCGGAATTTTGGCAATATTGCTGACGGGGAAATAACTTTTGAATTACCCGTCGCGTGTTCCCGATACTTTGGTATGCGAACCGTCCCCGAATTAATTACTGGCACCTCTATGTCCCCCATGTTTCAAAGATGTGACACATATCCAACGGTTGAGAGCGATTCCTGTGTTGAGGCGGGAATTCGCTCACTTCATAACTCCTTTTGATATATAAGTACTAACTTCCTTCAAAATTCTTCACACTACAGTAACCTTATAACGTACCTGCCACATTTGCCATCTTCCCGTACCTTCTCTTTTTATCAAATACCCTGTTCGAGGTGACCGTGCCTTCTTCTTTTTTAAAGTAAGTTCTTCAATACTCTCTCCCCTCCTTATCAGCTCTTTGTTTCTTTTGTTTTCTTTCCCTCCCCATCTTTTTCTTTTTCTCTGTATCTTTCATCCTTGGCGTAGTTCTTTTTTAGTTTTCTTCACACCCCCATTTTTCAAAGATGGGTAGATTTACGTTCCCTTTTCTATTTGGATAACTCTACAGATCCACATGCAGCGGATCATCATCCTAATCTTGTCGATTTCAGACGGTTGGACAGGATCCTACAAGCCGAGGTTTTTGTGCATACTGATGGCCAACTCCGAGCGGCTCATTTGATCCTCAGCTACACTCCGATTTCCAAAGCTTTTCAGGCGCCGAAGTGCGTGATCAAAGCCCACGACCCTCGCCTTCCTCAGATTAGCGTTGCCGTTGAAGGTTTCCTGCTACCGAAGGGGACTCCTATTCCTCAAGGTACTTTGGTCACCCAACCAATCCAACCACCACAACCTGTTCCAGTTGGGATTCCCATAGTCCCTTTTCCTACACAATCCATCCCTGCCGAAGTTACGTCTTTCCACCCTACCGTAAAGGAAGAAGAAGAAGTAGTTGAGGTATCTGATTCCGAGGATGAGTTCGAGGTTTTTAATCAACCCCACTCTCTTGAAGATTCAATTCCCATCCTCGGCACCTCCACACAAGTCTTGCAAGCCACTGCTCAACAGCCTGATAATATGGGCATTCAACGTAAGATCAAGCCCAGCCTAAAAGATGTACTTGAGGGCGCTGACAAAGGCCTTAGAGCCTAAGAACCTCCTAAAGAGGTGCGCCCTCGGACCCAAGAAAAGGGTGCTGACAAAGGCCCAGAGACTAGGCTCCCTCCTCCTCCCCTCCTTCCCAAACTCAACGCACCAACACAGCTGACCTTAAAAGGAAAAGGGATCAGCCGAAAGGAAAGGAAGAGATGGAGGCAGGAAAGGGCTCTCTTCCTAAGGAGCCCGAGATTGAAAAGGGTGGTAAGCAGGCCCGCACTGTGCAGACTAGGTCGGAAAAAAGAACCGAACAGTAGGTGGCCGTGCGCACCCCTTTATGGCTTCCTGACATGTCCATGGACGACCAGGCTATCACCGTGGACGCGTCCATCAGAAATTCTGATGAGGGGACAGCTGCATGCGTCGCAGATACATTGGAGCAGACGTTGTTGCTCCCTGAGGACATGGGTGAGCTTAGAAAGAAAAGGGACCATAATGTTTTTATGATTTTGAAGAAGGAGCTTGCAATGGTGAGTTTTTTCTTCTAAACTTTGGCTATTATTTTTTTTTTTGTTTTTAATATATGTATGTATAAGTTTTATATTTTTCGTTCACAGGCCGTTCAATCTGCCCATAGGGCAGAAGAGATTGCCATCAGCTCCTATAAATCTCCGAGGGCCGAGGAATCAAGGCGTGAAACCGCCCAAAAGATTTCGGACCTTCAGAAGAAGAAGCTGCAGGAGGTCTCAGCTAAGTTCGCTAAGGCAGGGAGTGATAAGGCAGGCTTAGAAGCTGATCTGAAAACAACGACTAAACAGGCCGAGGACCAGCGACTAATGCTCCGACAAGCCGACGATAACCTCTCTGCAGCACGAAGGCTTATTGAGGATCTCAAAAAAGATCTGAACGAGTCTGAGAGGGTCAAAGAGGAGGCCATCAAGGGCAAAGAGGAAGCCCTTGAAGAGAAGAAAAGAGCTGAAAAAGCAAAAGAAGAGGCCGAGATCTCAAGGGACCGAGCTGAACAAGAAGGTTACGATATAGGTGTGAAGGAGATCATGGAAACCTTCAAGGCTCAGGTTCCCGAGGTATGTAGGCATTACTGCCTCCAAGTGTGGAATGAGGCACTTTCCCAAGCTGGGGTTGATGCCTCTTCCACTCTTTGGAAAGCAGAGAGTGTCTACTATCCTCTTGCAATTCGAGCTTCTACCATTCCTGAAATTGCCCATGAAGTTGCCCAAGTATCATCTGAGGATAAGAGAGGCGATTTGGCTGAGGACTTAGCTCTTCCTGAAGATACCCTCAAACAAGTTGATCTAGTACAAGAAAAGGCACTAGAAGACATACAGCCTTTAAGTGACCTTCAGGAATCTTCAAAGGATGAGCTGGGCGATCAAGCTAATCCGATAACTTTGAAGGATGATCCCAAAGGCAAAGGAATTGCCGATGAGTCCTTGGTGCAGCTTCCACCTCCTCAAGACCCTAAAGGCCATCTAAAGATTAAGCTGAAACAGTGACTGCTTCTCCATAGTTTTTGTTGTTGCTTTTTTTTTTTTTGTTTTTTTTTTAAATTTTTTTTTAAGTGTAATTTCGCAAGTTTTTTGTAATTGCAAAAGTACTATTTGAATCTAATATAAGCGCGAATGCTCCTTTCCTTGTTAGATGGCCCTCACTTTTTGTTTTGTTTTGATCATATCACTCCAAAAGTACTATCTTTTTGCTCTCACTAAAGTTAAAGCCATAACCTGGATCAAAATTGATACTCTAGGCAGGCTTAATATGCCAAGAACTGCACTAAGTGATGCTCATGGATTTCTTATCCGTCTATCACTATGTTAGAGAGACTTTAAGTAATTGATTCTTCATTTTAGACTTCTAGTTGAACTATGTCAAATATATGAAATAAGGCATATGGTCTATTGACCTAGGCATACAAAGCTTTGATACTTTAACGAAAAAGAAAAGAAATGTTAATTTCCCCAAAGTAGATGATCCAAGACCAGGCATAACTAAGATTTTGTTTAACACTTGGTAAAGAATATCAATTTAGACGAGGTATGTGGTCCGAGGATCCAGGCACACCAAGCTTCAGTTTGATACTTAAATGAAACAATTGAAATGTTAATTTTCCCAAAGTAGATGATCTGAGGACCAGACATAACGAAGGTTCTGTTTAACACTTGGTAAAGAATATCAATTTAGACGAGGTATGTGGTCCGAGGATCCAGGCACACCAAGCTTCAGTTTGATACTTAAATGAAACAATTGAAATGTTAATTTTTCCAAAGTAGATGATCCGAGGATCAGACATAACTAAGGTTCTGTTTAACACTTGGTAAAGAATATCAATTTAGACAAGGTATGTGGTCCGAGGATCCAGGCACACCAAGATTTACTTTGATACTTAAATGAAACAATTGAAATGTTAATTTTTCCAAAGTAGATGATCCGAGGACCAGACATAACTAAGGTTCTGTTTAACACTTGGTAAAAAATATCAATTTAGACGAGGTATGTGGTTCGAGGATCCAGGCATACCAAGCTTCAGTTTGATACTTGAATGAACGAAGACAATGAACGCAATGTAGTTTTAACAAAAAACGGCCGAAATGCCTTTTATTTAATAATAGTACCTTCGTAGATTATTTACATTCCAGGGACGTTGTACAACACATTCGTCCCAATCTTCTAGATTGTAAGCCCCTATTCCTGTGACCGAAGTAATACGATAAGGTCCTTCCCAGTTGGGCCCCAATTTTCCCCACGCAGGGTTCTTCATTGTGCCCAAAACTTTCCTTAATACCAAGTCGCCAGGTCCAAGAGGTCAAAGTTTTACATGAGAATTATACCCCTGCTTGAGCTTATGTTGATAATAAGCTAGTTGAACCATGGCGTTCTCTCGTCGTTCCTCAACTAAGTCTAAATTTCTCCTCAATAGATCATCATTGCTATCTGGAACGAAGGAGCTTTTCTTCAGGGTTGGGAACCCAGTTTCTAAGGGTATTACTGCCTCGGTTCCATAAGTCATGGAGAAGGGTGTTTCACCTGTGGATCTTCGTGGTGTAGTTCGATACGTCCACAAGACATGTGGCAGTTCTGCCACCCACCTCCCCTTAGCGTCACCCAACCTTTTTTTAAGTCCACTCACTATTACTTTATTGACAGCCTCGGCTTGCCCATTTCCTTGGGGATAAGCCAGAGTGGAATATCTATTCGTGATGCCCATAGCACAACAGTATTTCCGAAAGGCTTTGCTATCAAATTGTAAACCATTATCTGAAATGAGAGTATGAGGGATGCCGAACCTGGTAACGATATTTTTCCATACAAACTTTTTTACTTCCATGTCTCTGATATTTAATAATGGCTCGGCTTCAACCCATTTGGTGAAATAATCCGTTCCGACGAGGAGCCATCGCCTGTTTCCTGTTGCTTTGGGGAAGGGTCCAACAATGTCTAAGCCCCATTGAGCAAAAGGCCAAGGGCTAGATAGAGGATTAAGGACTCCCCCTGGTTGATGTATATTTGGAGCGAATCTTTGACATTGGTCACACTTCTTCGCATAATCCTGCGCCTCCCTCTGCATATTTGGCCACCAATAGCCCTAAGTAAAGGCTCTGTGAGCTAAAGACCTTCCCCCTGTGTGACTTCCGCAAATCCCTTCGTGTAACTCTTCCAAAAGTAGCTCCGTTGCCTCGAGGTGCATACATAACAAATATGGTCCCGAAAAGGAGCGTTTGTACAATTTCTGGTCCTTGGATAACCAAAACGAGTGGCCTTTCTGCGAACTTTGTCTGCTTCGGCTTTTTCTCCAGGCAGGATGTCATTTCTGAGAAATGTTACTATTTGATCCATCCAACTAGGCCCTGTCCTAATTTGAAGAATTCGAGTGGAGTTACCATCCGTCCCAGTGGGTTTCAACAGATCTTCAACAAGGATAACTCGTCGTAGACTTTGTGCCGAGGACGTTGCGAGTGTGGCTAATGAGTCAACATGGGTATTGCCACATCTGGATACATGTAATAGTGAAAAAAACTCAAATTTAGATTACATATACCTGACCTGGGTTAGGTATCCTTGCATTTTGGAATCTCTTGCTTCTAGTTTCCCTTCTACTTGGCCTACCACCAATAGTGAATCTGAGAACATTTGCACCGTCTTCCCTCCCATTCTATGAACCATGTTCATCCCTGCGAGGACAGCCTCAAACTCTGCTTCGTTGTTAGTGGCGGAGAATCTCAATCTCAAAGATTTCTCAAAAGTAATTCCCTCCGGGGATATAAAAACTAGCCCTATACCAGATCCTCTCTGATTTACTGCTCCATCAACATGCACTTTCCATAATGGAGGCTCTTTGCATGAAATCATGCCTACTGATTTTTTACCCATGCCTGATCCTTCATCATATTCTTCTAACGAAGGCTCAGCAAATTCCGCCACAAGATCCGCGATGACCTGCCCCTTTATAGAGGTGCGAGGCATATATTTGATGTCGAAAGCTCCTAGGACAGTTCCCCATTTGGAAATTCTTCCCATATAATCTGCACTTCGCAGAATCGATTTAAGAGGGAGTTGTGTAAGGACAACAACTGTATGAGATTGGAAGTAATGGGAAAGTCTTCGTGTAGCATGTACCACCGCCAAGATAGCTTTCTCCAGAGGCAAATAACTCAGCTCGGCCTCATGCAGAGACTTGCTTACATAATAAACCGGTTCTGGATATTATTATCATCTCGGATAAGAACCAAACTAACTGCATGGTTAGCCACTGCAATATATGCAAATAGAATTTCATCAACTTCTGGTCGAGACATAACGGGCGGTCGCGAGAGATACTCTTTAAGCTGTTGGAAAGCCACCGCGCACTCCTCGGTCCATTCAAAGCCCTTCCATTTATTCAACAATTGAAAGAAAGGTCTGCATCTGTCCGCGGACTGAGATATAAATCGATTGAGAGCAGCGGTCATACCTGTTAGCCTCTGCATTTCTTTAGGATTCTGAGGTGGGTGTAAGCTGTTTATTGCCTTAACTTGAGCAGGATTCACTTCAATTCCCCGGTGAGTCACCATATAACCTAGAAACTTGCCCGATCCCACACCAAAAGAGCATTTAGAGGCATTGAGCCGCAATTTATACTCGCTTAGCTTTTGAAAAGTGTTGCCTAGATCTTCCAGATTCGCAGAAACTTCTTTACTCTTTACCACCATATTGTCCACATATACCTCAATAGTTTTTCCCAGTTATGCCTCAAACATTCTCATCATCATCCTTTGGTAGGTAGCCCCTGCGTTTTTCAAACCAAAGGGCATTACCTTATAATGATAATTTCTTGTAGAAGTAACGAATGCAGTCTTCTCCTGGTCCTCTACGGCCAAAGGTATCTGGTGATAACCCTGGAAAGCGTCAAGAAAACTCATCCCAGGATGTCCAATTGTAGCGTCAACCAATTGATCAATCTGAGGCATTGGGAATGAGTCCTTTGGGCAAGCCTTGTTTAAATCTGTGAAGTCCACACAAACTCTCCACTTCCCATTCTTCTTTTTCACTACCACCGTATGGGCTAACCATTCAGGATAAAACACTTCTTTGATAGCACCAGCCTTTTTAAGTTTGAGTACTTCCTCTTTTACAGCTTCGGAATGTTCCTTGGAGGACCTTCGAGGTGGTTGCCTCCTCAGTACTACAGCTGGATTGACCTTTAAATGATGACATATGAAGCTCGGATCAACCCTAGGGCCTTCATACGCATTCCACGCAAATACATCCATATTTTTCCTTAAAAATAAAATCAGCTCCGCCTTCTCCTCCTGTGGTAATTGAACTCCTACCTGAAAGAACTTCTCAGGGTCATCGTCTATGAGAATTTTCTCCAATTCTTCACATGCCGCTTCATCTATCTTGGCTGCGGCAAAAGACTTTGATTGCTATGCTTCTCCATCAGCCGAGGCCGAGGACTCCGACTCAGGTCGACGCAGAATTGCAGCCGTGACACACTGTCGAGCCACAGATTGACTCCCAAGTAACTCCACCACCTGGTCTCCAGAATGAAATTTAACCTTGACATGCAAGGTTAGGAAACAGCCCCTAACGCATGCAGCCAAGGTCTCGCTATAATAGCCGTATAGGGAGAATAGGCATCGACCACGATGAAATCTACGTCTACCACCTCTGGGCCTGATTGTACAGACAGTCTAATTTGTCCCTTTGGAACGACAGCTCTTCCTTCGGAGCTTATCAAGGGTGAGTCATATGCCGTAAGATCTTTAACTCTTAATTTCAAGCCTCTAAATAGGTCAGGGTACATGATATCTGCGCCACTGCCTTGATCAATCATTATCCTCTTCACATCATAGTCCCCTATTCTCAAGGTTACCACCAAGGCATCATCATGAGGCTGGATAGTCCCCATCTTGTCCTCTTCAGAGAAACTTAGAACTGGTAAGATGCTCGCCTTAATTCTCTTCGGCTGATCCCGTGACTCTTCGGCCAATGTTCGAGCCACAGACATTACCCTGAAAGGAGCTGAGCCAGTCCTTCCAGGTGCCGCAAAAATCACATTGATTGTACCTAGAGGAGGTCTCGACGAAGGGCCGTCGTGGTTTGCCACTCCTGATTAGTTTCCTCGCCCATTAGGCTGGTAAAGGAACTGCTTCAGCTTTCCCTCCTTAACCAATTGTTCCAAATGATTCCACAAAGTGCGACAATCCTCGGTGGTATGACCCCTCTCCTGGTGATAATGGCAATGGAGATTTTGGTTGCATCTCAAAGGGTCCCCTACCATTTTATTTGGCCATTTGAAGAAAGGCTCATGCCTTATTTTTTCCAACAGCTGCTGCACTAGTTCTCTGAAGACGGTGTTGACCACCTATGGGGGCATGTGACCAACCTGCTTGGAAAAATCCCTTGCAGGCCTATTGTTGTTGTATCTGTCCGACCTGAAATCCCTCTTTTCTTGTGGGATGACCTTCGCTTTGCCTTTTCCCTGCTGCTGATCTTCCTCAACCCTTTTGTACTCGTCAATGCGATCCATCAATCGACGCACGCTTCTGACAGGTTTCTTCGTTAAGGACTTCCTCAAGTCATGCTCCGCCGGTAGGCCGACCTTGAAGGTCCTTATTGCTACATCATCGAAGTCTCCGTCAATCTCGTTGAACATTTCTAAATACCTGTCCGAATACATTCTCAAGGTTTCCCCTTCCCTCATGGCCATGGATAATAAAGAATTCAATGGGCGAGAAACTCTACTGCACGTGATAAAGCGAGAACCAAATACTCTAGTAAGCTCTTTGAAAGAACTAATAGTGTCAAGACCCAAATCCATGAAACATGAATTTAGATACCTGATTAACTTGCTAACCTTACTTAGCTCAATAAACATAATTTATTTAAACTTAATTCAATAAAACTCCAAATAAACAATGCTCCTGAAAACCTCTTATAATAACCAAAATCCACAATTTATAATAATCTCCAAAATATCGTGAAGTCTAAGCGGAAAATAAAAATAATAATAACTAATAATTCTTTTCAAAACTCCACAAATTGAAAATAAACTCCACTATATAAAATGTGAACTAAAAAACAAAGGTAATTAAAATTTAATGAGTCTTCAAGTAACACTGAAGCCGCCTACAACTTCCACGCTCTACCTTGCACCTCACAAGCAGTCCAAAGGTTCTAATTCCCAACTATACTTTAATCTGAAAATATAATTGATGGGGTGAGCCACACATCTAGTAAGTAATTATACAGAATACACAACGGAATAGAGTCAAGCAAAGCACGAGTTTGATTTCACAGTTTCACTCAAAATATCCAATATAGTTTTCAAAACAAGTAAAGAATCACTTAATACAATATAATCATATCTTAAAGTCTTTTGGAAACACATACAATTAATTGATCAGGGCACAGTGTCACATATACACATCACATATTCTCACATACAATCCTGTGAGTGGATACCAACATCTAACCCCTGCTGGTGAGGGATCAACACATATCTCACATACAATCCTGTGAGCGGATTTACACATATATCTGATCAATTCTAAAACACTCATTTTGAGTCACATATCTCAAACAATAAATTTTATACAACATATAATAATTTTCTCAATATTAACAATTGTTCCAACAATAAAGATATATTAAATATCACAATATCAAATTGAAACATAAATCAAAAGATGCTGACTCTCTTAGGGAACGAATAGGAACTGAAGAGTTTATATAAATTTTTTTTACAATTCTTGAATAAGTTTGAAAATCTAGTTTGCTAAAAGGAACGTCTAAATACCATTTGAAAAACAAGAATATGATTTCGAAATCACTTGGTTTGAAACAATTTAAAGAACAAAAATCTTTTTAGAAAACTTACTTTGAACTCAATTATTTTCAGAAAATAGTTTAATTAAAAATCATCTTTTAAATGGGTTTTGGACATTCAAAACGTTATTTAAAATTCGAAATTTATTTAAAACAATATTTAAAAGCCAATTAAAATTTCTCTTTCAATAGGGTAAAAATGCTTTTGATAAACTTTTAAAAAATTGTAAGCTTAAAATATAACTTTGAAAATCTTTAACTTCTAAGAACCTAAAGAACAAAACTTGTGCATATTATGCATAATTACTTACCGCACTCAAATCACTCTGAAAGTCCAGCCAAAATAATCTCCAAAGAGCCTCAAGACACTCTTAATCGGACCTATAATCAATTATGGAAATTACTCAATAACCTCTACAAAATAAATTTTACTAAACTATAAAAATTGACTCACTAGTAAAATACTTTGCTGAACTAATGATAGCACTAATGCAAAGTATTTATCAGAACCTAGAGGCAACAGCTAAGTTTTAGAGTTTAAGTTATTTACATAACCCCAACCAAGCCATATTATATAAATATCTACCATAGAAACTTTACAACTATCCTAATATCCTAATATGTATATATATTATTATATATAACACGGCATAGCATAAGTCCCAGAGGCAAAGAAACCACAGCCGAAAATATTGACTTCTTCTATTCATTATATATATATATATACAAATCCAACTAAAGATCAAAAGCCACCTTCTTTGACTTCTTCTTCAACCAATATATATATACACAAATTCAATCAAAAGAGTAATAGCACTTTCTTTGACTTCTTCTTAACCTTTATATATATATATACATATATACACAAACAACAGTAGTCCCTTCTTGACTTCTTCTTTAACTATTATATATATATATATATATATACCAATTCAATGAAAGAAGGGGGGCCGACTTATTGACTTCAAGCTAAGATTATATGTACAAATCCAATGGACAACTTAAACAAAAATCTTGATTCGTGAAATCCCATGCTCAAATCTAACCTTAATCCAGCGGCAACCCTAACGTTAGAATATAAATTTCAGGATCAAAAATCAAATTTCTAAATAACTAATAACATTCTAATTTTTTTTTCTTGTTTCTAATTGAGAGAAATCTTACCTTGAACAATCCGATTGTCTCTTCAATTGTACGTGCTCTAACTCCAAGGAAAATGCCTCTTAGCCTCTTAGAATAAACCCTGACTATCTCTTCCTCTATTCTGTAGCTTGTGTTATAGGATGTGGGATTAGTGGGTAGTGGGCTGCAATAACAATTAAAAGAAAGCCTATAGCCCAACAATTATATTTTAAACAAAACTCTTAAATAAAAATTATGTGGGGTATTACAAATAGAGTCTGCCCTCAAGCCATCAAACCATCTCATGGCCACGGGCCCCAGGTTAGAGGGGAAGATCTTGCATATCAAGGTCTCATTCTTGGAATGCACTGCCATTCTTTGGCTGAAATGGCTCACGTGCTCCACAGGATCCGTCCGACCATTGTAAGTAGTGAAGGCCGGTTGTGTGAAGCGTCGAGGTAACCTCCCTTCCTCCAACCTGCGCGTGAAGGGTGACTTGGAGATTTGGTGCAACGCCCTACCCATTGCGTCATTTCCCAAGCCCCTAGAGGAGTAGTCTTTGCCACGCCTCCTATGCAGATTGTCCTCTTTGGAAGAAAAAGATTCACCCGGGGGAGTCTTGGATCTCTGCCCGTAATTGTCATCCTCGGATCCTTCCGAAGAGGGATCAGAGATCGAAGGAGTTCGCCTTCGCCTTTCGTGACGCAATTTTCTTTTTAGGCCATCGATCTCCTTCTGCATGGCCCTGGCATTCCTCTCGTAAGGAACTCTGCTTCCTCCTTGTGAATGGCTCGCACTTCTGATGGTGTGCGTAGTATGTACACTACCTTCCCAGTTCTCTCCGTGATCAGGATGCAAGGAGTGATCCTTACGTTGGGAGCCTACGGACTCCACGTTGCGTTGTGGTCCTGATCCTACCATGATGTTCTAAACTTCCTTAAAGACTAAATTCTCACAGACGGCACCAATTGTAAGGACACAATTCAAATTCTCAATCTACGACTGGAAGGAAATGGGCTTGGAAAGCCTTTTTTACAATAAATTTGTAGAGGATGGGTTTGTAATCTAGATTTCAAGGATGGTTTAGATAACAAGGAAAAGAACGGGCTTTGGGCCCAGTGGCACGAAATAAAGAGTTGTTTGCAAGAGTAAGACTGAAAGTTCCTTCTCGAACACAATCCGAGGATAGTTTATAATAGTATTTCCTAAGGTTGGATACAATTATTGATTATCATATACTATTGGCCCTTTTTCTTACTGAAAAAGCCTCTCTCTTCTTCGTAGGTCTTCCCTTTTATTTATACTTCCTCTTCTTCTCTTTATCATCTTCCACCTCATGGTTGTAATGCTGGTTTAGGATACTTGTCCCATCAATTTTTCCCTAAAGTCCGCTGGGGTCAAGGACCAAGTTCCAAACCTCATGCTTAGGTCCCATCCTTCCATCTATGCAGTCAGTATATCAATTACAGAGCTTTTAATGTATGGGCGGTGGTAGCAGCTTTACCTTAGATATTCTACCGCTCTTTCTATTATCCTCTACGTGTACTGTGTATTCCCGTAGTCATAGGATTTCTTATAACATAGCTTGGGGACACTAAACCTCTCTTCCTATGTCCTCAGCTTAACAATCTGAGGACAAATCTACTCCTCGGACGTAATTGGTCATTCGTTTATCATATTTTTACTTGGCATTTCTTTATGAGATACATTCAGATACTCCAAGATCATTTGATGTCTTCGGATTTGGGTTTCTAGCCCAAAAGACTTCGTTGGACCATCTTTGGTAAATTACTGGGCCCAATGCCCCTACAATATGTTTGTATTTATTTATGTAAGTATGATTTTTTAATTTCTTATGTTTACCAATATAAAATATAAAATATATATTTTATAAACCTAAATATTAGCCTAAATACATTAACCCAATATATTAGCTAAAATAAAATGTTTTTAAATATTTTTTCAATTAAATATATTTTTTAAATTGTACCAGCTAAAACACACAAAAATATCCCCAATACAATCGGCACAGGCTGACACAACCGAAATTTTTATCTAGTACATTTTAGAGGATCGTACTAGTACTAGTTTAATTACCGGTACAATATATTTTCTTGATATGGTTGGTACCGATATAATATTGATTTCCTTGATTGTAGGGGTGTTAAGTGGGTTGAAATGGGCCATATCACATTCATATCAACTCAACACGGCCTGTTTATTAAGCATGTCAAGTGGGTCGGGTTATGTCAACTTGCCTCATTAATAGACAATATTAGGATTGAAGGATCATGACATGAATATTAAATGAGTTAGGTTCAGGTTAAGGTATTTAGTAAAATAACCTTACCTCGATACGACATGAACATGATATGCTAACCGGAATTAACACTTCTACTTACATATCCCAAATGGCATACACACTCTTTTTTGTCTCTTTTTTCTTTTTATTTTATGATTTGTTGATTTGTGCATAAATGAATGATAAACATTCTCTACCTACTGTGTTAAACCACTCAAAGATGCACAGATTAACGAGGTGTGAAATTAGTGAAAAATGAATATGCATGTTTTTTTTTCCCAATTTGATGAAAAACGTGAATTTAAAATAAGAAATGGCTGTAATTAAATTAATTTCTAAAGCATTAACCTCCGGGATGCAAAAAAAAAAAAAAATCATCCTTAAACACTACTTTATATATTTTTTACCAATTTATTTTATAACTCACTTTACATTTTAGTTTTTATTTTTATATACAACCTAATAAAATAATATAAACTACCTAATAAAATAATAATAAAATGTTATTCTCTCTTTTTTCTCCTACTCACTTTTTATCTTTACACATAATCACAAGGTTAAAATAATTTTTTTTTTTTTTACAACCTATGAACAGTATGGTTGCATATATGCAACCTTACAGTTCATAGGTTGCAAATTTTTGTAGGTTATATTTCAAAATTTTATTTTGTGATTAAGCAAAAGGGAATAACACATAGATCTAATTATAAACAATATTAACACAAAAGAAGTAATAGGCATAACAATAAATATATACTGCATATATAAAGAAAATTTGCAATATAATTAAATACTCACAGACCAAATGCATGAAGGATGAATAAATCAAATCAAGTCTTGTGTTTGACACAATCTCCTTAAAGCAGATTTCGCCCCTCACACAATCACTGTGGTGCTTTGAGACTCATGGATGTTTGCCTCCTAGGATAAAATGATCTACAACATGTAAACAAAGCACACAAGGTTGTGCTTTGCGAACTACTCAATGTCTCTTGCTCTCTCTTTGACACAGAATGAATGCACAAAAAATTCTCACTTTTTTGAGTTTTTTCTTCTGAAAGTAATTTTTATGAATAAGGGACTATGTAAAATTATACGTTACTGAAAAGGTACTTTGTTTCAGTAATAACTGTTGTGCACAGACTAATTGACTCAAAAATTAAAATAATAAATTATTATTATTTGGACAAGTAGGCCCAGTCCATATACGCCAAAAGCCCAACCTAATGTCCAACTCATGAGCATATAGACTCATATATTATCTATTTCCTTTCCTATGTGGGATTCAAGATTTTTACTACTTTTAATAACATCTTTAAGTGAACATAGAAACATCAATTTCTTATTCACTCTATGCTATTTTTCCAACAATCCCCCACATGAATAGAAATTGATAAACACAATGCAAATGATGATGCAGACACAGAGAGAGTAGAAAAAAAGTTACTATATCGGGAGAAGTAGCTTGTGACTTTGAACTTTCCTTTGTGAAAGACTATCGGATATACTAGCCAACTAGTGAACATAATGTCTTGAAGTGTTCAGCCGTTTGTGTATACAAAGACAATAAAATTCACACGGCTCTTTTTCGGACATATTTCGTTCTTATAGTTGTGTTCATTTCGGGCCTGAACGTATCCTTGTAAATTCATGAAGTGCTTTAGAGAATTCAGCCTTGAAACTCTCATGGAAGAGACCCACTTCACACTCATATAGGTGATTCTTATTAAGAGTATCCTACTATACCCCACTCGAAATTCCAAGATATAAGAATCATTAAAAGCAAAACTTACCCTGAACATCGCTTACAGGCATCACTATTTTATCATAGGAATGGGAAGGAAATGTAATCTCCATAATGATAAAAATAGTCTCCACGATTCGGCTGTCCCTTGGAACCTAGATCTTGGGATCTCTAGTCAACTGGTTGGGTTGCCATCCTAGGACTTTTAAGTAATAGGCTTTAACCCCATTCCCCTCGATGAGTATTTTACTCCCTCTCCACTTAAGCTGATTACGGATCCGTTTTATAATCTGAAAATACTTCCATTTGAGAGCAAATGCCTCATGGTATTGTCTCCAACAAATATGTTGAGACCTACCATAACTCTGTGCCCTACCAATATATACAAATAGGAGGCACAAGTATCCAACAATGCATGTCTGTTTAGATTTATTAACTTCCCAAAAAGTTCATATGCTCTTTGCATAAGATGTTCTCACTAGACTGTCGTCACATTTCTCATGTGATTGAGACAAGACAAGTCCATTAGATGTATTAGAACTCATTTCTTGTATCCCATCTACAACACTTACACGAGCATATCCCACAACGACATAGCCTCTTGTGATATATTTCACATCACACACTAGTCGCATTAAATCTAAACTCATTTGACACCATCTCATTGTCAAATTTCTAATGTCATTGGTTTGAAACTTGCTTCAATCTATACAATAATTTAACAAGTTTAAGCACTTTGTTTCCTTGTACAATAATCATAAACTCCTTTGGTTTATTGTGTATCAACAAAACTCACATCTTCCTTTTATTTGTAGCATTCTATAACAAGTCTCGCATTGTAATAGTCAATAATTCCATCAACTCTCAAATTCCCAAGTGGGTAGATCTACCAACTGCTATGCATAGATTTCTAAGATGAATTTATTACACTATGGACAATCTCTTTTCCAAGAAGGCACTTTAGGATTTTGCTTCTTTGAAGCTTTAAGTTCATCTTCTAATACAAAAATTAGAAAATCTGGACCAAACAACCATGACATTTGTCCTTTTACTACGCTTAGGCTCAACCTTTCTTTTATCAACTTTTGATCATGAGAGATACTAAACGTAGACTCAAACTTTCTTTAAGAAAGTTTAACATTGAAATATATTCTAATTAATTTTCATGCATATAAAAATTAGAAAGCACTATGCACTATTGTTATGACTATAACCAATGAAAACACAATCAATGATTCTTTATCCTTTAAGAATAGGAATCACCACCATTATCAAACACCCACACATTAAAAGAATTTATAAAAAGGCGATCACTCTTTTCAAAATTCACAAGGTGTCTTAGTGGTTTTCTTTTAAGGCATTTCAATGACAAAATAAAAGTGGAAATAATAGCTTCCCCCCACAAGTTTTATGGTAATCAAGAACTTATTGCATTCATTGAATTTTTTCTCAATTTCATTCTTATAATGAATGGACATCTCTAATGTCTCATTCTTGCTTACTTCATAAGCACTCATAACAAATTCTTGTGTATTTTTAACGACTCAAGTATTTTCAACTAAGGCATGTAACATATATTTCATCCAAAGAAATATTACAAAACATATATTTGGATTAAACAAATTAATATCCAATCAAGTTCACACATGCCCAAAATATATATATATATATATATATATATATATATATATATATATATAAACATGTTTAAATAAGGTTATACATGCTCAAACAAATTAAAAGGCTATACACAACAATTATGTATTATTCATATTAATACATAAATAATATCGTTGGCTTAAAGGTGATCATTACACTCTCTAACTAAAAGTGAAGTCCCATAATTACAGCCATTTTATCTATTAGAGGATCGCTTGATGAAATAGAAAAGGCTAACCAAAAACTAAAATTGGCAGCCACACCCAAAATTGAGTCTATTAAAATAGATTTAGAATATTTTACTCTAACCAAATTTTCTTTGTTCATCAAACTCACATACCATTGCACATAAACGGCTAAAACCATCCTATTGACATAAAGGCCAAGGGGCTATAATAAAATAACATTTCACGCCTAGATACTAAATAGCCATAGGCCGAACTTTGAAAATACACCGCAATTACATGTGATAATTCAATATAAAGTACACAGATAAAGCAGTTACTCATTACCTTTTTATATACTGTCGTGTATGTACTACAATGACCAACCACCACTTACCAAGAGATGCAAATGAAACATTTGTTTTGACTTCATCACCGAATTCAAGTCAAATGCATCAAATGGTTATATCATTAATTAAGACCGACTAATGATATGTACGCCAACAAGTGGCTTGCAAACATTATAGATAAGACTAACTTAAAATCAAATAAAACACAGTTTAATAATAACCAATTAAGTGCCAATCCTCAAAAGAAAATTCCAGAAGATACCTTTTACACGGCGTTGAAAGATGATCCAAATCTCAGTTTACAAATGCAATTAAAAGCATAGGTTCACAAATGAATATTACAAAAGGTGAGATAACTATTTAATCAAATTGAGTCGCAAAGATACCGTTAACACCAGTAAAGAGAGAACCAAATACATGCCAACTGATGATGCTGAAAAAATCACCAATGAGTTGCAAGCACTCCTCAAACTAAAGCAATACCTGCAAAAAGAAAATAGAGAACCTAAAAGAGAGTACCGGTATGGTGCTGGCCAAAAACCCTCCGAAGGTCAAGTTAGAATCTTGTCTCTTTAACCCTAGAATGCCAGAGTTAAGAATATTGTGCGTACCTTGATATCTAGGGTTTCTGGGGTATTTATATTGGGTAGAATTGCCTTTCTTTACGAAGACAACTTCCTTCTCAAGTTCCTTTCCATATAGGAGTCTTCTCAAACTTGTGTCGCAAGAAGTCCAAGTGTGCATGCTTGCGTGGGGATAAAGCAAAAGTTGACTTAAAACATATCAAATGACTGGCAACCTGGGATCTGCAATTAATTCATATATGACGAATACTCAGTAAAATCGAATCGTCATATTCGCGTCGTCTTCGGTGTCGATCCGTCTACATATTATCCGTCCCTTCAAGTTCAACGGATAGACCTGTCTCCTATTTTTATCCCCTTTAGTTGCCCCCTTCAATCCTTGGATCCGTCTTTGAAATCTGACGGATTTGTGGACTGACTCAAAGCAATGTATTGAGATGGGACGGTCTTCATGTACCATGACGAATCTACACGTGGACTGCATTTCTGGCATTGGACACGTGGTCTTTATGGATTGGCTGTTCCCCCAAAACAAGGCGTCGCTTCGTATTTCGTGCCCTTCATTCTATAAAAGCCAGTCATTTCTCCCTTCATTTTCTCTTCCTATCAAAAATTTGTGAGCAGAGCGCAACCGTCATAGCTATCGTGCCTTCTTGTCGTTCAGCAGATCTATCCGTCGTTCCTCGTTAGAAGCCATCTCGATCCGGTATGTACTCCAAACCTTCCTCCGTCTTTCTTTTTATTTCATTGTTATACATATATGCGCCTTCTTTAGATCCGTCGGTGTCTTAGGTTATACCGTCATAAATGTAGGTAATGTCTAGTGCGGCAAGTAACCAGTCGTTTGTCAGTGAGGGGGCGGGCTACGATGAAAGGTTCCCGTCAGGTCCAAGAGATCCTGACACTTCAAGTAAAGAGAGGAATCCATCCAGTACCTCTTCTTCCCTTGATGGTGGTCTGGAGACGGAGAGTTCAGAGTCGTCCAGTAGTAGCTTAGACGGTGTGGATCCCCCCGTCCAGTCAGTGATTGGCCCAGATGGCCTTAGAGAGTTCATCATGCTACCTCTTTGGATGGTAAACGATTTTAGGTCGTCTATGACTAAATCTCATCTCAACACACTTAGGACCAAGTATCAAATACCAGATAACATCCGTCTACGTCTTCCCGAAAAATCCGAAAAATGTTACTATAGAGGGGTAGACGGTGTTGGGATCTACGAGCAAGCCTTAAAGGCGGGGCTCAGATTTCCCCTAAGTTCTCTCCACCGTCGTCTTCTTCAGTACCTTGGCCTGTCCATCACCCAAATCTCCCTAAACGCCTGGAGGGTGTTCATTGGGGTAGAAGTTTTATATGGCGTAATGTCTGACGGTGCTCGAAGGTTGACGGTGGAAGAATTCTTCCACTGCTATCATCCAACAGAGATCGTCAAGTCAAAGGGGATGTATAGCTTTGCTGCTAGAAGCCCATTACTGAGGCTCGTCAGTGATACTCCAGACTCAAATAGAGACTGGAAGAGTTGTTACTTCTTTTTGGAAGGGGACGAATGGATGTGTCGTCCAGGGGATAGAACTTACATGCTCGTCGACACTACATGGGGCATAATGCCTCCGTCGGGTATGCATCCCTTTTGTTTCTGTCCAGTTGATCTTTGAAAGCTTGTTTATTCTTTAAAATCTAACCGTCTTTGTTGCAGCTCGGGACCGTCCACAAGTTGACTTAGAGCAGTGGAGTTTTTTGGAGAAAATTTTTAACAAGACAAAACTGCAAGAGAGGACTTGGGCTCAACTCGTCACCCTTGATACTCTACATTGTATTGTGACGGACCCGAACCTTCATCCGCCGCCCGTCAATATGATAACAGAGTCCGAAAACGTATGTTCGTCGAAACTATATCCGTCTTCCTTAAGTATATATATATATTTTATCGTTGCCTTTCTCATCCGTCTTTGATTTACAGAGATGGACGCCGCCAAGAGAGAGCCTTCATTAAACAACAGGCCGCAAAGAAAAAACAGGAGGTGGGTCAATCAAAGGGGACGGTCCCCCCTGTACCGTTAAAGCGAACTCAAGAAAAAACGGACCGTCCTCCAAGAAGCAAAAGACCACGCCTGAACCCGTCATGGCATTGGAAGCAGGAAAATCGCCCGTCAAGCATGGAAAGGGCAAAGGCTTGATGAAGGGTCTAGTACCCACCGGGGAGAAACCACCCGTTCTCTTTCGGGAGGATTCAAGTTACGCCCTTGAGAAGCTATCGTCTATCCTGACGGCCGATGACTACGAGGACCTCAGCAATCATGCGACAAAGGCGATGGGAGAGACGGGCCTCTTCACCATTGCACAGGTAATTTTAAATCCATCTTCTGGTTTTGTCAAGTTCTTTTTATCCGTCATTAAGATAGCGTTTGTATTCCCAGGCAATGATGATGATGAAAGGGTTATTTGGCCGTTGTCTCAATCACGAAACGACCATGGACCGTCTGAGGAAGAAGAACAAGACGATGGAGGACGAGCTTCACAACTTGAAGACCCATAAGATCAATATGGATAGAAAGCTCAAATGCTCGGAGCAAGTCAGGGGTGAGGTTGAAAAGGAGAATGAGCAATTGCGCCAGATTTTGAAGGACAAGGAGAAGGAGCTGACGGACACAAAGGCAAAACTCCAAGATGCAAAAGAGATAGCCATCCAGGAGTATCGCGACTCCGAACTCCTTCTGGCGGAGCTTGGGAGCTCCTTTGCTGACGGATTCGACAATGCCATTCGTTAGGTTAAGTCGTCGTATCCTGATCTGGACGTATCCCATATCTCGATTGAAGCTCAAGGGCAAACACTTGCACAGTCCGTCCGTTCAGAAAGCACAGACGAAGTGTTTGTCGTCACTGCTCTAGACGACGGGGGTGAAGCTCTTCCTCCAAGTCAACCAAACGACGGCCAGATGATTGAGAACCCTTCTCCAAAGAATTATTATTATTATTATTATTTTAAAGAATTCTTACAGTTGTAAGAAAACTTGTTGAACCGTCGTTTGTACTCGTATAATTTAACTTGTTTAATCTTTATTTGCCTATTGACTTGCTCATTATCCGTCGCACATTATATGCATATTTATCGTAGTTAGACAACCCGTCTTCTGTGAAGAATTGTATATGTTTGTCCTTTCTTTGGACTTTACTTTCAGATGTATTTTTCGAGACCCGTCCACTTCGTGGATTTTAAAGTTTTCATTGTTAGCGATGGTCCGTCCACATTGTGGACTAATGGGATTCATCCTTTGGATGATCCGTCCACTTTGTGGACTAGTAGGATTTTTATCCGTCCACTTTGTGGACTTGGGGAATTTTCATCCTTTGGATGATCCGTCCACTTTGTGGACTTGTAGGTTTTCATCCCTTTGGGATGGTCCATCCATTTTGTGGATTAGTAGAGTTTTCATCCTTTGGATGATCCGTCCACTTTGTGGACTTGTGGGTTTTCATCCCTTTGGGATGGTCCGTCCACTTTGTGGATCAGTAGAATTTTCATCCTTTGGATGATCCGTCCACTTTGTGGACTAGTAGGATTTTTATCCGTCCACTTTGTGGACTTGGAGAATTTTCATCCTTTGGATGATCCGTCCACTTTGTAGACTTGTAGTTTTCATCCCTTTGGGATGGTCCGTCCACTTTGTGGATAGTAGAATTTTCAACACCATACATATAAAAATTCCTCCCAATATATCAGTTCAACAGACGAAATTGTTTATGGAAAAAACTTGGTTCTTGTAAGTAAAAACTATGAATGTTTAAAATTAAACTGAAAATAAGGTGGTAGACATTGTCTTATGACTGCCGCACTACTGGTAGTACTTCTTTAGGTGCTCCGTGTTCCAGGGATGGCCCAACTTTCTTCCGTCTAACGTCTCCAAGTAGTACGTTCCTTTCCTATGCCATGAGATAATTCTGTATGGGCTTCCCAATTAGGACCCAGCTTTCCATGGGATGCATCCTCGTCGCGCCAAGCACTTTTCGTAATACCAGATCTCCCACCTTGAAGTCCCGGTGCCGAACCTTGGAGTTATAGTGTTTTGCCATCATGTCCTGGTACCGCGCCAGTCTCTGTGCTGCTGCTGCCCTAACCTCATCCACAAGGTCAAGCTCTAGACGCAACGCTTCATTATTCTTGCTCTCATCATAGCTTTCCACGCGGTAGCTCGTTAGTCCCACTTCTGCCGTATGAGAGCCTCAGTACCATACGCCAATCGAAATGGTGTCTCTCCTGTTGGTGTTCTTGTTGTTGTTCGGTATGCCCACAGAACACTTGGTAGTACGTCCGGCCATATACCCTTTGCCCCCTCGAGCCGGGTCTTGATAATCTTTAACAAGGACCGGTTCGTGACCTCAACTTGTCCGTTGGCCTGTGGGTGGGCGGGTGACGAGTAGTGATTTTTGATTCCTAGCTGAGAACAGAAGTCCCAGAATGCATCGTTGTCGAATTGCTTCCCGTTGTCTGAAACGAGCACTCTTGGAATCCCATATCGGCAAATTATATTTCTCCATACAAAGCTGCAAATGTTTTTCTCCGTGATAGTAGCAAGAGCTTCTGCTTCCACCCACTTGGTGAAGTAGTCAATACCAACCACTAAGAACTTCAGTTGTCTTGCTGCTATTGGAAACGGACCCATGATGTCCAATCCCCATTGTGCGAACGGCCTCGGAGCCGTCATAGGTGTGAGCTCCTCCGTTGGCCGTCTAATGAGATTGCCAAACCGTTGACACTTATCGCAGGCTCTAACGTACACATGGGCATCCTTTTGCATTGTCGGCCAGTAATATCCTGTTCGGAGTAGCTTGTGCACCAGAGACCTTGATCCTGAGTGGTTTCCACAAATTCCTTCATGAACTTCCCTCATCACGTAGTTAGTTTCCTCACGGCCAAGGCATCTTAGATATGGTCAGGAGAATCCTCTTTTGTAGAGTACGTCTTTAATCAGGATGAATCGGGCAGCCTTAACCTTCAATTTCCTTGCATCTTCTTTGCTATCTAGCAGCTTGCCGTTCGTGAGGTACGTCACGATTGGAGCCGTCCAGTCGTCTTTGGTGCCTACTTCCTGCATTCGAACGTTATCTAATAGCGATGAATGTTGGACGAAGGACAATACCTATTCTGGGGTGATCATAGGTTCGGCCGAAGCAGCCTTTGCGAGTCGGTCCGCCTCTTGGTTCTTTTCTCTTGGGATCTGAGCTATCGTGAATTGGAGGTCACTCATTCGACCCTTCACTTCTCCGAGGTACCTTCTCATTCGTTCATTCCTACAATCATAGCCCCCATTAACTTGACTGGCTACGATTTGAGAATCGGAGTAGACTACCGCCTTCCTGGCTCCAGCCGCTATTGCAAGCTCCAACCCTACCACCAGGGCCTCATACTCTGCTTCGTTATTTGTAGTGGGGAACTCCAGACGGATCATGCACTCAATCTTATCTCCTTCCGGGGTGTGGAGTACGACCCCGATTCCTCCCGTATGCTTATTGGAGGATCCGTCTGTGAGAATTCTCTATGTGGGCGTCTCTTCTGCCCCCTGATCCTCAGGTGTAGTGAATTCCGCGATGAAGTCTGCCAGTACTTGTCATTTCACAGCCGTTTGTGGCTGGTATTAGATATCCTACTCACTCAGCTTGATAGCCCATAAAGCCATCCGTCCAGCAGTTTCAGGATTGTTCATTGCTCTCCGCAACGGCTGATCCGTCAGGACTTTTATGGTATGTGCTTGAAAATAGGGCTTGAGTTTTCGAGCTGTAGTTACAAGAGCGAAAGCGAGTTTCTCCATCCGTGGGTATCTCTCCTCTACGCCTCTTAGCGCTCAGCTGATGAATTACACTGGCTTTTGTATCTTCCCTTCCTTTCTGATGAGAGCTGCACTTACCGCTGTTGATGAGACGGCAAGGTACAAGAACAATTCCTCCCCTGGCATGGACGGGCTAAGTAGTGGCGGGGCAAAGAAATATGCCTTCAACTTTTCAAATGCCCTTTGGCATTCGTCCGTCCACTGGAAATATCTCCTTAGCGTTCTGAAGAAAGGGAGACATTTGTCCATTGCTCTCGATACGAACCTATTTAAGGCTGCTATCTTCCCTGTCAAGCTTTGCACTTCCTTCACCGTCCTCAGAGGAGATAGCTCCATAATTGCTTTCACTTTCTCTAGGTTGACTTCAATGCCCCGCTAGGACACCATGAATCCTAAGAATTTTCTAGCAGTAACTCCGAATGCGCATTTGCTTGGATTCAGCTTCATTTTATACGTCCGAAGAGTGTTGAATGTCTCCTGGAGGTCCCTCAGATGATTGGACACCTTTACGCTTTTCACCAACATATCATCCACGTAGACCTGGACGTTTCTGCCAATTTGGTGCGCGAACATTTTGTTCATTAATCGTTGATACGTGGCTCCCGCGTTCTTGAGCCCGAACGGCATCACCTTGTAGCAAAAAAGCCTCTGGCTTGTCACAAATGATGTTTTCTCTTGATCAGCTTTATCCAATTTAATTTGATTATACCCCGAGAAGGCGTCCATGAAGCTCAACAATTCATGTCTCGCTGTGGAGTCTACTAAGGTGTCAATGCGCGGGAGTGGGTAACTGTCTTTAGGGCATGCTCTGTTCAGATCCGTGAAGTCAACACACATTCTCCACTTCCCGTTTGATTTCTTGACCATTACCACGTTGGCCAACCAATCAGGGTAATACACCTCCCTTATGAAGTTTGCTTCTCGTAGCTTCTGTACTTCCTCTGCCACGGCTTGATCCCGTTCGGGGGCGAACACACGCTTCTTTTGTCGAACTGGAGGGAAAGAAGGTGATACGTTCAACTTGTGAACTATGATTGTTGGATCTATTCCCGGCATGTCGCCATGGCTCCATGCAAACACGTTTTGGTTCTCTTTGAGGAATAACAGGAGCGCATGTCAGACCGTTTGGTCAACTGAGGTTCCGATCCAGGTGGTCCGGTCGGGTCTCGAATCACCCAGTCGTACCTCCTCCAATTCCTCCACTGGTTTTGCTACTGTTTTCTGTTCCTTGATGTTCATTGCTTGTACATGGTCATCCATCTCCATCATGGCCACGTAACATTCCCGTGCAGCCACCTGATTTTCGCGCAGTTCTCCAACTCCGTGTTGAGTGGGAAACTTGATCATCAGATGGTAGGTTGAAGTGACGGCCTTCAATGCGTTGAGAGTGGGTCGTCCGAGTATGGCATTATACGCTGAGGAGCAATCGACCACTAGAAAGGAAACATCCTTGGTTATTTGCTGCGGGTAGTCTCCTACTGTCATTGCCAATGTGACGGATCCTAAAGGATGGACCCGGGTTCCTCCAAAGCCAACAAGGGGCGTGCATGCCGGGATTAGGCACTCTTTAGCAATCCCCATCTGCTGGAACGCAGGATAGTAAAGGATGTCTACTGAGCTCCCGTTGTCCACTAGAACTCGGTGGATGTTGAAGTCTCCTACCTGTATACTGACCACAAGCGCATCGTCATGGGGGTGGTGAAGGCACCGGGCCTCTTCTTCAGAAAACTCGATACTGGAGTCGTTCCGTCGTGTCTTTCTAGTGAAGAGCCCGTCGACTGGACACTTTGTACCGTCCGTAAATAGGTCTTTCTGGCCTTTTTAGACGACCTCGTTGAAGTACTGCCCCCTATTATCATTCGTATGTCTGCTATCGGTGGTCTGGGACGTTCGTTTTCCCGTCTAGGATTCTGCTCATGGGGTTGATCCGTTCTCTCCTTCCTCACGAACCTCTGCAACCTTCCTTGCCTGATAAGGGCTTCGATCTGTTACTTCAGGTCATAACAATCCGTCGTATCATGGCCGTGGTCACGATGAAAACGGCAGTATCTATCTCTTGGCCTCTTCTTCGGATCTCCCTTCAACTTGCCTGGGAATGTCAAGGTTCCTTCATCTTTGATTTGCATTAACACCTGGTCAATTGGGGCTGTGAGGGGGGTGAAACTTGTAAACCTCCCCGAAAGTGGTTTGGATCTCCGGTCTTCTCGTCGATCTCTGGTTCTTGCCATTTTTCGTCCATTATCTGGTTTCGTATCTTCCTGTCTTTCCCTTTTTTCTTGGCTTATAGTCGTCTCTGGCCAGCAAGGCATCCTCCGCGTTCATATACTTCGTCACCCTGTAATATACATCGGACATAGTCTTCGGGTCATTCTTGCATAGAGAGGACAAGAACTTACCCTCTCGTAGCCCGTTCGTGAATGCTGCCACAAGTATCTTGTCATCTGCCTCGTCTATCGAAAGGGATTCCTTGTTAAAGCGGGCTATATAAGACCTTAATGTCTCGTCTTCTCGTTGCTTAATACTCAGTATACATGCAATAGACCTCTTGTGTCGATGACTTCCAATATAGTGTGATATGAACTGTGCGCCTAGTTCCCTAAAAGTGCCGATGGAATTAGGCGTCAGCCTACTAACCAATCCCTCGCAGGCCCTTTCAAGGTGGTGAGAAAAGCCCTGCACATGATTTCATCCGGCACACCCTGAAGATGCATTAGGGTTCTGAAAGATTCCAGGTGATCTAACGGGTCTTTGGATCCGTCGTAATTTTTCACATGGGGCATGCGAAACTTTGGAGGAACGGGGCATGAATTCACCAACGCTGTGAAAGGCGAATCCGTTCTATGGACTAGGTCGTCCAGGTTGCTGGATACCCATCCTCTAAGGGCGTTCATCATCACATCCATGCGTTCCCTCATCTCCTGCATTTTGGCAGCTATGTGAGTCGGCAAAGTGTCTGAGGCAGATGGTCGATTGGTTTCTTGTTGCTCGGGTCTAGTTGGAGCGTTGTTGCCCTCAAGTCTTTCTACGTTACTTCCTTCCGGACTAGCGCCCTCCTGGTCTTCCTCTGGTGCACTTGGGTGTGCGGTCCTTTGTCGTAATTGTTCTTCTAAATCATGATTCTGCTTGGTGAGGTGCTCAACCGCTGCCGCAAGCGTTTGGACCTGCCTCTCTAGAGCTGTGGCGTGCGGTTCGTCGCCTTGATTGTTGTTTGTTGCCATCGATCGGGTGAGTACCATGCAACTCTTTGTCTCAGGAATAGAGCGAGGCTGAAGTAATCGAAAGATTTTCTATTTCCCACAGACGGCGCCAACTGATGATGTCGAAAAAATCACCAGTGAATTGCAAGCACTCCTCAAACCAAAGCAATACCTGCAAAAAGAAAATAGAGAACCTAAAAGAGAGCACCGGTGTGGTGCCGGCCAAAAACCCTCCGAAGGTCAAGTTAGAATCTTGTCTCTTTAATCCTAGAATGCCAGAGTTAAGAATATTGTGCGTACCTTGATATCTAGGGTTTCTGGGGTATTATATTGGGTAGAATTGCCTTTCTTTACGGAGACAACTTCCTTCTCAAGTTCCTTTCCATATAGGAGTCTTCTCAAACGTGTATCGCAAGAAGTCCAAGTGTGCACGCTTGCGTGGGGATAAAGCAAAAGTTGACTTAAAACATATCAAATGACTGGCAACCTGGATCTGCAATTAATTCATATATGACGAATACTCAGTAAAATCGAATCGTCATATTCGAGTCGTCTTCGGTGTCGATCCGTCTACATATTATCCGTCCCTTCAAGTTCAACGGATAGACCCGTCTCCTATTTTTATACCCTTCAGTTGCCCCCTTCAATCCTTGGATCCGTCTTTGAAATCTGACGGATTCGTGGACTGACTCAAAGCAATGTATTGAGATGGGACGGTCTTCATGTACCATGACGGATCTACACGTGGACTGTATTTCTGGCATTGGACACGTGGTCTTTATGGATTGGCTGTTCCCCCAAAACAAGGCGTCACTTCGTATTCCGTGCCCTTCATTCTATAAAAGCCAGTCATTTCTCCCTTCATTTTCTCTTCCTATCAAAAATTTGTGAGCAGAGCGCAACCGTCATAGCTATCGTGCCTTCTTGTCGTTCAGCAGATCTATCCGTCGTTCCTCGTTAGAAGCCATCTCGATCCGGTATGTACTCCAAACCTTCCTCCGTCTTTCTTTTTATTTCATTGTTATACATATATGCGCCTTCTTTAGATCCGTCGGTGTCTTAGGTTATACCGTCATAAATGTAGGTAATGTCTAGTGCGGCAAGTAACCAGTCGTTTGTCAGTGAGGGGGCGGGCTACGATGAAAGGTTCCCGTTAGGTCCAAGAGATCCTGACACTTCAAGTAAAGAGAGGAATCCATCCAGTACCTCTTCTTCCCTTGATGGTGGTCTGGAGACGGAGAGTTCAGAGTCGTCCAGTAGTAGCTTAGACGGTGTGGATCCCCCCGTCCAGTCAGTGATTGGCCCAGATGGCCTTAGAGAGTTCGTCATGCTGCCTCTTTGGACGGTAAACGATTTTAGGTCGTCTATGACTAAATCTCATCTCAACACACTTAGGACCAAGTATCAAATACCAGATAACATCCGTCTACGTCTTCCCGAAAAATCCGAAAAATGTTACTATAGAGGGGTAGACGGTGTTGGGATCTACAAGCAAGCCTTAAAGGCGGGGCTCAGATTTCCCCTAAGTTCTCTCCATCGTCGTCTTCTTCAGTACCTTGGCCTGTCCGTCACCCAAATCTCCCTAAACGCCTGGAGGGTGTTCATTGGGGTAGAAGTTTTATATGGCGCAATGTCTGACGGTGCTCGAAGGTTGACGGTGGAAGAATTCTTTCACTGCTATCATCCAACAGAGATCGTCAAGTCAAAGGGGATGTATAGCTTTGCTGCTAGAAGCCCATTACTGAGGCTCATCAGTGATACTCCAGACTCAAATAGAGACTGGAAGAGTCGTTACTTCTTTTTGGAAGGGGACGAATGGATGTGTCGTCCAGGGGATAGAACTTACATGCTCGTCGACACTACATGGGGCATAATGCCTCCGTCGGGTATGCATCCCTTTTGTTTTTGTCCAGTTGATCTTTGAAAGCTTGTTTATTCTTTAAAATCTAACCGTCTTTGTTGCAGCTCGGGACCGTCCACAAGTTGACTTAGAGCAGTGGAGTTTTTTGGAGAAAATTTTTAACAAGACAAAACTGCAAGAGAGGACTTGGGCTCAACTCGTCACCCTTGATACTCTACATTGGTATTGTGACGGACCCGAACCTTCATCCGCCGCCCGTCAATATGATAACAGAGTCCGAAAACGTATGTTCGTCGAAACTATATCCGTCTTCCTTAAGTATATATATATATTTTATCGTTGCCTTTCTCATCCGTCTTTGATTTACAGAGATGGACGCCGTCAAGAGGAGAGCCTTCATTAAACAACAGGCCGCAAAGAAAAAACAGGAGGTGGGTCAATCAAAGGGGACGGTCCACCTGTACCGTTAAAGCGAACTCAAGAAAAAACGGACCGTCCTCCAAAGAAGCAAAAGACCACGCCTGAACCCGTCATGGCATTGGAAGCAGGGAAATCGCCCGTCAAGCATGGAAAGGGCAAAGGCTTGATGAAGGGTCCAGTACCCACCGGGGAGAAACCACCCATTCTCTTTCGGGAGGATTCAAGTTACGCCCTTGAGAAGCTATCGTCTATCCTGACGGCCGATGACTACGAGGACCTCAGCAATCATGAGACAAAGGCGATGGGAGAGACGGGCCTCTTCACCATTGCACAGGTAATTTTAAATCCATCTTCTGGTTTCGTCAAGTTCTTTTTATCCGTCATTAAGATAGCGTTTGTATTCCCAGGCAATGCTGATGATGAAAGGGTTATTTGGTCGTTGTCTCAATCACGAAACGACCATGGACCGTCTGAGGAAGAAGAACAAGACGATGGAGGACGAGCTTCACAACTTGAAGACCCATAAGATCAATATGGATAGAAAGCTCAAATGCTCGGAGCAAGTCAGGGGTGAGGTTGAAAAGGAGAATGAGCAATTGCGCCAGATTTTGAAGGACAAGGAGAAGGAGCTGACGGACACAAAGGCAAAACTCCAAGATGCAAAAGAGATAGCCATCCAGGAGTATCGCGACTCCGAACTCCTTCTGGCGGAGCTTGGGAGCTCCTTTGCTGACGGATTCGACAATGCCATTCGTTAGGTTAAGTCGTCGTATCCTGATCTGGACATATCCCATATCTCGATTGAAGCTCAAGGGCAAACACTTGCACAGTCCGTCCGTTCAGAAAGCACAGACGAAGTGTTTGTCGTCACTGCTCCAGACGACGGGGGTGAAGCTCTTCCTCCAAGTCAACCAAACGACGGCCAGATGATTGAGAACCCTTCTCCAAAGAATTATTATTATTATTTTTATTAAGAATTCTTACAGTTGTAAGCAAACTTGTTGAACCGTCGTTTGTACTCGTATAATTTAACTTGTTTAATCTTTATTTGCCTATTGACTTGCTCATTATCCGTCGCACATTATATGCATATTTATCGTAGTTAGACAACCCATCTGCTGTGAAGAATTGTATATGTCCGTCCTTTCTTTGGACTTTACTTTCAGATGTATTTTTCGAGACCCGTCCACTTTGTGGATTTTAAAGTTTTCATTGTTAGCGACGGTCCGTCCACATTGTGGACTAATGGGATTCATCCTTTGGATGATCCGTCCACTTTGTGGACTAGTAGGATTTTTATCCGTTCACTTTGTGGACTTGGGGAATTTTCATCCTTTGGATGATCCGTCCACTTTGTGGACTTGTAGGTTTTCATCCTTTGGATGGTCCGTCCACTTTGTGGATTAGTAGAGTTTTCATCCTTTGGATGATCCGTCCACTTTGTGGACTTGTGGGTTTTCATCCCTTTGGGATGGTCCGTCCACTTTGTGGATCAGTAGAATTTTCATCCTTTGGATGATCCGTCCACTTTGTGGACTAGTAGGATTTTTATCCGTCCACTTTGTGGACTTGGAGAATTTTCATCCTTTGGATGATCCGTCCACTTTGTAGACTTGTAGTTTTCATCCCTTTGGGATGGTCCGTCCACTTTGTGGATAGTAGAATTTTCAACACCATACATATAAAAATTCCTCCCAATATATCAGTTCAACAGACGAAATTGTTTATGGAAAAAACTTGGGTTCTTGTAAGTAAAAACTATGAATGTTTAAAATTAAACTGAAAATAAGGTGGTAGACATTGTCTTATGACTGCCGCACTACTGGTAGTACTTCTTTAGGTGCTCCGTGTTCCAGGGATGGCCCAACTTTCTTCCGTCTAACGTCTCCAAGTAGTACGTTCCTTTCCTATGCCATGAGATAATTCTGTATGGGCCTTCCCAATTAGGACCCAGCTTTCCATGGGATGCATCCTTCGTCGCGCCAAGCACTTTTCGTAATACCAGATCTCCCACCTTGAAGTCCCGGTGCCGAACCTTGGAGTTATAGTGTTTTGCCATCATGTCCTGGTACCGCGCCAGTCTCTGTGCTGCTGCTGCCCTAACCTCATCCACAAGGTCAAGCTCTAGACGCAACGCTTCATTATTCTTGCTCTCATCATAGCTTTCCACGCGGTAGCTCGTTAGTCCCACTTCTGCCGGTATGAGAGCCTCAGTACCATACGCCAATCGAAATGGTGTCTCTCCTGTTGGTGTTCTTATTGTTGTTCGGTATGCCCACAGAACACTTGGTAGTACGTCCGGCCATATACCCGTTGCCCCCTCGAGCCGGGTCTTGATAATCTTTAACAAGGACCGGTTCGTGACCTCAACTTGTCCGTTGGCCTGTGGGTGGGCGGGTGACGAGTAGTGATTTTTGATTCCTAGTTGAGAACAGGAGTCCCAGAATGCATCGTTGTCGAATTGCTTCCCGTTGTCTGAAACGAGCACTCTTGAAATCCCATATCGGCAAATTATATTTCTCCATACAAAGCTGCAAATGTTTTTCTCCGTGATAGTAGCAAGAGCTTCTGCTTCCACCCACTTGGTGAAGTAGTCAATACCAACCACTAAGAACTTCAGTTGTCTTGCTGCTATTGGAAACGGACCCATGACGTCCAATCCCCATTGTGCGAACGGCCTCGGAGCCGTCATAGGTGTGAGCTCCTCCGTTGGCCGTCTAATGAGATTGCCAAACCGTTGACACTTATCGTAGGCTCTAACGTACACATGGGCATCCTTTTGCATTGTCGGCCAGTAATATCCTGTTTGGAATAGCTTGTGCACCAGAGACCTTGATCCCGAGTGGTTTCCACAAATTCCTTCATGAACTTCCCTTATCATGTAGTTAGCTTCCTCACGGCCAAGGCATCTTAGATATGGTCAGGAGAATCCTCTTTTGTAGAGTACGTCTTTAATCAGGATGAATCGGGCAGCCTTAACCTTTAATTTCCTTGCATCTTCTTTGCTATCTAACAGCTTGCCGTTCGTGAGGTACGTCACGATTGGAGCCGTCCAGTCGTCTTTGGTGTCTACTTCCTGCATTCGAACGTTATCTAATAGTGATGAATGTTGTACGAAGGACAATACCTGTTCTGGGGTGATCATAGGTTCGGCCGAAGCAGCCTTTGCGAGTCGATCCGCCTCTTGGTTCTTTTCTCTTGGGATTTGAGCTATCGTGAATTGGAGGTCACTCATTCGACCCTTCACTTCTCCGAGGTACCTTCTCATTCGTTCATTCCTACAATCATAGCCCCCATTAACTTGACTGGCTACGATTTGAGAATCGGAGTAGACTACCGCCTTCCTAGCTCCAGCCGCTATCGCAAGCTCCAACCCTACCACCAGGGCCTCATACTCTGCTTCGTTATTTGTAGTGGGGAACTCCAGACGGATCATGCACTCAATCTTATCTCCTTCCGGGGTGTGGAGTACGACCCCGATTCCTCCCGTATGCTTATTGGAGGATCCGTCTGTATGAATTCTCTATGTGGGCGTCTTTTCTGCCCCCTGATCCTCAGGTGTAGTGAATTCCGCGATGAAGTCTACCAGTACTTGTCATTTCACAGCCGTTCGTGGCTGGTATTGGATATCGGACTCACTCAGCTTGATAGCCCATAAAGCCATCCGTCCAGCAGTTTCAGGATTGTTCATTGCTCTCCGCAACGGCTGATCCATCAGGACTTTTATGGTATGTGCTTGAAAATAAGGCTTGAGTTTTCGAGCTGTAGTTACAAGAGCGAAAGCGAGTTTCTCCATCCGTGGGTATCTCTCCTCTACGCCTCTTAGCGCTCGGCTGATGAATTACACTGGCTTTTGTATCTTCCCTTCCTTTCTGATGAGAGCTGCACTTACCGCTGTTGATGAGACGGCAAGGTACAGGAACAATTCCTCCCCTGGCATGGACGGGCTAAGCAGTGGCGGGGCAAATAAATATGCCTTCAACTCTTCAAATGCCCTTTGGCATTCGTCCGTCCACTGGAAATATCTCCTTAGCGTTCTGAAGAAAGGGAGACATTTGTCCATTTCTCTCGATATGAACCTATTTAAGGCTGCTATCTTCCCTGTCAAGCTTTGCACTTCTTTCACCGTCCTCAGAGGAGATAGCTCCATAATCGCTTTCACTTTCTCTAGGTTGACTTCAATGCCCCGCTAGGACACCATGAATCCTAAGAATTTTCTAGCAGTAACTCCGAATGCGCATTTGCTTGGATTCAGCTTCATTTTATACGTCTGAAGAGTGTTGAATGTCTCTTGGAGGTCCCTCAGATGATTGGACACCTTTACACTTTTCACCAACATATCATCCACGTAGACCTAGACGTTTCTGCCAATTTCGTGCGCGAACATTTTGTTCATTAATCGTTGATACGTGGCTCCCGCGTTCTTGAGCCTGAACGGCATCACCTTGTAGCAAAAAAGCCTCTGGCTTGTCACAAATGATGTTTTCTCTTGATCAGCTTTATCCAATTTAATTTGATTATACCCCGAGAAGGCGTCCATGAAGCTCAACAATTTATGTCTCGCTGTGGAGTCTACTAAGGTGTCAATGCGCGGGAGTGGGTAACTGTCTTTAGGGCATGCTCTGTTCAGATCCGTGAAGTCAACACACATTCTCCACTTCCCGTTTGATTTCTTGACCATTACCACGTTGGCCAACCAATCAGGGTAATACACCTCCCTTATGAAGTTTGCTTCTCGTAGCTTCTGTACTTCCTCTGCCACGGCTTGATCCCGTTCGGGGGCGAACACACGCTTCTTTTGTCGAACTGGAGGGAAAGAAGGTGATACGTTCAACTTGTGAACTATGATTGTTGGATCTATTCCCGGCATGTCGTCATGGCTCCATGCAAACACGTTTTGGTTCTCTTTGAGGAATAACAGGAGCGCATGTCGGATCGTTTGGTCAACTAAGGTTCCGATCCAGGTGGTCCGGTCGGGCCTCAAATCACCCAATCGTACCTCCTCCAATTCCTCCACTGGTTTTGCTACTATTTTCTGTTCCTTGATGTTCATTGCCTGTACATGGTCATCCATCTCCATCATGGCCACGTAACATTCCTGTGTAGCCACATGATTTTCGCGCAGTTCTCCAACTCCGTGTTGAGTGGGAAACTTGATCATCAGATGGTAAGTTGAAGTGACGGCCTTTCATGCGTTGAGAGTGGGTCGTCCGAGTATGGCATTATACGCTGAGGAGCAATCGACCACTAGAAAGGAAACATCCTTGGTTATTTGCTGCAGGTAGTCTCCTATTGTCATCGCCAATGTGACGGATCCTAAAGGATGGACCCGGGTTCCTCCAAAGCCAACGAGGGGCGTGCATGCCGGGATTAGGCGCTCTTTAGCAATCCCCATCTGCTGGAACGCAGGATAGTAAAGGATGTCTACTGAGCTCCCGTTGTCCACCAGAACTCGGTGGATGTTGAAGTCTCCTACCTGTATACTGACCACAAGCGCGTCGTCATGGGGGTGGTGAAGGCGCCGGGCCTCTTCTTCAAAAAACTCGATACTGGAGCCGTTCCGTCGTGTTCTTTCTAGTGAAGAGCCCGTCGACTGGACACTTTGTACCGTCCGTAAATAGGTCATTCTGGCCTTTTTAGACGACCTCGTTGAAGTACTGCCCCCTATTATCATTCGTATGTCTGCTATCGGTGGTCTGGGACGTTCGTTTTCTCGTCTAGGATTCTGCTCCTGGGGTTGATCCGTTCTCTCCTTCCTCACAAACCTCTGCAACCTTCCTTGCCTGATAAGGGCTTCGATCTGTTACTTCAGGTCATAACAATCTGTCGTATCATGGCCGTGGTCACGATGAAAACGGCAGTATCTATCTCTTAGCCTCTTCTTCGGATCTCCCTTCAACTTGCCTGGGAACGTCAAGGTTCCTTCATCTTTGATTTGCATTAACACCTGGCCAATTGGGGCTGTGAGGGGGGTGAAAATTTTAAACCTCCCCGAAAGTGGTTTGGATCTCCAGTCTTCTCGTCGATCTCTGGTTCTTGCCATTTTTCGTCCATTATCTGGTTTCGTATCTTCCTGTCTTTCCCTTTTTTCTTGGCTTATAGTCGTCTCTGGCCAGCAAAGCATCCTCCGCGTTCATATACTTCGTCACTCTGTAATATACATCGGACATAGTCTTCGGGTCATTCTTGCATAGAGAGAACAAGAACTTACCCTCTCGTAGCCCGTTCGTGAATGCTGCCACAAGTATCTTGTCATCTGCCTCGTCTATCGAAAGGGGTTCCTTGTTAAAGCGGGCTATATAAGACCTTAATGTCTCGTCTTCTCGTTGCTTAATACTCAGTATACATGCAATAGACCTCTTGTGTCGATGACTTCCAATAGTGTGATATGAACTGTGCGCCTAGTTCCCTAAAAGTGCCGATGGAATTAGGCGTCAGCCTACTAACCAATCCCTCGCAGGCCCTTTCAAGGTGGTGAGAAAAGCCCTGCACATGATTTCATCCGGCACACCCTGAAGATGCATTAGGGTTCTGAAAGATTCCAGGTGATCTAACGGGTCTTTGGATCCGTCGTAATTTTTCACATGGGGCATGCGAAACTTTGGAGGAACGGGGCATGAATTCACCAACGCTGTGAAAGGCGAATCCGTTCTATGGACTAGGTCGTCCAGGTTGCTGGATACCCATCCTCTAAGGGCGTTCATCATCACATCCATGCGTTCCCTCATCTCCTGCATTTTGGCAGCTATGTGAGTCGGCAAAGTGTCTGAGGCAGATGGTCGATTGGTTTCTTGTTGCTCGGGTCTAGTTGGAGCGTTGTTGCCCTCAAGTCTTTCTACGTTACTTCCTTCCGACTAGCGCCCTCCTGGTCTTCCTCTGGTGCACTTGGGTGTGCGGTCCTTTGTCGTAATTGTTCTTCTAAATCATGATTCTGCTTGGTGAGGTGCTCAACCGCTGCCGCAAGCGTTTGGACCTGCCTCTCTAGAGCTGTGGCGTGCGGTTCGTCGCCTTGATTGTTGTTTGTTGCCATCGATCGGGTGAGTACCATGCAACTCTTTGTCTCAGGAATAGAGCGAGGCTGAAGTAATCGAAAGATTTTCTATTTCCCACAGACGGCGCCAACTGATGATGTCGAAAAAATCACCAGTGAGTTGCAAGCACTCCTCAAACCAAAGCAATACCTGCAAAAAGAAAATAGAGAACCTAAAAGAGAGCACCGGTGTGGTGCCGGCCAAAAACCCTCCGAAGGTCAAGTTAGAATCTTGTCTCTTTAATCCTAGAATGCCAGAGTTAAGAATATTGTGCGTACCTTGATATCTAGGGTTTCTGGGGTATTTATATTGGGTAGAATTGCCTTTCTTTACGGAGACAACTTCCTTCTCAAGTTCCTTTCCATATAGGAGTCTTCTCAAACGTGTATCGCAAGAAGTCCAAGTGTGCACGCTTGCGTGGGGATAAAGCAAAAGTTGACTTAAAACATATCAAATGACTGGCAACCTAGGATCTGCAATTAATTCATATATGATGGATACTCAGCAAAATCGAACCGTCATATACGCGTCGTCTTCGGTGTCGATCCGTCTACATATTATCCGTCCCTTCAAGTTCAACGGATAGACCCGTCTCCTATTTTTATCCCCTTCACCAACTATATTATTATTATTATTATTTTTTTCCTCAACACCGAATTGCAGAAATATAGCAGCACACTGAGCAAAAGAATCTAAAAAACCAAGCAAATAACACAAAAAAAAAAAAAAAAAAAAAAAAAAAAAAAAAAAAAACTTACTAACATATAATATATTATAAGTTAAAGATATTTAATAGTGAAAGAATACGTAGGAGAGAAACACAAACAAAGTCCAAAAAAAGGAATCCTGCACTAAAAATTAACCCAAACCATGCAGGAACAAATCTCACATATTAGCAAAAGTATAGACCACAGCTAGCCAAACGAGGCAAATATCCTAATATAATAATACAAAAAAGGAAGAAAGCAAAATCAATTAATTATACAAAAATTTCAGTGCTGCACGTAACCGGCGATATCAAAAGATGAAACTTCGCTATAAACACAAAACTAATTTTTCATGTTTTGTGCAGTATATCTATTGTTACCAACTAGTGTTTTACAACGAACACAAATTTTTTTTACCGTTAAATCACAAAAATAAATTAAAGTATATTTTCAAAATCTGCTTTAAGAATATTAGTTATATTTCAACAATTTATTTTGTGATTTAGCAAAAAAAAAAAAAAAAACACAGATTTAATTATGAGCAATATTAACACAAAAGAAGTAAGAAGTAAAACAATAAATATATACGGTATATATAAAGAAAATTTGCAATATAATTAAAAACTCACAGATCAAATACATGAAGGATAAATAAATCAGATCAAATCTTGTGTTTGACACAATCTCCTTAAAGGAGATTTCCTCTTGCTTTCTCTTATTATACGTTACTGAAAATGTACTCTGTTTCAGTAATAATTGTTTCTCAGACTAACTGACTCAAAAATTAAAATAATAAATTATTATTATTTGGACAAGTAAGTCCAGTCTACATATGCCAAAAGCCCAACCTAATGTCTAACTCATAAGTATATAAACTCATATATTATCTATTTCATTTCCTATGTGGAATTCATGATTTTTACCATTTTTAATAATATTTTTAAGTGAACATAGAAACATTAATTTTTTATTCACTCTATGCTATTTTTTCTACCATTTTTAAGTTTACAAACTCAAATAGAGGGGATTTTGAGTAGTTTAGGATGTAAAATAACAAATTGAGGGTGTTTGCACTCCAATGGTAGTGCTCTTAATACTAAAGAAGCAGAAGTCACTAAAAATATTATTTAAACCTGCTTTTGATAGAAGTAAAAAAATTCTAAACTTCTCCAACAAGTTCATACCAAGAGCTATTATATATAAGATGTGGGCCGTGGGATGGACTTTAAAGGTGCCGTGAACCCAACCAATAAGCTAATGCACGCATAATCTGAAAAAGAAAGTGCATTGGGTCAAATGGCCAATTGGGCGAGTACACTGAAGAGTAAAGAGTAGAAAAGAAAAGCAAGCATTTGTTATAAATGAGATTTGGCGTCACACGGAAACATGCTCTTATCTTCTGCTCTGCTCACAAAACTCAGTCACTCAGAAGAAGCCAAAGCCTGTTCAGTAACCATCTTTGCATGCATGACTTCAATTTTTCACCCAAAATAAATGTGTTTTTTTCTTAGATTCATTGCGTTTCAACTCTTTGTGTGTTGTTTATGCACTCATTTTATGTTTCTGAAGTAGCAGGTAAGTACCCATTTGGCCATTAAGCAACTTTATTGTAACTTCTTAATTATTATCCCATTACGTACATTTCTTTGTGTTTTTTATTTTATTTTATTTTAGTGTTAGTTGTTTTTTTATTATCATTTGGACTATATAGAGATTTTTGTTTTTGTGAATGTACTATGTTTGTTTGATGTCTCTTGCTTTTAAAAATATGAGATTTTCTTTTTTTGAAGGAAAAAATATATTAATGTTTCTGGGTAATCTTCAATTAAAAACATGCTTTACCTGTTTCATGTCTTTCCTTGTACTATGTTTTGATGTACGTAAGAGCTTATTATCCTAGTACGTAGATTTCTTATCTATATTAGTTGTTTCTTATTATCATCTGGACTATATAGAGATTTTCTTTTTGTGATTGTAATATGTTTGATGTCTTTCGCTTTTAAGACATTAATTTTTTTTTTTCTGGGTAATCTTCTGTTAAAAACATGCTTTACATGTTCATGTCTTTCCTTTTTGTGATTGTAATATATATGTTTGATGTATAGTTTAGTTACTCTTGCTTAGTGGAATTTGTTAGAAATTGTCTCAAATCCCTAATTTCCCTAACTTGACCTGGTTTGAATTTTCTTATATAGGATGCATGAAAAGTCTATTCCTTGGTTAACAAGTAATGATACTCCTTGTCTATGAATGTAGGTATTGATGTCTACTTGTAATGGGATGGCCCAAAGGTCTCTCACATGGAGAGGAACTTTGGATTAGTTTGAGAGAGATCTAAAGAGATTTTGTTATTTGTGATTACTTTTTAAGTGTGTAAAACACTTTGAAAATATATGTCCTGCTACTCACGAACATAGTCTATTGCCGAACTATTTAAATTCTTAGTGCTCTATCTTAGGTGTGGCTGTGTTTATATTTAAATTCTACTATCCTATTATTATTTGAGATCTTTAATATTTTTCGTAATCATTTAAATTGGTATCATAGCCTCTGCATTTACAACATATTTGATGTCTATTCACTCATGTTTTGGTTTGTGGAGTAGGAAGTTGTCTCTTTTTATAATGCACAAACATGTTTGTGTTTCTCTTTAAAATATATATATATATATATATATATATATATATATATATATATATTTTTTTTTTTTTTATTATATGGAAATGGATTTTGTAATCTTTGTCTGATATACGGTTCTGCTTCTAAATAGGTGTTCCTATAAATCCTTTGAAAAACCAAGTTATAACGCATGATGGGTTTGTTTAATTCATCAATGCCTACAAAACAACGAGGTTTTGGATCTTCCTCCAACTCTAGCAGAGCATGTGGTTCGTTAGTGCCTCATATTTTTTCAAATGAAGTTGAATATTGTAATGCCACTGTAATGCGTGCTAAAATTGCTTCTGAATTCATTAAGCTTAATGCTCTTAATAGCAGTGCTAAGGATATGCACAAAGTGCCAAGCTTTGGCCAATCAGTTTCTGCTGCTTCTAATATCAGTGTTTTTGCTAAGAAGAGGAAGTACATGGAAGAATGTAAGCCATTGGTTTCAGTTGAGAAATGTAGTGACACTTCCAAAAGAACTAGCAAGAGCTGTACCTATAAGCAAAATGAGGATGTTGTGAATCAAAAGCGTAGAGTTTGCTCTACGTATTTCAAACCTATTGATAGTCCTCGAAAGAAAGTGGAGGCGGCTTTGAATCTATTTAGAGAGTTACTGAGCAAGCGCAAGAGAGAACTGAAATCAAAGTCAGAATTTAAAAGTGGGGCAACCAACACCGCTTATAGAGCAGCAGCAATGGATCTTCGATGGGAACGAAAATGGGTTAACGAAGACAAACGAATAGGATCTGTTCCCGGAATTGAAGTTGGTGACAAGTTTGAGTGTTCAACTGAACTGAATGTTATTGGTCTTCATCGTCAATTTCAGAATGGCATTGATTTCATGATGAAGGATGGAGAAAAATTGGCCACAAGTATTGTTGCTTCCGGTCGTTATGCCAATCACATGATATCATCTGAGGTATTGGTTTATTCAGCTCAAGGTGGGAATCCAAGGGCTGGAAGAATTGAACCAAAAGATCAGAAGCTTGAACGTGGAAACCTTGCTTTGATGAATAGCATGGAAGCTGGAACTCCTGTAAGGGTAATTCGAGGCTTTGAAGACTATGAGGCTTCGAAAAACATGAGATACATCTATGATGGCTTGTATGATGTGGATAAAGTTACACAAGAAAGAGGAGAATTTGGTAAGCTTGTATTCAAGTTTGTGTTGACAAGGATTCCGGGGCAACCGAAGCTTTCCATATAGGGGATGAATGTGGTAAAAGTTTTCTGTTTTGTTTTGGTTTTAAATTGGTAAGGATTTCTAAGTAGAAGTTTTCTTTTTTGTTTTTGTTTTGGCTTTAAATATTAAGGATTTCCTGTTTTGTAAACGTAGCTTTATTAATTGAAGTGCTTTCTCTTAATGTTGTTGCAATAATGTTGTAAATGTCTAGATACCATGGGTAGGGATGGCAATGGGGAGGGGCGGGGCTGAAGGATGAGGTCTTCGTCCCCGCCCCGCATGATAGAGAAAACTTTCTCACCCCATCCCGTCCTATGGGACCCCTTGAAGCCCCACCCCACCTCGTAAAACTTTACTTTTTGTTAATTTGCCCTACAATTAGTATAATTTTTTTAATGAAACTTATTTCATTAATAAAATTATACTTGAAATTACAACTAAATTTATCCCATCAAATCAAATCAATTTTTAGAAAAAATTGAATAATATATCTAAGTGTTTAACAAGACAATCATAAAAAATAAAAAAATAAAAAAATCTCATAATATAACATATAATAAAATAAATGCAGAGAACCACATTGGGTAGAATAAAATAAGCTAATATTAATGTGTTTGTTTAAATAGTAGGGTTTTAGGGTATGAAAAATTTACAATTATAACCCTTAACAATGCGGGGAAGGGAGGGGAGGGGAGGGGAGGGGCGGGGCAGGGTGGGTCTAAAAAGTTTAAACTCATCCTCGCCCTACCCTGTGGTGCGAGGCTAAAATCTTGCCCCATTCTCGCCCCACTACCTTTGTGAGGCGGGGAAAATCGCACGGGGCGAAGCGGGGAGGGGTGAGTTTAGCGGGACGGGAAAAAATTGTCATCCCTAATGGGTGGTTTGAAGAAATTATAAAGGATTTGTAAGTGCACAATTGCACCTGGACCCAAGAACAGCTACGGGCTCAGGCCCAATAAGCCTTAAACAATATAAATTTGTAGAGTGTGGGCTTGAAACCCAGGTTAGAAGTATTGAGGATTTGATGAGAAGCTAAGAACTGCAAATATTCATAAACAACAAACAAATATTGCAAATAAAACCTCCTCAGATGTAAGCAAAGAGCTCTCCTTCTATTCTGTCTTTTTCTTTTCTTTTTTTGATTAAAAAAGAGATCCCCCTACTGTTCTAGGTCTCTCCCCTTAAATACTTCTCTTTCTGATACTTTGTCCACTTGTTGCTCCAACTCCTTCCCCCCTAGATATTTCCTTTCTTAGTGCCTTTTCATAGTGACCAGAAGTTTCCCTTCCACTATTCAGGGGTCACTTTCCCATTAATGCGGCCAGGGAGGTAGGTGCAGAGTCTTTAATATGGAGGTGACAGCCTTTGCCTTTGGTGTTTCTTGAATATCGGTGCCTCTAGGACATTCAAGGGTTCCCCCTTATAACCATTAGTCTTCACGGAGTTGTACCTTGACTTTTATAACGAGGTCTCAAGTTCTCCTGTGTCTGTCCGAGGAGGGAGTCACTCTCGGATGAGTCCTCGGATCCTCGGCGCATGAGCCAACCCGCAGTACTAACAAACTCTTAACCCAAGAGCAAGTCGACCTTCCTTGCTATAACCCAAAAGCCCATTACCCACTTGGGTCCTTTTACTTCCGAATCTGATGTTTGCTAAGGGCTCAGCCTCGACCCATTTAGTAAAGTAATCCGTTCCCACGAGCAGTCATCTTTTGTTACCTGTTGCCCTCTGAAATGGCCCAACTATATCCAATCCCCGCTGTGCGAAAGGCCAACGACTGGAGAGGGGGTTAAGAACTCCTCCAGGTTGATGAATATTAGGGGCAAACCTCTGGCATTGATCACATTTCCTGGCATAGTCTTGAGCCTCCCTTTGCATATTGGGCCACCAATAACCCTGAGTCAGAGCTCTGTGGGCTAAGGATCTTCTCCCAGTGTGGCTGCCACAAATCCCTTCATGCAGTTCTTCCAGAAGCTCTTCCATTAAGTCTGGGTGCACACACAACAAATACGATCCTGAAAAGGATCGTTTATACAGTTTCTGATCCTCGGACAACCAGAAGCGTGGCGTCTTTCGACGTATCTTATCAGCTTCAGATTTGTCCTCAGGAAGGATGTCATTCTTAAGAAAAGATACGACCGAGTCTATCCAACTAGGTCCAGGCCTTATCAGATGAATGCGAGGTGCATTGACAACAGTAAGAGAGGGTTCTAGCAAATCCTCGACGAGGATAACCATGGGCAAGCCTTGAGCCGAAGACGTTGCCAGTGTGGCTAAGGAGTCTGCATGGGTGTTTCCGCTTCGAGAGATGTGAGCTAAGACGAATGAGTCAAATTCAATTTGCTGACGCTTGGCCTGGGCCAAATATTCCTGCATCCTTGGATCTCTAGCCTCCATGGTCCCCGTGACCTGGCCGACCACCAACTGAGAGTCCGAGAACACATGGATTTCCTTTCCACCCATCCTATGTACCATTTTCATGCCCAATAAGACTGCTTCATACTCGGCCTCATTATTAGTAGCCAAGAATGCCAATCTCAGAGATTTTTCGAAGACAATTCCCTCAGGGGACATCAGGACAAGCCCAACACCTGACCCTTTTTGATTAGCTGCCCCATCCACATACACTTTCCAAGTCGAAGGCACTGTAGCTGTGATCACACCAACTGATTCTCATCCGTGCGCGCCTCTTTCAGAGTTTCTTCCAGCAATGGTTCGGTAAACTCTGCCACTAAGTCAGCGAGGACTTGGCCCTTCACAGAGGTGCGAGGCTTGTATTTAACATCAAAAGCCCCCAGGATGGTCCCCCACTTTGCTACCCTGCCCGAATAGTCGGCGCTACGTAACACGGCCTTGAGGGGCAATTGGGTCAGAACCACCACAGTGTGGGACTGAAAATAATGAGCAAGCTTTCGTGTGGCATGAACTACGGCCAAAAGCGCTTTCTCCAAGGGTAGATAATGCACCTCGGCATCATTTAAAGACTTACTAACGTAATATACCGGTCTTTGCACCCCGTTATCATCCCTTATGAGGACAAGGTTGACTGCGTGAACAGCCACGGCCAAATAAGCAAACAAAATCTCATGTGTCTCCGGGCGAGACAGAATGGGTGGCCGAGAAAGATATTGGTTAAGCTGTTGGAAAGCTAACGCGCAGTCTTCCGTCCATTGAAACCCTTTCCACTTGTTCAACAACTAGAAGAAAGGACAACACCGGTTAGCTGACCGAGATATGAATCTGTTCAATGCGGCAATCATTCCAGTTAATTTTTGGATTTCTTTTGGGTTCCGAGGAGGCTGCAAGTCCTGAATAGCCTTAACCTGCACCGGGTTTACCTCTATGCCTCTATGAGTAATCATGTATCCCACGAATTTTCCTGACCCCACGCCAAAAGAGCACTTTGAGGCGTTAAGGCGCAGCTTGTACTTTCTCAGCACTTGAAAGGTGTCGGCCAGATCTTTCACATGTGAAGGTATTGTTTTGCTTTTCACCACCATATCATCCACATATACTTCAATGGTCTTCCCCAGTTGCTGTTCAAACATTCTAGTCATCATCCTTTGGTAAGTAGCCCCAGCATTCTTTAAACCAAATGGCATGACCTTATAGTGGTAATTCCCCGTCGGAGTGATGAAAGCAGTCTTCTCTTGATCCTCCAACGCCAAGGGAATCTGATGGTAGCCCTGGAAGGCATCCAAAAAACTCATCCGAGGATGTCCGACAATGGCATCCACTAGTTGATCAATATGCGGCATTGGGAACGAATCCTTGGGACAGGCCTTGTTCAGATCAATGAAGTCCACACATACCCTCCACGTTCCATTCTTCTTTTTAACCACAACCGTATGCGCCAACCATTCAGGGTAGAAAACTTCTTTGATAGCCCCGACCTTCTTGAGTTTGAGCACCTCTTCCTTCACAGCCTCGAAGTGTTCTTTAGAAGAACGCCGAGGTGGCTGCCTTCTCGGGACAATGGCTGGGTTGACATTTAGATGATGACAAATGAAGCTCGAATCGACGCCTGGAGCCTCATAAGGATCCCAAGCAAAAACATCAATATTGTTCTTCAGAAATTCCAATAACTCCATCTTCTCTTGGTGCGGCAAAAGTATGCCGACTTGGAAGAACCTCTTTGGGTCATCGGCTACCGGAAACTTCTCTAACTCCTCACAATGTGTCTCCTCTCCTGTCACCATTCCAGATGCATCAGGAGCTGTTAACTGCTATAAGTCTTTGGTGATCAAAGCCGAAGACTCGGCTTCTGTCTGATGCAGCACTGCAGCCGATATGCATTGCCTGGCCACCGATTGGCTGCCGAGGATCTCTTCGACACATTCCCCTGAGGGGAACTTAACCTTAACATGCAAGGTAGAGGAGACAGCTCCCAGAGCATGCAGCCATGGCTTGGCGAGGATGGCTGTATATGGGGAATACGCGTCAACCACAATAAAATCCACCTCAACCGTTTCTGAACCAGATTGCACGGGCAAACGAATCTGTCCCTTTGGTAGAACAGCTTTTCCTTCAAAGCTTATAAGCGGCGAATCATAAGGAGTGAGATCCTCCAGCTTCAACCTTAGCCCCTTAAATAAATCAGGGTACATGATATCTGCACCGCTGCCCTGATCAATCATCACCCTCTTCACATCATAATTCCCTATCCTAAGAGTGACCACAAGAGCGTCGTCATGGGGTTGAATGGTACCAGCCTTATCCTCCTCGGAGAATCCCAAGACGTGCAAAGTTACCTTCAACCTCTTCGGCCTGCAGCCTGCCTCTTCGGCCTGAGAATGGGAAACCGCCATCACCCTAGTGGGACCTGAGCCGGTCCTACCAGGTGCAGCGAAGATAACATTAATTGTTCCCAATGCCGGCCGAGATGAATTGTTCCTCTGGTTATTTGAGCCACTCTGACTGCCCTGCCTAGTAGGGTGACACAAGTGCTGCTTCAGTTGTCCTTCACTAACAAGCTGCTCCAAATGGTTCCAAAGTGTCCGACAGTTCTCGATAGTGTGGCCCACATCCTGATGGTACTGACAAAAAAGGTTTTGATTCCTCTTCGTAGGGTCCCCTGCCATCTTACTAGGCCACCTGAAAAAGGGCTCCTTAAGAACTTTCTCCAGTAGTTGATGCACTGGTTCTCGGAACATAGTGTTTACGGCTTGAGGTGCTGCCGAGCCAGACTGCCGAAATAATCTCTCCTTGGCTTATTGTTGTGGTATTTGTCCGACCTGAAATCCCTTCTCTCCTGTAGGGTAACCTTCTCATTTCCCTTTCCTTGCTGCTGGTCTTCCTCTACCCTTTTGTATTCATCAATACGATCCATGAGGCGACGTACGCTGCGGACGGGCTTTTTGGTCAAAGATTTTCTCAAGTCGTGGTCAGTAGGAAGTCCTACCTTAAAGGTATTAAGTGCCACCTCATCAAAGTCACCATCTATCTCATTAAACATCTCCCAGTACCGGTTAGAGTATGCTTTCAGCGTCTCCCCTTCCTTCATGGTCATGGATAGCAGCGAGTCCAATGGTCGAGGGACTCTGTTACACGTAATGAATCGCGAAGCGAATGCCTTGGTCAGCTCCCCAAATGAACCTATAGACCCCGATTTAAGGCCGTTGAACCACCTCATAGCCACAGGTCCCAAGCTAGAGGGGAAAACTTTACACATCAAGGTTTTGTTGTGTGAGTACACCACCATCCTCTGGTTAAAGTGACTCACGTGCTCCACCGGATCAGTCCGGCCATTGTAGATGGTAAAAGTGGGCTGGGTAAACCTCCTAAGAAGCCTTCCTTTCTCAATCCTCCGTGTAAACGGATATTTGGAGAGTTGGTGCAACGCCCTACTCATAGCATCATTGCCTAAGCCCCTAGAAGGAAGCTTCTTACCTGCGAGTTGGCTGGTCGTCCTCCTCACCGGAGGACGTTGCGCTGGGGGGAGCGCGAGAGCTGAGACCTTGACTTAGCCAGCTCCCCTATCCTCCTGAGGAAGGATTAGATGAGGACGGTGAAGACCTACGTTTAGCGCGGTGTAGCTTTCTCTTCAAACGATTGATCTCCTTTTGCATGGCTTTAGATCCATCCTCGTGGGTGGTGCTACCCCCACCATGAGTATGGCTAGCGCCTGGGTATTCTGTATGGACACTTCCCTCACGATCCCTTCGACGTTCAAGACGTTCGAAATGATCCTCCGGTTGTGATCCCTGTGATTCTGCATGGTGAGAACCTAAGCCTGCCATCGTATCCCTACTTCTTCCAGACTAGGTTTCCCACAGACGGCGCCAATTGTAAATGCACAATTGCACCTGGACCCAAAAACAGCTACGGGCTCAGGCCCAATGAGCCTTAAACTATATAAATTTGTAGAGTGTGGGCTTGAAACCCAGGTTAGAAGTATTGAGGATTTGATGAGAAGCTAAGAACTGCAAATATTCATAAACAACAAACAAATATTGCAAATAAAACCTCCTCGGACGTAAGCCGAGAGCTCTCCTTCTATTCTGTCTTTTTCTTTTCTTTTTTTGATTAAAAAAGAGATCCCCCTACTGTTCTAGGTCCTTCCCCTTAAATACTTCTCTTTCTGATATTTTGTCCACGTGTTGCTCCAACCCTTCCCCCCTAGATATTTCCTTTCTTAGTGCCTTTCATAGTGACCAGAAGTTTCCCCTCCCTGTTCAGGGGTCACTTCCCATTAATGCGGCCAGGGAGGTAGGTGCAGAGTCTTTAATATGGAGGTGACAGCCTTTGCCTTTGGAGTTTCTTGAATATCGGTGCCTCTAGGACATTCAAGGGTTCCCCCTTATAACCATTAGTCTTCACGGAGTTGTACTTTGACTTTTATAACGAGGTCTCAAGTTCTCCTGTGTCTGTCCGAGGAGGGAGTCACCCTCGGATGAGTCCTCAGATCCTCGGCGCATGGGCCAACCCGCAGTACTAACAAACTCTTAACCCAAGAGCAGGTCGGCCCTCCTTGCTATAACCCAAAAGCCCATTACCCACTTGGGTCCTTTTACTCCCCACAGGATTATCATGGAAACTTTTAGAGAAAAAAAAAGCAATTAATATTTCTCCATTCAAATTAATTGATCAAACCAAGGACATTTTTCCAGAACAACAGTTTTGAGATATTGGCTTGTACCATAGTGATTAACAGTGGCAAGTGATGGAGGGAATAGTACATTTGCTTGCCACTCTGTCACCACCCCGGCACCCCCATTTTTCTGCCCCTAATCACCATAGTCATTGGGAAGTTTTAGGTGCAACCAAAAATTAAAAAAATTTATTTCTTGAGACAAATAATTTTTCCCCAAAACAAATGTATCGCTAAAATATTTTTTATGGAAAATATTTTCCATCATTTTACCATGATTCTAAAGGCACAATAGCTCCTTCCCTCATTTGGTGATTGTTTGCCAGGACCACCCTGTGGCCGACGCCAGGGATCCCGTTGCTGGATCCCTGTCAAACATGAAATTGATGTTTTTTTTTTTTTTTTTGCATGCATTATCAATAACTCAATATATGCAAATATCGGTGTGACTTTAGGTGTATGCCAAGATCAGTTTTGTCTCCTTTAAGTAAGTGACTGAGTTGCGTGGTGAAGCATGTTTTAAGATTGAGATCACGCCTACATTAAATGTGTTGGATTTGTTTCATGCTCTTTGCCGAAGTTGTTGACTTTCTTATAGCATGGCTTTCTTGCATGCTTGCCGACACATGCACAACAATACTACTTTGCTGAATTCTCAGCTCTATGTATATGGAGCTTGTTATTCAGAAGTGGTGTGGCAAAAGATGTAAGAGTGAAAGATCTCTTTGAAGCCTGGGTCTTTGTGGAGGGGTTGTGTAGAGATGAGAAAATCTCTCTTTGTTAGTGGTTCAGCCCTTAGTTTTGTTTTCAGCCCCAACCTTTGAATTAAGAGAGAGAACTTCGTATTTATGTGAGAGAATAATTTTGGTGTATTGAGGTTTGGGCATTGTAAGAGAGTTATTATACCATTTTGTGTTCTCCATTGTTAGTGAAAATTTGTTTTGTCATTGCCTATGGACGTAAGCCATAGATAGTAGAATGGGAAGTGGGTTCGAAATTTATTTTCATGTATTAATTATCTATAAATAATGCACTAATTATATATATAAAGCAAATTTTACTGCTACTTTTATAAAACTTATATAAGAAACCCTCTCTATTGGTGGAGTTTAAAATGACTCAATTTGTAAAGGCTCTTGGTCGGATGATAAGAGCTAAGCGAATCTATTGTTTTTATAAAATAAAAAAATGGAATACTTATTATATGTTTTTCTAAAGAGAAAAAAAATATTTTTTTTGATAGATAATACGATTTTTATTGATGAAAAGGAACAACGTGTTTACGATTGTAAACTCACTGCCCTTGAAACAAAAACAAACAAATCATAAGGAAAGTATAATAGAGATAAGGAAATCAGATAAGGAACTACAATGCGTAAGTCCTCAAATACGAGACCACTCAAACAAAGTCCTAGCAAGCAAGTTCTTCAACATATCTATAGGTCTATCAATGTTCTCAAAAGTTCGGGCATTGCGTTCCTTCCATACTAACCACATAAGGCATGCTGGTACCATATTCCAAACCTTGGAAGTGTAAGTTCCCAACCAATTCCTCAAGCAAAAAGAAGAGAAACAATAGTATCCGACATCACCCACTGAACCCCAAACATAATAAGGATCTCACTCCACAAAGCAGATGCAAACTGACAATGAAGCAAAATGTGATCCACAGTTTCCTCATCACACCTGCAAAGACAACACCAATTAGCAAGGGGCAAATTCTTCTTAACAAGGTTATCTATTGTAAGAATCCCACCCCTAGCAGCAATCCATAGAAAGAAAGATACCCTTTTAGGTACCTTTACACACCAAATGCTCTGCCAAAGGAAAGAAACAGAGGGGGCTTTCAGTAAAGCAATATAAAAGGATCGCACGTCAAAAATACCACTACGATTCAGCTGCCAAATCAAGATATCCTCACCCTCCCCATTAGGTATCCTGGCAGAGACATGCTTATAGAAAGAATAAAATCTCCTCAACTCCCATTCATTAAAATTGTGACGGAAAAGGAAGTTCCAACTCCTACCTCCCCCGTCTGGTGCAGAAATAACCATGTCAGAAATCAGAGCTTCCTGAACCACAGTACAGGCAAACAATTCCGGGTATAATTCTTTCAAAGGAATAGGACCACTCCAAGGATTGTGCCAGAACCGAATATGATTGCCCTCTCCCGCTTCATACACCACATGACCGAAAAAATTGTCTGCACCTTTCCTAATATTCTTCCATAACCCATAACCATGAGTCCCTCTCACAACTCTAGTGCACCAACCTCCACTACCCTTTCCATATTTGGTGGCTATTACCTGACACCATAAATGGGTAGCTTCCTTCCCAAACCGCCAAAGCCATTTCCCAAGTAGAGCTTGGTTAAAAAGCCCAATCTTCCGAATCCCCAAACCCCCTACCTCGACCGGCCAAACAACCTTATCCCAAGCAACAAGCGGATATCTAAAAACTTCATTAGAACTCCCTCAAAGGAAATTCCTCTGAATCCTCTCTAGTCTGTCTACTATGTGTTGTGGAATTGTAAACAACAATAGATAATAAGTTGGGAGACTCGACAAAGTACTCTTTAATAAAGTAAGTCTACCTCCTTTTGACAAATACAACCGCTTCCAACCAGAGAGCTTTTTCTCCACCCTTTCTAAAATATGATTCCAAATCGAAGCATCCTTAAAGTGAGCCCTAAGTGGCATTCCCAAATAAGACATAGGCAAACGACCAACCTTACAACATAAAATACAAGCCAAAGCATCCAAATTTCCAAACTCACCAACTGGCACAATTTCACTCTTGCCAACATTTACTTTTAAGCCTGTAATAGCTTCAAAAAAGATCAACACCATCCATATATATAATAATTGTTCCCTAGATGCATCACAGAAAGGAATAGTATCATCAGCAAACAGAAGATGAGAAATATGCAACCCTCCTTGCGCATTGGGGCTTGCCTGGAACCCCCTAAGAAAGTCACCCTCTTCTGTCCTCTTCAATAACCTACTCAACACCTCCATCACCAACAAGAACAAAAGTGGAGATAAAGGATCTCCTTGACGAAGACCACGCAAACTACCAAAAAAGCCAGCCGGGGACCCATTAATAAGCACTGAGAAACGAACTGTAGTGATACAAGCCTTCATCCACCTCCCCCACTTCTCCCCAAAACCCATCCTCTCCATAAGGTAAAACAAAGCATTCCAATTTACGTGATCATAAGCCTTCTCTATATCCAACGTAATAATCACACCCGGAACACCACTCTTCACTCTACTATCCAAACATTCATTTGCTATAAGTTTGTCCAATACACTTCGAAGCCTATAGGCCAACACCTTTGACAAAAGTTTGTACAAACTTCCCACAAGGCTAATAGGCCGAAAATCTCTAATATTGACAGCATTAATCTTCTTAGGTATCAAACACAGAAAAGTAGCATTTAGAGATTTCTTAAAGATGCATTGGCTATGAAAGTCTGCAAAAAAGGCCATAACATCCTCTTCAATCACACACCAACACTTTTGAAAGAAAGCTATGATAAAGCCATCAGGACTAGGAGCCTTATCACCCTCGGCCTCCCAAAGAGCCGCAATGATCTCCTCTCTATCAAACTCCCTTTCAAGAGAAAACCTATCAAACTCATCCAAATTAGCAAAATCTAACCCATCAATAGTGGGCCTCCAATCTTCAGGTTCTTGATAAAGACTCTTAACAAACCCCACTACCTGATTCAGAATATCTGATTCAGCTTCATACAGAATGCCATCAACCTCCACACCCCTCAAGGTATTAGCTCGTCTATGTGAATTAGCAAGCCTGTGGAAAAACCTAGTATTATTGTCCCCCTCTTTTAAGAACAAAGCCCTTGATTTCTGCCTCCAAGAAATCTCCTCCAAAGAAGCTAAAAACTCGATCTTTGCCTTAATCTCTATTTTTCTTGCTTTATCTGCCATAGTCGCACTTACATCCCTTCTCTCATATCAAGATCCAACAGCTTAGACAACAAACATTTTTTTTCTAAAAAGCACATCCCCAAAAACATATTTATTCCAACACTTCAAGTCTTTTTTAAGAGCCTTGAATTTACATACTAGAACATAACTAGGGGATCCCTTAAAATGATAACTGTTCCACCAACACCTAACTTGACCCACAAAACCCTCTGCTTTAAGTCACATATTTTCAAACTTAAAGGGACTTTTCCCCCTTGCCATGCCTCCTGCCTCCACTAGAATAGGACAATGATCTGAAACCACAAGAGGGAGAGGCCTTTGAATCACATCTGAGAAGTGTTCCTCTCAATCAGTTGAAACCAAAACTCTATCTATACGAGACATAGAAGGGTTCACTGAATCTCTAAACCATGTATACTCACCCCCGACTAAAGGAAGATCAACCAAAAAATTCCTCTCGATAAAGTCTGAAAATTTGAACATGGCTGGACTAAACGAATTATAACCTAGACGCTCTGCCGGGTATCTAATAATGTTGAAATCACCAAATAAACACCAAGTTGAACTCCATCTCGCTCTCACACTATCAAGCTCTGCCCATAAAGCATCCCTCAAACAGGCATCATTGGGGCCATAGACTCCCGTACATATCCAAACAAAACTATTTGCCACCCCCTTTAACAAGACCGAAACAGAAAAGCTACCCACCACACAATCAATTTTCTCATACACCCTTGTGTCCTAGATCACAAGGATACCTCCCGTTGTGTGAATGGGATCTAAAGCCACCCAATCTACAAAAGAGCTGCCCAAAGACTTTTCACAGCAGCAGAGTTGGTACAGTCCAGTTTGGTTTCCTGAAAACACACGACCTCACACTTCCATTCCTTGAGTAAGTTCCTCACAGTATCCCTTTTATGAGGATTGTTAAATCCTCTCACATTCCAAGATAAAAGTCTCAAATTCATGGACAACCATCAGAGCCCAACCCACTGAACTTCACAATCTCCTTGGTTCGTTTACCAGCTTGCCCATCATAATTAACTGTAGAAATTAAATTCCGTAATTCCCTCATACCTTTTGTAGAGGAAGAAGCAGTATGACGAAGACTACCTACCGCAACTTGTTTCTCCCACACTTTCTCAAGTCTTTGAAAGAATTCAACACACTGCCTCTCACAAGAATCGATACGAAAACCCACCCACTTACCAAAGCCCTTTACCTTCTTCCTTACCCAAGCTGAAGGTTCCAAATCATCCTCCACAGAGATGTCAACTGGGTCATCGTCCTCTGTCATTAACACCAAACCCCCATTAGGATCCCATTGAGCCAAAGGTACATATTCCATCATCTGCCAATCCTCCTCATCCTTATCAGACCCCGTGGGATTGACCTAATTCAACAACAACGTCTCTTCTTCGAAAGAATTCGAAACCAACTCAAAAATAGGAGAAAAACAGGGTTTGTTCCAATAAAGGCTGATGGCAAGACACCTTGGCAATCTTCACTGGCGTCGTCGAACACCTCGCATTAGAAGAATCCATAGTAACGATGAAGCTGGGATGACCATCGGAGTTCAAAACACACGAAACCTCCACAACCCCACTGATCGGAACGTCCGTCGATGAGTCATCGGCAATTGAGACAGTGGAAGGAACCCCCACCTTGGCGCCGCTGCCTGAGTAACCCATCGGAACAAAAATCTCATACACCGCCATCTTGGAACCCCCATCGGAAGTTGAAAGATCCCCTCCCATCTCGCCGACACCTAGCGTTGACTTCTTGGCACAAACGTGGGAGCTCGATCCTTCACCTTGCTCACAAGATCATGACAAGCCTTGTGATTTCAAGCGGTTTGAGTCACCGGTTTGTTTCAGCTTAGTTTTGGCCAAAAGGTCATCTTGGGCTTGCTTAATAGGCCCACCATGTGCTTGCTTAACAAGCCCGATTTCAGTAGGTGCTATAACTTCCTTAACAGACTTGGGTTGAACAAAATTGGCCCACTTCACCACACGTTGGCCCTTACCCTCAAGATCAACAGAAATGTTTAAAGAAAAATGGGCCTTAGTCCACTCTCGATTCTGAATAAATTTTATAATGACATTGATGGAGAAAAGGAGAGGAATGAAGAACAAGTATATATGACCATACATTATGTATTTATAGAACCACGTTTACAACCACACGATCCACATGGACCTTGGAGCCAAACTGCTTTGGTTATTACCCAAATTTCACAATGTATGATTATTAATAAATGAAACAAGTATGAAGTTTCCCAACAGATAATGAATCCCCTATCATTATGTACAACAAATTAAAAAGGCTTTTGACCTATCACATTACCATGGGGATCATAGTTACAAGTGATAAATGTGTCCTTACTCCTACATATCACTTTTGCGCAACCAACCTTCAAGCTTTGCCTCCATATGATCTGGGTATAGTGCAGGCAATCTTTGTTCTGAGTACAAGAATTTGTGTTATGGTTGTAGTAACTTATTTCAGCGGCCCATGCCTCAACAGCATCACCTGGTTTCCAATCCTTGCCACTTCCCCAAAAGAGGTTTTCACCATAGTTGCTATTGGAATGAATCAAAGCACAATCTCCTTGGCGTTGGTACGCCCACAAAGACGCATAATCGGCTAGTTTCTTGCTCCATGTCAGAGGAGGGAGACCAAGCTTTGCTCTTATAGTGTTGTGGGGTATCAAATATTGTTGATTTGTGTTGTGAGGAGTGGTTTGTAATAGGCGTCTAGCAAGCAGTCGATTGGAAAGCTCATGAGTCGAGTGTGAAAAGTAGAGGGAAGGAAAAGAAGAGAGGAGAAGTAAAGTTTCTAACAAGCAACATGAAAGCAAGGGTCTGATCTCCATTAGGGACAGAGAGAGTGTGTTGGTTGAAGTTGATGAAGATCAGAATTCAATCTATAGGTATATCTAGCAGAATTGTAATTTATATTCAATATTATACATGCTATTTTGATGCCAAAGAGAATCATTTCATGTGATAATGTGTAGGAGGTTTGGGTTGTAAAGCACGTTAATGAATGTGGAAGGCGAGGATCCAGCGAGAAAATAGGCCTGATCTTGAGGAGTGGGGTCTGACTTTTACTAACTAACAAAACCGCTACTAATCATTGGGACAATATAATTAATGGAAAGTTCTGATATTATTGTGGCATAACAATTCAGATTTTCTTTGCCATCAAGTTTCAAAAAAGAAAAAAAAATGAATCTTCAAGACTTTGACACGTGAGTCTCATACTTGAACTTGCAGTTTTCACTTAACTAATTATCAATTTGTAATTACAGAAATAATTAAATACATAATATATATGTAATTAAAATACATAATATATGTAATTAAAATCCAAAGTTTTTATTATTTTTATGCAACTCGTTAGAAAAGTTCGTGCTATGTAAAAATTTGAAGGGAGAGAGAGGAACTCTCATATCTGCCATGGACCTCAAAACATCTACTATCTGAATTCTGGAGGCATGATTTTTGCAACCTCAGACAGCTACAAGGTAAAGACGGAGACTAAAGTTTACTTCGTTGCCACCGTGACCATGGATACTGGCAAGTCTTCGAAAAGCATGCATGGAACACTGGTACCTCACTGGGAAGTCTCACAATCACTGCCAAAGTGATTGATAGATTTTAGGATCCTCTTCATTTTGTAACGCCCCCCAGTGCAATATAATGAACTTTTCCACGGGGAAAAGAAAGAATACCGCTTTGCTAACTGAGAATATTCCTGATATCTTTGAAAGATTCCTTCCAAAATTTTGTAGCAGAGAATTTTAGGATCTAAGTTATCGCGCACTGTCAAATACTATGGTGGTAAGAATTGCATACAGAATAACACGTTACAAGTAATGGCCTGTATATCTATCTATACACAAGTAAATCTTTTCAGCCCCATTACAGGTTCTTTCAAGTTCTGTATAATTCCCATATGCATTTCTAAGTCTTGCAGTTACAGACAAACTAAGAATTCTAAGTATCTATTTTACATGAGTGAATCCAAATAATGGACCTTCTCTCCCACTGCAATGAAATTTGTTCAACAGAATTACAGATTCAGGATGTATGATGTATCTAAGTTGATTCCCACTATTCAAGGTTTTCTATTTTTTGTTTTTAAATTAGCCAAAAACTTGTAGATACATTAACTAGAACGGAAATAAATTATACATTCATCAATATAAATTTCTAAGTACCTACTTATATCCATATAAGTTATAATTACCTTGTTTCTGGCTAATGTGAACTTTCTTTCTCCAATTCCTCAGAAACTCATATCCAACAAATGAGCTTCTTACTGGCCTTTATATTAACTATCTATGGTCTCTTCCTCTTGCTTCATCTCATTATTCAAGAAAGGCAGCAAATCTTCCCCTTCACAATGCTGACAATCAATAGAGTTGATGTTGGAGTTGCGTCCTTGGAAAGAAGAAATTAGCAACATCTATTGTGCTAGGCTGCTAGGAGTATATGATTATTGTTCCCATATGAAATGTACATGTAATCTATGACTGATTTCTCACCACATCACTATTCAACAAAACCGCATTACTAGCTGCTTTTGATGGCGGCCTATTTATCTTCTCAAGTAACCTACTAAATACTAATTTAACAGGTATGCAAGCTACTGTAGTGGGCCCAGATGACTCCGCCTTTATCAGCCTATCAACTTGATAACTGTTGCTATCATTTATTGGCTTGATACTAATATTCTGTTCAATAGCTATTGAAGACAGAGTTCTAGTCTTCTGACTAGCTGACAAGCTTCCTTTTTTTGGCTGCTTTTTCAAAACCTTCTTTTCAGTTGGAGGCCGAGGAATGTGAGGGAGGCTACTCCTCTCCAGGATTGACTTATGACTAGAACTGCCTGCATTTAATTTCTTGAATGGCACTTTCCTTTCTTGATCTAAAAAAGGAACATCATTGGGAGCTTCATCACCATCCAATGCTGATGATAGATGAGGCCGTGGAACCCGAACATTTGCTGTCCTCCTTGCAGTCCTCCAAGCTGGCTGAAGTGCTGTATTTTCATTGTTAAACACTTCATTGTCAAAGTCATCAACTGTAGAAAGAAGGGTTTCAGCTGAACCATCTTCTAGGGCTTCAATTTGAATTGGGTGCCCTATAATTGCCTTCCCATTTAGCTTGCTCATCAGAGAAACAATAGGCACGGGCGCTTTTTGATAGCCTCCTTGGACCTTCAAATCCACATTTACTAACATGGATCTTGACCTCCCACCAAATTGACGGTTGCCATCAAAATATGCATCAAAACGCTCCCCTTTCATGCCCCAATATCCTTTAAAAGCAGGCTGATCCTCCCACGTGTAGTCCTCCCAATCAAATATATTATGATCAACACTATGTCGACCCCTGGATGCAGCTCTTGATACCAAGGAGTCTCTACCATCCACTTTAACCCTCTGAGTCCCAAAATCCTTTTCAATTATATCATCCTCATCAACACTATAATCAAAATCTTCATCTCTACGGAGACTCAAATGCTGCCTCAATGTCCGTTGGCTCAAACCACTTCCCCTCTCTTCAGGATATGTTCCATGAACGAAACCTTTTCCATCACTTGTATCCACAGACCTTTTTGTAAGATTTCGAGTATTCCTTTTACCTTTCAATTTCCATTTGGACACAGCTTCATTAGCAGAAACATGGTCATGGTGATAAAGGTGAGACATGTCTCCAGAAAATGCTGACTCATCATGCTCCTCAGTGCTAATGCTTCCCCGAGTATTCCATTCTGCTTCTGTAGGTAAAGCAACATATGAAAACACCAGAAAATTAGAGATTGATGAGAAAAAATTGAAAGAGCCAAGCCATAGCCATGTACAAGTATCATTTGCATGAAATCCCCAGTGTGATCCCAAAACCATTGGTACAAAGATTATAGGAGAAGAAAATAAACATGATAGTATTTTCCACTTTTCATGAGCAAGGTATGTTTTAAAATAAGCATTAATGCTACTTTTAATGCTCTCACTCCAAATAAGACTTGACCAATGGGTGCTAGGGACTTAAGGCACATTAGTTTTGTTGACAATATCTATGAATTTTGGCCAAATTGTTTGAAGAATGCCTTAGGAAAGCTGCAGTGAATGCACAGAAGCCTATATGAAAGGCAGAAAAAAAAAAGATTATGTACTGATAGCAATTGAATGTCTGGATAGCATGCTAAGGTTTAGTGTTTCAGGGGGTGTGATATAAATTGAATTGGAGAAAGCTAATACATAAACTGGAAATTTATATAATACATGTTACTGCGATGTGGTTTAAGGAGAGGTGGATTTATTTTTGTATATGAATGTTCACTTATTAATTTTAATTAACAAAAGTCCAAGTGCTTTTCTTAGGAGTTCAAGAGGCTCTGGTAGGGGGATCCACTCCCTCTTCATCCAGCAGTCATGGATGGGGGAAAAAGATAGAAGGAGAGGGGGAGGGGGTGCAATTATCTTCTTTCACTGTGGGAAATGTTAACACTAATCTGCAGGTGATCTAACATCCACTCTTTGCTAATGCACCTTAATTTTTTTTTTTTTTTTTGATAAGTAAGAATGATATATATACGAAGGTTACTCTATGCCTGAAAAACACAAAGTAACTCAGAAATACAAGAAAAAGAAAACAAAGAGAAAGAAAAGAGAAAACCAAACAACATAGAAATTACAAAAGGAGAAGAGAACAAAGAAAAGAAGGGAGGGAATCACTAGATGTGAGTCCCCACGCCCGAGACCAATCAAACAGAGTTCCACAAAAAGAAGCAAGCAACTGATCCCTAGAGCTATCCAAATCCTCAAAAGTCCTCCGGTTCCGCTCCTTCCAAATACACCAAAGGATGCACAACGGGACTAAATTCCAGATCTGAGACGAATACTTCCCCAGCCAATTCCACCAACCAAACAGCAAGTCTGGAATCGAGCTAGGCATAACCCAGGCCAAACCAAAAGTTATAAAAACAAAGCTCCATAACCGATAGGTCACCTCACAATGAAGAAGAAGGTGATCTACTGTCTCTCCACAATGGCGACACATAATGCACCAATCCACAAAAACCAATCTCCTCATTCTCAGATTGTCCCCCGTTAGGATCTTATTCCAAGCTACACACCACGCAAAAAAAGATACTCGCCTAGGGGCCTTAACTCTCCAAATAGCTTTCCAAGGAAAGATAGTTGAAGGAGAATTTCTTAGTTTGTTATAGTACGACCGGATGTCAAAAGCCCCATTACGCTTCAATTTCCAGCTCATCCGATCACCAACATCCATAGGAGGGATTATAGCACCCAACATGCAAAGAAACCGCAGCCCTTCATCCATCTCCCAATCATTAAAAAATCTACTAAACCGAACATTCCAAGATCTTCTATCCTCCGCCCCCTGCCTATGCAAAGAAGCTTCAACAGAAGCCTCCTTATCAAAGGCGATGCCATACAGCCTAGGAAAAGCCAATTGAAAAGGTTGATCCCCATACCACCCATCCTGCCAAAACCTCACCCTATTCCCCAACCCAACCACAAATTGACAATTTCTACTGAAATCCTCCCAACCCATACGGATGCTTCTCCACAAACTACACCCATGAGCTCCCCTACCCAGCTTTGAGGTCCATCCCCCCCAATCTGCCCCATATTTTGAAGCTACTACCCGCCACCATAAACGACCCTCTTCCTTACCAAACCGCCACAACCACTTCCCCAGTAAAGCCTTATTAAAGGTAGTGAGTTTCCTAATCCCTAAGCCACCATTGGCTATAGGCGCACAGACTTTGTCCCATCCTACCAAATGAATCTTGCTGTCTCCCCACAGGAAATCCCTTTGCATCTTTTCAATTTTATTAGCCACATGAGTAGGAATTGAGAAGAACGATAGAAAGTAAGTCGGAAGACTAGAAAGCGTACTCTTGAGTAACATCAAACGACCCCCCTTAGACAAGTACAACTTCTTCCATCCAAATAATTTCCGGTTCATACTTTCCAAAATTGTGTTCCAAATTGAAGGGGCGTTGTGAGGAGCCCCCAGCGGCACGCCAAGATACAACATAGGCAAAGAACCAACTTTGCAGCCCAATATATCCGCCAGAGCATGCACATCACCAACCTCCCCTATAGGAACCATTTCGCTCTTGTGCACATTGACCTTTAAACCCGTTACCGCCTGAAAACTAAGGAGCAACAACCGAATATGAAGAATTTGCTCCACATTTGCATCACAAAATAGGATAGTATCATCTGCAAATAATAGATGTGAAACACGTTCCCCACCATCCCTCCTACCCTCAAAATTAAAACCACGGATCAAGCCAGCTCCCTCCATTTTTCTCAACATCCTACTAAGCACCTCCATCGAGATCAAAAACAACATAGGAGATAGCGGATCTCCTTGTCTTAAACCCCTTGAGCTACCAAAGAAATCAGCTGGGGACCCATTAATCAAAATAGAGAACTGAATTGTGGATATACAAGAACGGATCCACTTACACCACTTCACTCCAAAGCCCATCCTGTTCAGCAGATACAACAAAGCCCCCCAATTCACATGGTCGTATGCTTTCTCCATATCAAGCTTACAAATGACTCCAGGGACCCTACTCTTCCCACGACTATCCACACACTCATTCGCAATGAGAACAGAGTCAAGGATTTGTCTTCCACCCACAAAGCTACTTTGATTCTCAGAAATCAATTGATCTAAGACCACTCTCAAGAGATTAGCCAAGACCTTAGCCAGGATTTTATACACACTTCCCACCAAACTAATAGGACGGAAATCTCTAATATTGGAAGCACCATTCTTTTTAGGAATTAAAGCAATGAAGGTCGCATTAAGGGACTTTTCAAACTTGCAATGATGGAAAAACTCTTCAAAGACCGCTAGGACATCTTTCTCCACTACCTTCCAGCAATGATGATAGAACGCCATGGTGAACCCATCGGACCTGGAGCTTTGTCCCCTTCCAGATCCCTAACAACTTGAAGAATCTCCTCTCTCTCAAACTTCCTCTCAAGCCAAACCCTTTCCCTGTTCTCAATGCGATCAAACTCCAAACCCTCCACAAAAGGCCTCCACTCCTCAGTCTCCTTGTACAACTTTTTATAGAATTGTACAACTTGAAAAGATACCTTGGAGGCCTCTTCAAAGACCACCCCATCCACCTCCAAGGTCCTTAGAATATTAGAACGTCTATGGGAGTTAGCCATTTTGTGAAAAAACTTGGTGTTATTATCCCCTTCCTTGATACATAACATCCTAGATTTTTGTCTCCAAGAAATTTCTTCTAATGATAGAAGATGCTCCACCTGGGATCTCAAACCAGCCCTATGAACAATCTCCCCATCAGAGAGACCTACATCCCCCTCCTTGGCGTCTAGGGTTATCAACTCCTCCAGTAATTGCTTCTTTTGGCGCGCTACATTACCAAACTCTCGACGATTCCATTGCACAATGTCCTCTTTTAGAGCCTTTAATTTTTTCGCCAACACAAAACTAGGAGTACCTACGAAGGAATGTCGGTTCCACCAAGTTTGAACTCTATCCACAAATCCCTCTGACTTCAACCACATATTTTCAAATCTGAATGGACTCTTCCCCCTTGCCATTCCCCCTGCCTCCAAGAGAATTGGACTGTGGTCTGAGACAGTACCGGGTAAGATCCTTTGAGTAACATCTGGGAAATGATCCTCCCAATTAGGAGTGACCAAAGCTCTATCAATTCTAGACATCATTGGTTGATCAGAGCCATTGGACCAAGTAAAGCTACCTCCTTCCAAAGGCAAGTCAACCAAGTTGAGATCCTCAACAAATTCAGAAAATTTTTCCATAGCCGTGGTCAAACGAGTCTCTCCCCTACGCTCGCTAGGGAAGCGAACTATATTAAAGTCCCCAAAGCAGCACCTTAAATTTTATGTGGAGCAGATCTGAATCATCTTCAATTCTGGAGATGTTTTCTTATTTGTTTTGAAGCTATTTCGGAACTAAAGGTGACTAGTTGGCAATTTGTTGGGGGTAGCAGTATCTCATCTTCCTTCGGCATATTTCGAGTTAATTCTAGGTTCTTCATTTTGTTTGGGATGGTGTAATGAACTGTACGTGAAAAAATGTTGCATGCTGGAAAAAAGCTTTATTTGTCAAAAGGAGGAAGGCTTACATTAGTAAAGTGTACCCTATTTAGCCTCCCAACTTACTACTATATGTCTCTTTTTGGTTGCCTATTCGTTAGCCAATAGACTAGAAAAGGTCCAACAGGTTTACTTATGGGTGGAATTAGGGACATGCTTAAATTCCACCTAGTCAATTGGAATTACTGTTTGTGCTCCCATTTCAACATGGGGGTTGGGACTGTTGGTCTCCAATCAAGTATTACTCGGCAAATGATGATGGCAACTGGTTAAAGGGAATATAATTCTATCAATGTAACTTTATCATATTAAAGTGTCATCTTATGAGATCCACAGGGAGAGTATAAAATCAAATCCAACAGGGTCATTACAAACACCCTTTATAAACACAAAAGTTGCAGAACACCTAATTTAAGTGATTAAATGAGTTAAAAATAGGGTGCAGCAATGAAAAATACCAAATTTCTTGTTGAACTAACACACACTGAGAATGAGAGACAAAATTCATTAAGAGGTCATTGGAACTGCACTAAAGATACCATGTTGGCCTTAATCCCAGTAATTTACCAGGACAAAGTGCCTATTGCATGTGTTGAATAGTATAAGAAGTCAAGGCATCATCAGAACAAGTGAGCATACATAAGAACAGAAAATATTTCAACAGAAGCTATACTGTTTCTAATATATATACTAAGATATGGTTAGTTAACAGCACAGAAAAGTTACCGAAATTTTCAAGTAGGACAGATATCGTCAGCTAGCATAAAAAAAGTGGATCTTTTGAACATATAAAGCAGCAAACCACATAGTTAATCAAGTTTTGATAGATAGATAGATAATGATTACAGTATGGCCATGAGATCAGAAATTAAGACTAGCAAGACTTAAACCTGATAGCATAGCCATTTCTTCATCCATATCTGGTTCAGTTGCAGAAGAATCAGACTCAGACTCAGAAGAATCAGTTTCAGAAGAATCAGTTTCAACATCTTCTGTAAAACCAGAGGAGTGCTCTTCAATCAAAGAACCAGGATGAGTATGATAGTTACCCACCCCAAACTGGGAAGCTGACATCTCATTCTGGCTTGGAGAAGTTTCATTGTAGTCCAAGTAATCCAAAGAACCACTACGCTCTGTTTCCAGGTAGACACATCTGCTCCTCTTTGCTCGGAAAGCAACTCCCATCTGCTCCACTCCTGAAATAGAAGTAGAAACAGTACCACAGTCAGGTTGCAAGGTATGAGGGACTCCTAATTTTGCACTACTCTGCAAAACTTGAATAAGAGGTCGGCTCTTGTCACGTGTCTTGAGCAAAAATTCCTTAGTCAACCCCTCATTTGATCTTTTCCTTTTGTCAAAAGGATTTTTACCATTTGCATGAATTGCATTTCCCATGCTAAGATCACCACCACTGGGAAGCGCATCAGCATGATTATCAGCTGTAGGTTTCCGAGAACCATTGGAAGCAGCAGAAGGTGAGAGCCTCCGCTTGGGAGGGGCAATCCTCAGGCCAAAATCCTGCAAGCCTCTCATCCGAGGCATGTTTTCAGAATGATTGTCATCGCCACTGAGTTGATTTCCATCTTTGGCTTTCCGTGAAGAAATAGGACCAAATATAGTCTTGTCCTTATGATATGTTTCAAGCCCACTAGGAAACTGATGTGAATTGGAATTTTCAAGTTTTCCATTATCATCCCCAAAATTTTCGGAAGAAGCAACAAACCCTTTTTGTATACCACCAGATGATTTACTGTTCATGCGATCAGATTCTATGCCTAATTTTCCTTGTTTTTCTAACATTTGCTTCTCAAGTTCAAGAGCATGAAGAATAGCATCTTCTCGACGTGCATATTTCTCTCTTTTCTTTATCGGCATGCCCTGTGAGGATTCAGCTTTTTCAATACAATCATCAAACTCACCACACCTAAATGCCTTCACACGCTTGGATTTCTCTAAATTGTACCAATCCCTGAGAAGGAAGACCACAAACAAGTTTTATAAATATCAGTAGGGACAATAAAAACAACCATGCATATAAAAGATTGACCACAAGGGGAATAAAATTCTCCCCCCCCCCCCCTCTCTCTCTCTCTCTCTCTAAGTTTTTTTTTTTTATTTAAAAAACTTCAATTCTCCAGGTCTTGCAGTCACATATCCCACACACACACGTGGGGCAGGCTGGGGACTCACAGTTATTGTCTTGTGAAAGATAAAAGTACAAAATAACCAATTGAAGAAGTTTATCAATCAAATTTCAAATTAAAAGGAACTCAATAAATAACCCACCAAGAAATAGAATGAGCAAACGACAAAAGTCTCACAATTACAGGAAACAAGGACAATCTAGCTTTACAAAAGCTAAAAATATTCAAAAGAAACCAGAAAACAGTAAAGAACAATGCATATATGTACAGCCACTAGTTATAAATGCTTACAATCCTAAATTCCATAATTATCACCTCCTATCCATACAACGACAAACAAACCCTTAGTCCCAAAAGTCTGGGGTCAAATATGGATCCTCGACAAATTAGTTAGGGTCAGCCATATGTATTCTTTTCTTCCATGCTACTCTATCTAAAGTCATAATCTCAGTTAATTCATTAATTAACATGTCCTTTTTTATTCCTTCTACTAATTTGATTTTTGGTCTTCCTCTACCTTTTTTCGTTCCCTCAACTTGGATCAATTCACTCTTTCTTATTGGTGCATTAGTTTCTCTCATTTAAACATGACCAAACCATTTTAAGCAACTTTCCTTCATCTTTTCATCAATAGGGGCTATCTCTATCTTTTAGCGAATTTTCTCATTTTGAATCCTATCTTCCTATGTATTGCCTCCTATTCCTATGAGTGAGGGGGAAAAAAAAAGAGAGAGTATCACCTCCTATCTGTAGGATGCTAAGGATCTAAGCAACAAAGTTTCGTTGCCCCACTTACAAAAACAAAGAAGTAATGTTTCTCTTTTTTTCTTTTTACTTTTTTTTTAATAATTAATTCTTTGATAAAACAAAAAATGAAATTATTATTAAAAACTATATAAGTTGTAAAACGAGTGGAAGATACCGGATGGTTCATAGGGTTTTGGTTCATGATTTGTGGTGATTGTTCAATTTCCAAGTAGATTCTCATTTCACTAGCTGTAGATTGGCTGATGGATCGTGTATTGCATCTTTGAAAGGTCATGCATAGAATTTCTACACTCATACCTCCTCTTTAACTTGTTTGGTCCTTCATAAAGGGTTGGAAGGCATGATGATGGGACATTCTTTGCCTAATCATGTTCATAGGTGAGGTTGTTCTAACAGCAATTTCTATAATTTAGTTTCCGATACAACAATCTAAAACTCGCACTCGACCCTGAAAACAGAGATGGCCAGTAAATTAGTGGAACACTAAAGTACTAACCTGACGAACAAAAAATGACACACTCACTCGCTACGAAATCTCAGTTTGTAAGTGTTTCACACACTAGTATATCTACATATATCAAGCTAAAGAACTCTACCTCAAAATGCACACCTCCTTCCCATGTAAGAACACAATGAAGGATGACAACAAAGGGTTTAAGACCCATCAACTGTTTTTCTTTTCTTTTTCTTTTTTTCCCCTTTCCTACTCAACTAAGTAGTTATGAAATCCCAATTTATCACTCACTAAATCAATTCTACACCCCACCAAAAAAAATAAAAAAAAAAGTAAACTTTACAATATGAAATGCACAATATAATACCATTAACTAAAACATCATGAACCCATGTTTTCATTTGTGATAAAAAGCTGAAAACGAAAATGAGAGAAGTGCCCAATAATCTGTACACAAAAATACTCACATAAATCACTAAACAGCGTTGACAAAATGTAAACTTGAGAGAGAGAGAGAGAGAGAGAGAGACTGACACGCTGGCATCTTCCCTTCCGAGGAGCTTGACGGGAGTCCCAGAGCGAGGGGAGGTGAGATGCGAAGTGTCGAGCTCTTCGGGTCCAAGTATCTTCCCGGGCCACCACGACCCGTTTCTCCTCCGAACCCAAACGATCGATCCAGCGCTGCACCCTCCCGCACCTGATCCCTCACTCTCCATCTCTCTCTCGCTCTCTCTCTTTCTCTCTGACTCTCTCTCTCTTTCTCTCTGACTCTCTCTCTCTTTCGCTCGCTCGCTTTCTCTCTCTCTCTCTCTCTTCTCTCTCTCTCTCGCTGTGTAGGGTGTCTCTGTTAGAAAGCTCAACCACCGGCGAAGAAGAAATGGATGATCCGAGAAGAATTGTAACCGGGTGATCCGACACAGGGGACTCGGGTTAGGGTTAGGGATTCCATTCAATTTGGTTCAGATTTGGGGATTTCTCTCCATTTTTTTAAAAAAAAAATTTTCCAAAAATAAAAATTAATTCCTGTCTCTCTCTCTGAGTCTCTGTAGAGTCTAGAAGGGTCTGTAGCTATTTTTAATTGGTTTGGCCAAGCTGTAAATTTTGGTGGCTGCGTTGGGTTGGGTTGGGTTGGGCTTTGGGTTTGGAGCCACTCAGCCTCACTCACTCACTGGTCTGGGTTGGGTTCGGTTCGGTTCAGTTCTTTATTTTATTTTTTTGGTTTACACGCGAAAATCGTACTGAATTGATGTTTTGTCATGTGCGTGCACGTGCAAGACGTGGTCCACATGCATTAAATAGTTGTTTGGATTTTTTTTTTTTTTTCCTTCTTCTTCAACGCAGGAATATCCTTCAAAATACCCTTGTAGCATGGTACCCAAATGTGGTCAAATTTTGAACTCTTGAGATTTTTGGAAGTTTGGAACTGACAACCCATTGGAGGAGATGGTATTTTGTGCACTCGTTCCATGGAGTGTGCTTCTTATAAGTACTGTGCGTTTTATAAAATAGGTGCATAAAATAATTTTTCTAATTTAAAGAATTTTAATGGTTATAAAGGAATTGAATGAAATAGAATGTATTTAAATAAGGGAATGAAATAAAAAAAAATGAAATTAAATAACCACAATTGGATGTTTTAAAATAAAGAAATAAATGAATGAAAATGAATAGAAATTAATAGAATGTAAGTAATCTTTTTTGGAAGTAACAAATATAGAGAGAATGTAATGAATTTATTTTATGATGATATTAATATTAAGTCTCTATTTTAAAATAAAGGGTTGAATATATAGTTGTACTTTGGGAGTTTTAGTAAAAAATTTATTAAATCTAATTCTATTAATTCTCTCCTATTCATCTCAATTTTGGGAGGAATGAAAATTTGAGATTTTCAGGGAATAAAAAAGAATAAGTGTTCTCTCCTACCCATTCTATTTCCTCCCACTGAAACTCCTAAATAAGATAATGAACTTTCTATTTCCTTTATTAAAACTCTCAAACAAATGAACGGAAGAATATTATAAAATTATTCTTTTCATTCTATTTCATTCTCTCCTCACACGAGGGCTAAAGGGTTTAAACTTATTTTTATATTTTTAGAAATGTTTGAAAATTTGAGATGTCTAGACTAGGACAAGTTGTGCTTACTAGTAGTGCGTTTTAAGTAATCATGCATTAATCACCTTGTTTTTCTCATTGAGTAAAATATGACATTAGAGCTCCATTTGGTTTGTGTTTGCGAACGGTGCATTTGCGTTTTTAGCCTCTTTTTTTTTTTTTTTTTTTTTTAAGTCCAGCGCCTGTTGCACTATCCATCATGAACAGTGCAATCAGGCCAATGAACAGTAAATTCATTAATGAACTGTAACCAAAATATATTTTTTATTATTTTCAGTTTTCAACAAAATAAGCGATATTTAAACACACACTAGATAAAAAGAAAAACAAACATCAATCGAGACTAGCACGCCTCACTTTTTAAAATTTTTTGAGAAGGTTTTATAATATTACAACTTGATTTTTATTTCTTATCAAAAAAAAAAAAACTTGATTTTTATTTTTTATTAATTTTAATTAAATGTCAGATATACCTTAAATCAATATAATGAGTACGAGTGGGGCGGGACAAGAACCCAAGCGCTATTGGAGGGGAGGGTCTAAAACCGCCCTATGGCACACCCTCTAGGGACTATGGGTGGCCCCCCAAACATCACAAAAAGCAACTTAGACTGGTTAGTTTTATGGGCTACAAAATTAGAATTTCTAATAACATAGCAAAAATCTCATCATACAAAATTAGAAAGCATAGACTAAATGTCAAGGCTCTGGGTTTCACAGAAAGAAGAGTTCGGGTTGTTGTGGACTGCCTTAACTGTGTTTTGAGAGTCTCCTTTAAATATTACATACGACAACCCAAGCTGCATAGTCTTTGGATTTTTTACTGTCATAGTTGTTGCTTTGGTCTTAGCCTAAGTTATAATACCTACAAATTTTGTAATTTTGTTCAAGTCTAAGCATATAAGAGCTTTTGCCTAATGATTTCTCAAACTACTGCTATATAAGATTTGTCATGTATGATTGATGCATCAAATTAAATTGAACTTGCACCAACCTGGGGGAAGGGAAGTTTGTATTTCCTTTGAAGAAGAAATTAGTTAAGTGCAATACCTGGCTTCTTGATGAGTTACAACAATGTGGTTTGTTCTTTGCGATAAGTCAACTGGCTTTGTTTTGATCCCATCCTTAATTAAAGCATTTATTGAACACCAGATTTTGTCACATAGGATGGCAGCAAAATCAGGAAATTGATTCTTTTCTTCTGTATTCAATCCACTGTCCTTAGAAGAGGAATATAATCACACTCCAATCAAGTCATCAATGGGCATTGATTTTCTAGATGCAAAGTTTATAGGCCATTGCAGAGTTGTACCAAATTACGGTAGCAAATGGGCATTAAAAGAATATTTGAAAGGATTTCTCCGGTCATTTTCAAAGAATTGTATTAACCGGCACCGTAAGATGCCCATTAACAACAATTTTTTTTCAATTTTTTGTCACTTTTAATAATTTTTTAGCAGTTTTTTTTTTTTTTTAACAACACTTTTAATAATTTTTTGTTCTCTTTATTAAGTAGGACTCATATAGAGAAATTTTAACAAACACCATACAGTGCTTGTTAACATTTTCCATTTTCAAACAAAGAAATTTCAGCATTTCATTTACTTCTTTCCTTCATGGTCCATAGAGCTTTCCACTTGTAGCGACCTCTTTTTCTTAGTAAATTATACATCAAGGCTAGAAGCCCAAAACCTATAGTTGGCCGCAAAAAACACAACCCAGTGGCTATCCACAAACAAGGGCATTAGATTTAGGCCCACTAAGTCAACATTTAATTTTTCTAATCTATGGCCCAAGTTCATGGACAATTTTAAGTTTGCAGCAAGGGGAAAAATAGTATGACAAGTAGGAGAGTGATTTTTGGTGAATGACAAACTTCATAGCCATCCCCTCGATTAATGTGTTAGCTTGGAACACATATAGTAATAGATTGACTCAAATCTACTACACATGCATGACATTTCCTTTTTATTTTATCTCAAATTTTTCGTCAATACAAGCTGTTATCCACTACATTAATTACCTCCACCTACTCTTTTCAACTACCCTTTAACATTTGAGCCGGTGACGACTGACACTTATATTGATGATGTGTCTTAGATCAAGCACCCATATGGAATCTAATTGTAAGACTACTAATGAAAATGGACTACATGGTCCTTTTGAACACGTAACTAAACACTAAAACAACCCCAAATATTAAGACTCAAAGTCAAATAAATTTCATTCCTCTAATTTTGGTTCTAAAAGATATGAAATTAATTTTTCCTTCAACTCATTTTAGTTCCAAACGTGAATTCTAAATTTCAATTCCAATTCATTACGATTATTCACAAGGTCCAAATAAATATCAAAATGTTTCCCCTTCTAAATTTTGATGCCATCAAAAGCCTTAAGTTCCAACAAAATCATCTAATTTCCACCTTAACCTATCTCATTCCCTCCCCCCCCCCCCCTCCTTCCCCTCCGGTATTTTTTAGATTGATAGATAATGGGGAGGTTAGGAAGGAGATGTGGATTCAAATCACAGACATAAGGTACCAGAAACAATGTCATTGTTGCTGACCTATCATTTGAACCTCATCTCTTTTCCATAGTTGATAACATAGTGTGGGGTTTTGGGCTTCTGCCAAGATCGTGAGTAGTCCGAGTCCGAGGAGGAATATCTCCTCGGATAAGCTAAATGCAGATTGGATATAGATCCTAATGATCAAAGTGATTTTCCAAGAAATTCTAATGATAGGAACGAGCATTATAAACGTACAAGAGGGATAAGGACTTAAAAATATCTAGGGGAAAGTTGCTACACCACATTGAATGCCCTGCAACTAACTTTCTGATCGCATTTATGTGGAAAAGACCCCTGAATAGTGTTATCTCAGCAACCACAACTCACAGAAGGCCAGAAAGGGTGTCTGATGAGATAAACACTCAAGTGGTGGCTCAAAAGATCAACAAGTGTAGGATTAAGATCATCCAAAAGGAACAATAATGGAAGAGACCCTTCATGAAAAGGGAGTAAAAAAGAGGGAAGAGAAAGCACTGTAGCAATCTCAACAACTCTTGTAACCATTGTTATCCAATATATACTATAATAGAGCTCCTCGGACTGTGCCGAGGACAAAATTTCTCGCACAAACTGGGTTCAATTCTTGTTGGTTCATCATCCAAAACCATATTAACTGTTATCCATGCACTAAAACCTAGCTCTTTGACCCACTTTCTACAAATTTATTGTATTGGGTTCACTGGGCTAAGATCCCTTACATTTTGGGCTTGGTCTGAAAATCGTGTCCCTACACATAGGATTTGGGACACGAATCTAATTGGTTGGGGGATGGAAAAGTGATAAAAATATAAATTATTTCATTTATTTGTGTTTCCCACCATGTGTGTTTGATAAAGAGGATGGAAAAAGTGCAAGGGATAGAGAATAAATTACTCTTATGCTTTTATCAATAGAAATAGAATGGTGGAAAAGTTCGGATGCTATTTTTTTTTACTATTTTCTTCTCAATTTGATAGAAAAAAAATGGTGGACTCAAGTGAAAAGTTCCATCTATCTTCATTTTCTTTTTATTCCATGTTTACTCCAACAAAATAATGGAATCACATTTTTTTCTTCCTTTTCCTCTCCATTTTCATCCTCTCCCTTAGGCCTTCTCTCCCTAACCAAACATGAATAAATTTATTCCTTGCAAAGACCACAATTTGTTTTCTAAAAAGGCAGTGTTTGTTGCACATAGTGTGTACATATACACACGGTCCTTCATAAAATTGTGACTTGTACATTTTTTTATAAAATAATTTGCATCTCTAGCATTATTCTAATACCTTTTCATTATGTTTGGCAGGAGAGGAGGAGAGGGAGACATCGATTATTAAGGAAGGGAAAGTAATTTGTTAACAGCATGTTGTGTAATCATGTTTTTATCTTCATTTTATGCTAAAACTTCAGCATTACTCTCACTTCTTCCATTTTCCTTTCAAACAACATAAAAGAGGCTGGTATTAAATTTAAAAATTCTTAGATTGACAAAAGTATGACAAGTGGCACAATAGGAATGTTACATCTGTAAAATTAAGCACTAGAATAGGGGGAGAATGAGGGATGTAGATATAAGTCATATGACAGTTATAATTGTTGTGGATATTACACAAAATAATAATGGAAGAACAAGGTTAACACAAAAAAAAAAAAAAAAAAAAAAAACAAACAAAAAATAGATAACTTGGAGGCACTATATTGTTTTCCTTAGACAATATTTGCCTCCTATACTATTGTTGCTAAAAGATTATCGCAAATTTGTCTTCAAGATACAACCAAGATGTTGGGTTCTATAGATAGCAATTTTAGAGAATGACCATGGGATTTCTTGTGTTTCTCTCAAACTTACTATTTCAAGTGAATATAACCCTCTATTTATACCAATAGGGTTATATTTCATCAAAAGGCATGTATGGATATTTAAAATGTTTCATAAAACCGTTCACAAGGCTTAAAACTAGGAGTGTCAATGTTCGACCCAACCCACGAACACGACACGAACCCGACACGGGTTTTTTCGGGTTAGGGTTGAGCCTTAATGAGTTTGGGTCATAAACGGGTTGACCCGAAAGCGACACGATAAGAAATAGGTCATAAGCGGGTCAACCCGTTTAACCCGCAATAGACACGTTTGACACGCCAATTTATTTGGGTCAGACCCGAAATGACTCGCTTAACACAACTCGTTTAACTCGTATAACAAATAAATATTTATTTTATTTTAGATTTGTCAAATACCTTTTATATCCAACATATATTTTAAATTTAAAAATAAAAGTGAGTAATTACAAAAATTTACAAGGGGTATAATTGAAAATTGAAACTTTACAAACCCTAAATCTTTAAACCCTACAAACCCTAAACCTCTAAACCTTCTTATAAATATCTAATTCTTTTATTTTATTTCAGCCGTACTTTTTTTCACAAGCCAATTCTTATACTCAAGTGTAAACTAAACTCTCTAGCCGGTTATCTCTCTCTCTCAAATGTGTTTTCTTTTTTATTTTTCTTCTGCATAATGCTTTTCAGCTTTTGTACAATAAACTTTGAAGTTTGAACCCATGTGCCTTGTGTTTTTCTTGATTGCATGATATGGCCCACTTGTTTTAGTTTCTTTGAATGATAATAAGACAACTTGACATTATGCTTGTTGGCCATCTCATAAACATGTGTTAATTCCCTTGGATCCGTATATTATTTTTTGAAGTGTCTTTCATGTGTTGCAAATTATAGAATTAAAAAGTGTTTGTGATGTAAATAAGAATAAAACGTCAAGAACAGTGTTTATATTTGTATTGTAATGTGTAGTTTATTTGCATTTTGTGAACTGTGTTATTTTATTTTTGTTAAACTATGTTATTTTGAATTTGGGCTGAAGTGTTGCACTTCTTTTGGAGTGTAAAGAACTTATTTCTAATGAATATTATATTTTTGTTGAACTATATTATTTTGAACGTGGGTTGAAGACTTGAAGTGTATGCATTGCTTTTTTTGATGTAAAAAAAATTATTTCTAGATGGATGTTATATTTAATATTATGCAGGTTGAAATGGGTTGTGTTATATTCGTGTCAACCCAACACAACTCGTTTATTAAGTGTGTTAAATGGGTTGGGTCAGGTCAACCCGTCTTATTAACAGGTCGGGTTAGGGTTGAAGGATCCTGACACGATTATTAAATGGGTCGGGTTAGGGTTGAGTCATTTAGTAGAATACCCATACCTCGACACGACACGAACCCGACACGCTAACCCGAATTGACACCCCTACTTAAAACCTCTTTAACCTTTCCGAACAGTCACCAGAAAAATTATGTAGAAAATTTAGTTTTCAAGTTTCAATTGGTCGAGAGGTCCTTTCGATTGATCGAATTCTCTTTTCAATCGATCGTGTTATGTTTAAACCCCTTAACATAATATGTTTAACCTAATATTATAATAAGTTGATTAACAGATTGATATTCAAGATTATGTTAAACACAAATAAACACAAACAGTAAAGCAGCCGAAAATAAAGAACACAAAAATTTGATGACCTAGGAAAACCTAACCAATAAAAAACCTAGGAAGGATTTAACTTAGCTATTCTCAAGATAAAAATAGATCCATTATGAAAGAATTGAAGTTTGTACAATAAAAGTTAGACCACTAACATCTTATTGTTATCTCATGTAGAAAACTTACTACCATGACCATGTAACAGCTACCCCTCAGATCTCACAAAAGATCCAATATACAACTCAACAAAAACTCTAAAGAGCTTTTGGGTATAAAACCCTAGATCTACAAAAGAGACACACTCTTCTTTCTCTGAAAAACCTTTTAAAAACATGCTTAGGGTTTCCTTTATATACTAGAAGAAGTAGATTTTAAACCCACATCCTTTTTGGGCTTGAACAGTTATTGGGCTGAACTTAAAATTCTGTAGACCCATATTTCGATCGATTTAGCCTGTCTTACGATCGATCGAACCAGACAGATTTCAAATTCTTCTTTCTATAGCTTGTATGTTCTTGAATCTTGACTTGTATCACCTTGAGCATTGTCTAATAATACTTATAGACTGTAGGATCTATATCTAGATAAGTTTGTGTTCACAATTTTCCAATTATTCTAAATTTTTAGAACCTAACAGATCAAATAGGAATCGAATTGCGGTTGAATCATCCAGAAACTCCTGGATTTTTTTCTTTACCATTTTGATCAATCAAGCCAAAGTTTCGATCAATCGAAAATGCTATATTTCGAATTTTCATGTAGAAAATTCCAAATTTGAATTTTCACTTTATGAAACAATATTTTTCAAACTCAAACATCATTATTACAACCTATCCATGTATATACTTATATATACAACAATAAGTCCATGTAATAGTGCATACAACAATAACAAGTGACATTGAAGTAGCTGTAGAAGTTACAAACAACACTAAAAACTTCGAACTTTTTTTATTTTTTCTAGTTCTTTGAACAGTCTACGATCGAAAACCATGCTAAATATCACATCAAGTGTCATTCAAGCCCAAAGAGAGGGAGACACGTGAAAGAAACAATTGTTAGTTACTGTCAAGATCCGCAAGTATAAATAGAAGACTCATTCTAAAGGGAGAAAAAAAAAAAAAAAAAAAAAACTATCTACTACCAAGCTTGCTTATACAAAGCTCATTCTTTGTAATTGATGTTTCTTTAGAAAGTGTTCATGCTAGTAAGTTATTTCCTTGTAATCTGTTATTATGATTAATCTTGTTCATACAAGTTTACCTTAGTTAGATTCAAGTTCTTTAAGGTTAGTTATGTTTAATACTTAATTCATTATCACCAATATGTTTTGGTGTTTAGTCTATTTACTTAGGCATCAATTTGTGCATGGTTTAAATCGTTTAGGCATTGATTTGTTTTATTGGCAAATGAATTTAGCATAATTATAAATTACTTAACTTCCTTGAAATTAACGATATTTGACCTCACTTAGAATTTAGGTATGGTACTTGTTAACTTTTAGTTATAATTTACTTGTTTTCCATAGTTTTGTATTACTAGCATCTTTTCCATCAAATTTAAAAGCCCTCTTAATTGAGGCAATACCGAACTATTTTCCCTTAAAATTAAGTCAAGTAACTCTCTTCAGTTCTCCGTCCTTCCTCTTTTTTCCCTTTCTCTTGCTATATCTCCTATTTTTCTTTTCTTTTTCCCCTGCCAAAAATGAAGTTAAACTGCAGCGAAAAGCTAATAATTTTCTTTTCTTTATTAATTTTTGAGCATTTTTTTTTTTTTTTTAAAGAAGGCTTTAGATCTATTATGCCCAACCGCTGGTAGCTCCCACTCCCAGTGCACTTTGCAATAATGGTGTTTATTTCTCACTATTTATCTTGCAATAATTTGTAGAAACTTTAAAAAAGATTTTATTAATGTTTGTACTACCTTTAAATTTTAATGGGTCTTCTACCTCTCAACAAAGAAATTTAATGAGTCATTTCATATGTGGAATTGGAAGATAATGTTTGTGTATTTGTTCCAAAATAAGGAAAAAAGTAAATATTTATTAATCAAAATCATCTATTCCAAAAAAATCATGTCTTCAAAATAATAATCATAATAATAGAATAAAGATAATTACATTCACTGTGTCAATGCCAATAAGGCAAAAAAAAAAAAAAAAAAAAAAAAAAAAATATATATATATATATATATATATATATATATATATATATATATATATAATAAGAGTAGTATGTATTCACCTTAAAAATTGTGAGAGTTCAAGTCCTCCATGAACTCCTATCAATTAACATAAAGAGCAATACTTGTTACACACAATTCAAAAAACAACTGAAAACCGTAATTTAAAGAGGTGTATATATATAAATGTGTATATGTGGTTGTTAGTGGGAGTATAATTTGATGGGTATTTTTAATTTTTCTGATTATGTATTTATATTCTTACATTATTTTTTAAGTAATAGTTAGAAATAATTTTTTTTTTTAAAAGGTTTTTTTTTTTATAGGAAAAAAAAGGTTAGAAAAGTAATGCTCTTTTGGAAATATATAAAAGTAATGCTCTTTATTTTGCCACCCAATTTACCAAACAAGACTAAAATCAAATCAGACTACAATTAAATTCTGATTCATTCACTTGCCCACACAGACCCAACACCCAAACCAAACGTCGTTGTTTATAACTTAAACCATACTCAAACACCGCCATATTCAAAATTCAAAATTCAAATTCCACGCTCTCAACGGTCATATTCCCTAGGGTTTCCTCAACGTCTCTTTCTCTCTCTTACATATATATACCCCAAACCCATTCCCTTCTTGTCTCTCATCGCCTCCATTGTCTCTTTCTTTGTATCCAATATCTCTTACAATCTAGAACACACACACACTCTCTCTCTCTCTCTCTCTCTCTCTCTCTATGGATTTCCACAGCCTTGCAAGGAAGGAGCTTCAGGCTCTCTGCAAGAAGAACAAGATCCCAGCCAACATGACCAATGTTGCCATGGCTGATGCACTCCAAGCTCTTCAAAATGTAATCTTTTTTCTCATCCTTTCAATACCCATTTCGCATCTTTCTTTCTTCTCTGTCTGTTTGCTGGGAAACTGTTGGAAAATTAAAGAAAATATGACAATTTTCGATCTTTTCTTTCTCTGGTTTACAATACCCATTTCATATTCTTCTTTCTAGTCTCTTTTATTTAGATCTTTATATGAATCGATGCATTTTAATTCGAATCTATTAATGCCCATTGCGTACCTTTCTTTATTCTCTGTTTGGTTCTTGAGAAATCATTACAAAAAGAAAAGTTAATGAATCCTTTGTAAACCATCTTTATTATTTGTTGGCATCAATCTACAAGTAAAGAAAGAGAATGGTTTACTAGCATTCTTTTTCTATTGTTTTGATTCAATCTCAATGTAAATACTGAATCTGTTAATCTTCCTTTCAAAATATTTAAACATTCAAACCAAATCGATGTGTCAAGTAGAAGGGCTCGAAACAAATCATAGAAAAATGAAAGAAAAGTAAGCGTTTCTATAACTTTAGAGTTCTTGACAGTCCGCTTTGTTTGCGAAACAAATCATAGGAAAAGAAATGTCAATTTCAATTTTCTTCATACTCTTCTTGCTTGTATCTTTAATCTCGAATTTAGATCTTTGTATAGTTTAATTCGAATATATTAATTCCCATTGTGTACCTTTTGATTCTCTGATTGGTTATTGAGAAATCACTACAAAAAGTTAAGAAGACTTTCTGTCTCCTTCTTTACCAATTACCATAAATTGTTGGGAACCAAACAGATCTAGTTGCCCATGTATCTGTGCGTAAAGGAAGACAATGATTTCCAAGAATTCTTTTCCCATTGTTTGGATTCAATTTCTTTGTAAATTCATAATCTGTTACTCTTCCTTTCAAAACATTTCAACACTCAATCCAAATTGATGTGTGTCAGGTTGAAGGAATTGAAGAATTCTTGAATCCATCTGATTCAAATCTCTCTCAATCTCCGGAGAAAAATGTGAATGGATCGCCAAATATTCCTCGCACAGCCGCCAGGGCCTCAGCTCGCAGAAAACCCACAAAACAAGAAACCGAAAGCACACAACCATTGACTCGAACTCGTCGTGGTACGAGAGGAAGTGCCGTTCAAGGCATTGATCAAGAAAACAAAGATGTGAATGTACTTATAACCCCGGCACCAACAGTGCCAGGCAGCCGCAGAAGAGTGCCTGCAGCTTCGTCTCGCAGAAAAATTGAGACCCAGTTGAGAGAAGCTGAAGAGGATGAGAAGAGCGAGGCTCAAGAGAGGAGTGATGTGGTTGAGACTCCTGTGGTGCCAAGCACCCGGCGAAGAGCTCCAGCCACTTCGGCTCTCAGGAAGTTGGAGACGGAGAATTCAGTGCAGCGAGTGTATAGTACAAGGCATTCAGTGAGATTGTTGGAGAAGAACCTGGGTAAGATGAATTTAGTGGAGAATGGAAAGTCGGAACCTGTCAAGATTGATGACTTGTCTGAAGAGATGACTGATAGTTCAGAAATTTCAGAGCTTTCTGTTCAATTTGAAAAGGAAATGTCTGGTATGTGTTTTTCAATATTCCAGGAACAATTCCATTTGAAGTTTTTTTTTTCCCCCCTTTTTAGACCATTTGTTTGTTTAGAAATCTAAGGAATTATAGGGTTTCCATTCAACATTTTTAGCTTCTCTAACTATTACATATGCAATTTTCTCAGTAAACATGTGCTTTTGTGTGACGTAAGTGCAAGTTTTCTAAACAAAGAATCTAGGATTTACCCTTCTTCTCTAGCACTTCTGGACAAAATGGAAGAGCATGAATATGATATGATGTTCTCTGACATTGTTCATAATTTTATCTCAGAAGCTAATACACAAGCAGTATCAGAAGTGGGTCCAGAGGAAACCAATGATTCTGAAGTTCTATCGGATCCAAAACCAGTTGAGTCAATGGAGATGGAGAGGGAATTGAAAGTTGATAATAAAGATATGAACAAGAGTGAGGGTGAGTCTAAAGAAGATAGTTTGAAGTCTGAGATAGCAGACAATTCAGGTGTCGTTAAAGTTTCAGAGACTATTGATGAAGCCGGTGATGAGGGTTCGGATGAGTCGGATATTATTTCAAGTGAAAAGTTGGAGATGGCAATAGATGGGGATCATGAAACTGTAGATGAGAAGGGTAAGTTTTGTTATGTCATTGTTTTTTATTGTCATCAAGAATGTTCTTCATTTTAATTCATATATTGTTTCTTTTTTCATTAACGTTTTTGTGAATGTTCCAGTTACTGAGCAAGACACAAGATCTGAGGATTCTTTGGCTGTTAAAGAATCCAATGATGCTTCTGCTAAGGATATGGACCATGTTTCTGAATCTATGTCCCCACAACATGAATGTCAAAACCTGGCAAGCAAAGACTCAGAACTGAACGTGACAGAGTCTGATGACCACAGCAATTGTGATTCTGAAACAGAATCCACCACTGAAGGGGAGTCAGATTCTGAATCGGAATCTGCCACTGAAGGGGAGTCTGATGAAGAGATTGCATCAGATGAAAACTCATCTGAGTGTGAAGAAAACTACAGTGATGATGATGCAGAAACAGAAGAAGAAAAGGACTTAGAGGCTCCAGTTCTTCCTATTGGTTTTGAGAAGTTGGAGTACAACCATTCTGGTTCTGAAAGCATTGTAGCTGAACGATCGGACATACAGGTTTCTGTTGAGAATCAGGCATCTACTAAGGAAATTTATAATACCGAAGCATTGGTTGATGTGTATGTGACTAAAGCAGAAGAAGTTGCCATGAAAACCAATGACCAATCATCGGTTGAAACTCCGATATCTATGAAGAATATGAGTCCAGATCTCCTAATTTTTTCTGACTGTGAAGTCACATTATCAACTGTGGCAACAAATTCAATATCTGAGGACAAGACTTCTTGTCATGCTGAGGATCCAATGGCCAAGGCAGAAGAGATGCATGACACTGTTGATGTTTGTGTAATGCCAGCACATGAATCAAACATGAGTACTGATCTAATTTCCGACAGCAAAGTCACCTTTGAAATTCCATTTCAACCATTTGCAGCTGACCAACTTTCGGGACAGTTTCCTCGCCCTACTCAGTTGACACCAAGGAAATCTTCAGCTACAAAAGAATCAACAATTCAGAAGGTCGCTGATGTTTCAGATGATGATGAGGAAAACATTGACACTGGTAATGTCGAAGTGGAGCTTGATAAGGAAAAGGCAAAGCCAGATGAATTGGCAGGAAAGAGTTTAAGGCAGCTCGCAAAGATGTTGAAGGAAATGCATATTAAAAGCAATAAAAAGCACAATACAGATAAAAGTGCCACTAAGGTGAGTCTATTCGCTCTCACAATCCCTCTGTGTCTCCTTTTCACTGGTAATTGTTAGAGCTTATATCAATGGTTATACTGTACCAACTGTGTTTTTTGTCAAATGATGTGCAGGGACATGTTGGGAAGAAAAGAATTGCCTTGCAGGCATTGCCAGAGAACTGTAGTATGGCTGTGGATGAGGGTTTGAAGGAAAATTGAAATACCTAAATGCAGGAAGGGATATATAAGTGTATGAAACCGTGCCTTGAGTATTGTTTCTATTTTGGGAATTTTGGTTGAGAGCGCCAATGATAGAGGAGGGTTTAAACCTGGGTTTGCCTGCTTATTATGTGTTTCTTTTCTTGTGCAAATGAGAATCAGAAGTTTGATTGGATTTTGTTTTTGGTCACTTATGCGGTTTAAACCTGGGTTTGCCTGCTTAATATGTGCTTCTTTTCTTGTTCAAATGAGAATCAGAAGTTTGATAGAATTTTGTTTTTGGTCACTTATGGTACACAAATTTTGCAATAATATGTTGACTCGCCCAATAATTTGTTGGTGTTGGGTTATGAATGAAAAGCTATGCCTGCTCAATCTAGCTCATTTTTGTCAATGTGGTTCATATAAATGTTTTCTTTTAGCCATTTTGCCTACAAATTAATTATCTTTTAGCAGCAAATGATCCCAGATCCCCAATCTGCAGATTTGGTGATTCTCAGGTTTTGAACTCAGATTCTTTAATTGTGTACCTTCTTTTAACGAAGTTCGTAAGTTTATTGGGAGAAAAAAAAAATTGTAGCAAAACTCATGCAATGTGTTCGGGCAATGTGTTCTCTCACTTCTGAAAATCACTGGGCTCAGCCACTCAGGTTGTGCGAGAAAATCATGGTGCACCTTATTCAAAACAAGAGCCAGCAGAATCTCAGAAGTCAGAACGGCTAGGCTGCTAGCAAAGCTCATGCAAGGATAAATTTGACCAATTATTAATCTGCACCAAAAATCACCCATATACCGTGCTCTATGGTATATTATTGATTCGGACGCATGTAAGGAGTTTTATTCACTACTTTGGAGCAATAAAAAAATAAAAAAAATCACCCATATACCGTGCTCTATGGTATTATTGGCCACAAAATATCGTGGAGCATTTTTAGTTTTACTAGTTGCAAACCAAAGATGGCAAAACAGGTTCGGGTCATATTTTAGTTGACACGGCTAATCCCTGTTCGTGTTCAACATGCAAACTTGTCGGACCTATTTGACCCGTTTAGCTTATAAAGTTAAATGATTTTTTTATATGTTTATAGTACATTATTGTAATTGATATGAAAATTGATAAAAAAGATTATTAAATGGGTCATTTATATTGACTTTTACATGGCTCTTAATTAAATGAGTTAAACGTGTTGGGTCGAGTCAACCTATTTAACACAAATTGCCACCCCCATCGCAAACTCATGTGATGCGTGTCAATAAATAAATATTTTATCATTAAAATATAATATATAATTTGTTATCTAAAATTTGTTGAAGATAATTTGTTATCTAATTGAGCTTTTAAATTGATTCTTTTTATATGTTTTCTTTTCAATTTTAGCTCAAAAATTCTTTTTATTATGAAATTTAATATTTGGGCTAAACTCTTTATTTTGAGTTAAAAAAATACAAACAAAATAAATATTAGAAACTTGAAATTTGAAATTTGAAATTTGAGCCCTAAAAATGATAGATATTCAAAATTTCTATTCAGTCCATTCTATCATCTTCGGCCCACCATTTGGCCCACTTTGGTCCTATTAGGTCCATATTAGTCTTATTAAGTCCATTCTGTCCACTTTAGTCCACTTCAGTTTTATTTGGACCATTCGGTTCACTTTGGTCCAATTCAGTCCATTTTGTCCACTTTAGTTCTATTCGGTTCACATTGGTCTTATTCAAGCTATTCTGTCCACTTTAGTCCTATTCGGTAGACATTGGTTCTATTCAGTCCATTTTCGTCCTACTTAGTCTGATTTATTTCTATTCGATCCATTACGTCCACATTGGTCCTAATCCGCTCATTCATTCTTATTCAGTCCTATCCAGTCCACATCGGTCCTATTCGGTCCATATTGGTACATTTTGTCCTATTTGGTCTAGTTCAATCCTATTTTATCCATCTATTTGGTCTTTTTTTTTTCTTTTTTTGAGAAAACATTCGGACAATTTTTGTGCATTTAGATATAGGGAAAAGACATGTTTAGGTTGAAAGCACCTATTCCAAATCTAAATGTATAAATAAAAATATAAATCTCAAACTCGTAATATCTAAAATCTTTAAGCATAACATTTAATATTGCTACACTTTTGTTGAGCCACATTAACGTAGCATTTCAGTCCACATTGGTTCAACTTAATTCATGTGAAAGTGTTTCTAAACATGAAGGTTATGAATATACAAATATAATATTTAGGGTAGTTACTCATCTGTTTTAAGGTCGTTACTTTTAAATGAATTGCATGGGGTTGATTATACCTTCAAGCAAAAATATTTATTCAAATTCTCCATTCTCTTAAAAAAAATTTATTATGATAATCAAAACTTAAAACAAACTTATATTGAATATGTATAATTTATTCTCTAGATTTTATTGTACATAATTTGTTCTTCCTAAAAATTAAATAATTTCCATCATTCTATTTTTACAAATATATAATTTTTTTCATGTTTTTATTGATATTATTATCTTTTGGAATTATTCATATTATTCTAACTATTATTATTATGCATTATATTTTCCTTGTTTCTTTTGATACAATCAATTTTTAAGTATCAAAATTATTATTCAAATTCTCATTCTTTTAAGTAGATTATTATGATAATAAAAACTTATCATATAATTACAATTAATAATACTCTCAACCCAAATTTGCATTTTTCCCATTCTTAAGTAAGTACACCAAATTGCACCAAAGTGATCTAAAATAGACCAAATAGATCAAAGTAGACCAAATTGGTCCAAATAGACCTAAGTGGATCGAATGGACCAAATTGGACCGAATATACCTAAGTGAATTGAATGGACCAAAATGAACTAAATTAGATAGAATGGACCAAAGTAGACCAAAAACGACCAAATTGACCGAAGTAGACTGAATAGACCAAAATAGATTGAACTAGATTGAATTGACCGAAATAGACCGAATGGACCTAATAGAACTAAAGTGAACTAGAGTAGACCGAATAAATGAAGTGAACCAAAATGGAGCGAACCAAAATGGAGCGAATGCTGATGTGTAATTAGCCTAGCCAAAATTGTGTTTTCATATAAACTCAAATTCTTACTTCCAAAATAATCAAGTATTAACTCAAACAAAAATCAAGTAGAAACTATGAGAGAGAGAGAGACTACTTTTGAGGAAGGAGAGTGTTAGGTTCTAAAGATTTAGGATTAAATGTTTAGAATTATATTTTGTATGTGATGGCAAACCAAGAACAAAACATGTCTAGTCTATGTGTTAGACATTGCTCAAAGGTGTATGTTTCAAGTTTCAAGTTCAAGTTGACTGCAGAAAAGAAGAGTCAGAATTTGCTAAGCTCAATTGGTCGAAAATTAGGTTCAATTGATCAAAAATCGCAAAAATCAGATTTTGCAAAATTTTTAAACAAGGCCCAAGCCCACAAAAACGATAAGGGTTTCAATCTGACTTGTTCACATATAAAAGAGAAACCCTAGCTACGTTTTGGAGACTTTTGGAAGACTTGTGTGTTATTTTTTATGAGATCTAAGAGGTATTGTACCTTCCAACTAGACAAACGTTTACCAGAGCAAGATCTACAATCAAGCATTGGTAGAACTTAGTTGTTACTACAAAGATCAACAACTGAAGGTAATCTGAAACCTTTGAGTGGGATCTCAAAATCACAAGTGTGAGTTCTTATTTATAGTAAGTCCAAGAAGAGAAGGAGTTTGTGGATTCGGAGCTTACACGTGATCATGTCAGTGAGTTACTACTTGAGGTAGCAATAGGTTTATGTTTAAATCTGATTGTAAAAACTTTAATTCTTTTATAATGGATTTGCTTTACTTTGAGGATTGCTAAGTCAAATCATCCCCAGTTTTTACTTTGAAACGGTTTATTTCATCGGTTTTCCTGGGTCATCTTATCGTGGTGTTATTTACTTTCCACTGTTTTGCATGATATGATTTATTATTGTTTGACCAAGATTTGAATAATTAACCTAAGTAATCACTTGGCTAATATATTAGTTTTAACAACCTAGTTTAAAAGGGTCCAAACAAACAAACAGAGAGAAATACTGCTTGTAATAGGGAACTAAAAAAAAAAACAAAACAAAACGTATGAACCTAAAATAGAGTTTTAAAAATCACAATGATTCATCTGTATAAAGCAAAGTTGCATGAAAAAAAAATCAAGAGAGAGAGAATAACCACTTTTTCAAGAGAGAATGTGAGAGAGAATAATAAGAACTTATAGAAAATAATATGAGACGAAAAGAAGTAAAAATAAAAAATATAGTAATAAATACCAAATTATCTAAGTCATGTTATATTATATAATAAAATTATATTATATTCTTATATACAATCGTTATAATGCAATAGGATAACATTTAAGAAATCAAGAGAATAAAAAAATAACAACTTAAAAATACAACTTAATCACATCAACCCAAAGTAAAATTTCAAATAATAGAAAAATTCATTAACCTAAAGTAAAGATGCAACAAAAAACAAATTCCACCAAAAAATGAAAAAACAAAATTTTGCGGGGGAGAGAGAGAAAGAAAGAAAAATTACTTTTTGTTTATGAAAAACTATGTATAGAAAATACAACAACAAAATGTATGAACCCAAAATAGAGTTTTAAAAATCACAATGATTCATCTGTATAAAGTAAAGTTGCATGAAAAAAAAAATCAAGAGAGAGAGAATAACCACCTTTTCAAGAGAGAATGTGAGAGAGAATAATAAGAAACTTATAGAAAATAATATGAGACAAAAAGAAGTAAAAATAAAAAATATAATAATAAATACCAAATTATCTAAGTCATGTTATGTTATATAATAAAGTTATATTATATTCTTATATACTATTGTTATAATGCAATAGGATAACATCTAAGAAATCAAGAGAATAAAAAAATAACAACTTAAAAATACAACTTAATCACATCAACCCAAAGTAAAATTTCAAATAATAGAAAAAATCATTAACCTAAAGTAAAGATGCAACAAAAAACAAATTCCACCAAAAAATGAAAAAACAAAATTTTGCGGGAGAAAGAGAAAGAAAGAAAAATTACTTTTTGTTTATGAAAAACTATGTATAGAATGAGAGAGAGAGAATTGTAATTTATAGTAAGCAGAGGGGAATATGAAAAGCCAAAATTAAAGGAAAATAAATGGATAGAGGAAAAGTGATATTAAGGTAAATAGTAGTGAGGAGATAAGCAGGTAAAAAGGGGGGAAATGTTGGAGAAACTATAACAATAAGTTGAGAAATTAATAAGAAAAGAAAGAATAGAGTTAAAAAAAGAGAGATAATGTTGGATACACACACGGCCTAGAAAATATAGCTATATATATATATATAGATTGGTGGATACACACATGGCCTAGTTTGGGATGCTTGGTGCTATCTTCAAATCATAACACTAGTAAGCGAATATTACATACTTTACCCATAGAACGATGGATTGGGGTTTGTTGCGAAATATAACATTAAAAGTAAAAAATTGAGAAGGTAAAATGATAGAAATGTTAAAAATTAAAAGCTTTGATATTTACATTATATCCATTTGGGGGTAGCTTATTTAGTTTTTGCTGAAACTTTTTAATTGAAAGTGTGTTAAAGTACACTCATACTTTGAAAAAGTGGAAAAACAAAGAGTGAGGTTTTAAAAAGTTATACATAAAAATTAAAAGTTAAAAGCTAAGCTTATAAACTCTTGCCAAATGGACACTAAATATAAGTTTTTAAACTTTCAATCTTAGCCATTGTTGAGGACCACAATTCGACTCCCTACAACCACTATAAAAATAGGTGCGTGAGGCACGATATTAAATGCCATAAAAGATTTCAGTATATCTTCATCATCACCAATTAGTTTTAAGATGAAGTGACATAATTCAAGATCCGACAAATGATATCAAAGTTGAGTTCATGAGTTTGAACTGCGAAAGCCTCATTATAAGGAAGGATTGTTGGGGCCATGTCTATTATGTCATTACACCATACAATAACACTTTTGATAACTAAAATTTAATATTAAAAAAAACTTATTTTTAATCTCATCCTTTGGTTCAAACCTTTTAACTTTTTTTTTAATCATTTTATCTACACAACTTTTTCCTCTCATAATTATCTGGTGCAATAGCCGTAACTATATAGTACTAGGTTCTTGTTTTTATTTTTTTTTTATAATGAATAATTATATATATATATACACACACATAGTTGAGTTCAAGTTATACTTATTGTAACTCTAAATAATGTTATACCACCCAATAATTTGTTATAAAATTCATATTTTGAAAATGTCACCATTGAATTACATGTTCTTAACATTTATACCAATTTTATGTTATTTACCATTTAATCTATAAACTCATCTTTTATGCATTATTTTAAACTACAAAAACTTGAATTTAAACAATTAATTAATGACATGACTATTAATCTTTGATCACCTTAAAATTTTGTAAGCTTGGAGAATATATGAAGATAATGTAATCTAACGGTTGATTTGTCAAAATTCACATCTAATTAAAAAATATTAAGTGGTGTAATATTGTTTAGAGTTACACCCTGCTTGAACCTAACATGTATATATATATATATAAAAAAGTAATAATTGAAACAAAGCCTTTTGTTATGGGAATTGAAACAAAGGCTATTCATTATACATTGATAAAGTCTATGCAATAATCGAAAGAGTCTATGATGATGTTGATTATTATTATTATTATTATCATCATCATCATCATCATTATTATTATTATTATTATTATGTTGTTGTTGTTGAATAAGAGTCTATGATTGATATACATACTTTTTTTTTTTTTTGAGGTAAAAGATAGAAGTGTTTATTGATGATTCCAAACTTACACAATGTATATACCCTGTTCAAGCAGCCCGAAAACAGGGGAGAAATTAGAGATTAATACAATTGAAAAAACTCCAAATTCATCAAAACTCCCTATGCCCCATGTGATCCCACTCCACTCAAAGTTCCAAGTAGCCATCCCCGTGCCTTAGGTGTGTTGTTGTGCTGCCATCAACGTCTGATGCTCCTACAAAAGGTCGAGAGCCCCACTCAAAATTTCTTTTGGATGGGTTTGGGTTTTTTCGAAGTAGTATTTGTTCCTTGCATTCCAGATAGCTGATGTCGTTACTGCCTACCTTTCCAACTCAACCAGAGGAAGTTTTTCCTCCAACATCTGAAAAAGTAGAAAGAAGTCACAACAACTGTTTGCGCATTTTTGGAGTCCACCTTGGCAGAGTGCCCACACGTTCCTTGCAAAAGCACATTCCCACAACCAATGGCCTATTGATTCTGGCTGCTAGCAGCAAATTGCACAATGGGGATCCATTTGCACTCTTTGCTAATGAAGGCTTTCCCTGGTTGGCAATACATTTAAACATGCATGCCAGAGGAACATGCGAACTTTGGGGGGGACATTTAGCTGCCAAATCTTCCTCCATAGGGGTCTTTCTGTGCTTGCTATGGAGTATTCAGTTTGTGTGTTTGCCTTCATTCTAAGGGCCACTCGATAGGCAGATTTAACTGTGAACGAGTGTGACTTATTTTCCTTCCAAATCAGCACATCCCGAGTGGTATTTTGTTGCAATGGAATAGACATAATTTCCATGCGTGTTCTATATGCAAAGAGATCCAAAATCTTCTCTCTATCCCACTGCCCCGTACCACCATCTATTAGGTCCTTTACCATCAATTTCGGCTTCTGTTCTCCTAGGAAAATTGGCTTATGGGATAACCACTTATGTGTGGTCACACCAATGGTTTTGCCATCACCCACACACCCCATTTCAATCCTTCACAAATTATCTCCCTAGCTACCAATAAACTCCCCCATACATATGATGGGTTACTCCCTAAATCAGCCTCCATAAAAGAATAGTTTGGAAAATACCTTGATTGTACACCCTACAAATAACGAGTGAGTATTGTGAATGAGTCTCCATGCTTGCTTTGCCAACAAAGCCAAGTTAAAAGCTTGGATATCCCTAAAACCCATATCTCCACTTCCCTTTGGACTACAAAGTTCCTTCTAGTTACCAATGAATTTTCTTCTCATCCTTTGTCTAGCCCCACCAATAGTTGGCTAGTGTAGAGTTTAGTGTGTCACATAAGGCCATTGAGATTTTTAAAATCCCCATCGTGTATGTAGGGATGACTTGAGCAACTGTTTTAATAAGGATCTCCCTCCCCGCCTTTGAGATAAATTTTTTCTTCCAACCCATCACTTTCTTTGTTATTCTCTCATGTAGGCCTTTAAAAGTGTTTACCTTTGATTTTCAACCAACCACAGGCAGTCCAAGATAAGTTTCACAATCCTCCATAATGCTAGCCCCAAAGAGTGCCTGGATATCCATTTTAACCGTTTGCCTTGTGTTACAACTAAAAAAAATGGATGTTTTTCGTCTATTGATGGCTTGACCAAAAGCAGCTTCATATTTGCCAAGAAGATCGAGTAGGTGTTGACTCTCCTCCACCGTTGCTTGGCAGAAAAATGAAGCTGTCATCTTCAAATAATAGGTGGGATATACACACTCCATTGGTACAAGATAGGATGCCATGCAACTACTTGCTTTCCACAGCCTTCCTTATTAGAGATGAGAGGCCTTCTGCGCACAAAAGGAATAGATATGGAGAAAGGGGATCTCCTTGTTTTATCCCACATGATGGAGTGATGTGCCCCTTTGGTTCTCCATTGATGAGCATTGAGTATGTAGCTGTATGTACCGTCTCCATGGCTAAGTGAACCCATCGTTCATCGAAACCTAGCTTCAACATGATTTTTCGTAGGAAAATCCACTCCGCTTGGTCATAGGCTTGCTGATGTCTAGTTTAATTGCCATTTGCCCCTTCTTCCCTGTTTTTTGTTCCTCATCCTATGTAAAACTTCAAAAGCTACAGTTGTATTACCAATAATCAACCGGTTAGGAACAAAAGTACTTTGTGAGTCCTATATTACATTAGGCAGAATTAGTTTTAACCTGTTAGCTAAAACTTTGGATACAATTCTTGATACCACATTTCCTAGACTAATAGGCTGGTAATCAGAAACAGATTTAGGTTCATTTATTTTTGGAATGAGTATAATATGGGTATAGCTCATCTTGTGTAAAAAGTGGCCAAGTGGCCAGATTGCAGTATAGATAATATAGCATTTGTAACATCGATGCCTACAATATGCCAGTATTTCTGAAAAGAGAACGGGGACATACCATTAAGCCTAGGCGATTTGGATGGAGGCATATTGAACAATGCCGTTTTCACCTCGTTCGGAGTGAATTGTGTAGTAGCGTACGATTCATATCCGAAGTTACCACCCTGTCCACCAAATCCAATACTTCTTCCATGTTTGTTGGATTAGATAAGGTAAACAAATTTTGAAAATAGGATTCTGCCACCCTATCAATGTCAGGTTTAGATGTGCACCGCCTACCCGTATCATCCATAAAACCATGTATATGATTCTTTCGTCATCTTTGGCTCGCTCTTTGGTGGAAATATTTCGTGTTTTTATCCCCTGCAGGTAGCCAAATGGATTGTGACCTTTGCCTCCAAAATAGTTCATCTTGGAAAAATAGGGAATTGATCTCATCCCTCTCCCTTTGAATCACCTCTTGATTTTCGGCCAAGTTCATGGAAGACAAAGCTTCCAATTCTTTGTGTTTTTCATCAAGCTTATCCTTTATGTCGCCCAAATTTCTACTCCATGCCACCAAGGCCCTTCGGCAATTTTTTATTTTATCAAACAAGTGATACATAGGGCTACCCGTGGGAACCACTGCATTCCATACTGCTCGGATGACCTCTTCACATTCTGGATGTGCTACCCATCTCTCTTCAAATCGCCTTGGCTTTCTTTTCCTTATGTCAACTATTCCCTCTGCTTGAGTGGTTAGTAATATTGGGTCATGATCAGAATAAGCAACTTTAAGATGGTGTACCTTGGCATGTGGGAATATGTCTCACCATCCCATATTTGCACAAGCTTGGTCTAGCATCTCTTGAACGAAGGCACTCCCCGGTCTACCATTTCTCCAAGTAAAAATATTAACTGTGAAGCCAAGGTCTATTAGCCCACAATGTAGTAGTGCACTCCAGAATTCCTCCATACTGAAGGAAAAATTCTGGTTTTGCATGAGAGCGGAAGCAACGAACTAGGATCTATTTCATTCATAATTGATAACATGCACTACATAAATTTCAGAATTTAAGAACAAGATGGCGTACCTTGGTATGGAGAAATTCAAAACAAAGATTAGAAGCACTTGGGAACACTTTTAATCTTCACTCTAATTCCACTTTACGCCCAAGATGTGTGGTCTCTCAATCAGTTTTCAAGGAAGAATGAAAGTGTGTCTCACACTCTCTCACACACCGTTTCTTTTTCTTTTCTAATCTCTTCTTCATAAAAATTCTGTATGTTTCTCCCTTTATAACTAACTGATTATCTAATTGGGCTGGTCTATTGGGTCTTTCCAATTGGGCTTTAGTGTGTGGCTTGGAGTGGGACCAAAAAGGACCAATAAGACATTAGCTCCAATGGGTCTTGGGCTTTTCCGTCAACTCTTGACAAGTCCAAAGTTACCATTAATTATATTTAATACCACTATATAAATATAATTACACTCTAGGCCTTATTAATAAATTATATCCCAAGACTTTATTATACACATAACCCCTTCATAAAATATTCGTAGTAAGACAAAGTCATAAACGTAGACTGCCACTTTGTAAATTACTACGTCTTATCCTTGAGTACCCGATTTAATTCTTTAAAGTTATTCATTATATATTTATGAAATCCAATTTTATAAATATATACTTTAGTAATTTCTTACTAAAGTGGTTAGGCCTACTCTCTGAATAACTGAAACCATTAAACTTATTTCAAGGGAATATTTTATATCTCCATCAAGAGACTATGAATTCCATATTGAGAATATATATTCCATCAACACTAAATGTGTCTACCCAACATACTGAGGTTTTGACCGTCACTTCAGGTCTCACTCCTAATATATCAAAGTAACCTACACTTCATGATCAGGTTCATTATTCTCTCAGGATTAACAGTTCATGCAATAGAAGTCGTGAAATTTATTATTCAATTGACAGTAGTTAGAAGAATAATAAATCTCACAGCAGTCCTGTTCAATATGTTTTAACTCTTAAAACATATCAACATATCAACTAGAAGTTTCCACTTCCATGATCAAGACAAATCATCTTAGTTGACACGTTATAGTTTTCGCAAATGAAATGCCCAATTTCATCACCGACTACGAACTATAAATTCTGAGTTTACAAAGAACTTGTGATTTACATCTTCTGTGACTTTTCACATAAATCACATACAATGCATCTCATGGACTATATGATAATGTCCCATATTCATGTTACCATTATTTTAGATAATAATAAAATAACTTTATCAAATACAATATTAAGTCATACATCATGTCATACATAATATCATACATAGCATCATACAATAGGATTTAAGGGCACAAATCCTAACACATACACCAAAGTGATCCTGGGATTTGCCCTTGTTTTTCATCCGATGATAGAATTTCGTTGTAGTCACCTATACATATCCAAGGCAAAGAGTCTCGTGTGTGAAGATGTCTCAAAAAATCCCAAGACTCGTGTTTTCGGTGCTCCTCCGATCGCCCATAAAATCCCATTAGTCTCCATGGTGAAGAGGGATCAGTCATTATTCGTACATCAATATGGCTTTAAGAGTACGTTTGCATATGTAATTCTACTTTTGCCTTCCATAGCATAGCAAGACCACCAGCTCTACGGACACATGGAATTGCTATCATGGAATTGTTGTGTAAGTTTGCTTGAATCTTCTTCATCTCGTCCACTGTTTGTTTTGTCTCCATGAGAAACAAAACTTTGGGTGCTTTTTCCCTCACCAAGTGAGAGAGTACAGTGCCTGCACAAAGGTTCCCCACCCCTCAGTAGTTTCAACTTAGGACAATCATTATGCTCGGCCGAACTGGGTATCAGCCTCCACCGTTGAGTTTGTCATGTGTTTAGTCTCCCCCTTTGAGCGTTTTCTGCCACCACCCTCTTCCTTCTTCTCCCCATGTCCACGTTTTTTCCCAATAGCCCCACAGTTTTTTTCTGTTTCCCTACTTGCCATGACCTCCCTAATTTTTTTTGGTCCACTTTGGAACCCTTGCACGTGTGCCTTTAGTTTGTTCACATGACTTCCCATTAGGCATTAGGCAAGCTAGGGTTTCAGTTTCAAGAGATTGCACCTGGCTGACCTCTTTGTCCACATATGTGATTGGTATGGTAACAAATAGCCCAGCGTGATTTTCAGGATTTATTTTAGCAGTTAATTCCGATATTTGCTCCTCATTAATTCCAATCCCATTTAATGCCCTGCGTCCAACAATCTCCATAATGTCCGGATTTCCTTCCTCAGTTATTACCGTTGAATAATAGGAGTGTCTGTTACCCAGTGGCGACTCCAGGAATTTTTTTCAGAGTATTCCTTAATAAGCATAAATTACACAATCTAATAAAAAGAGAAATTCATATATTGACAACAACAACAATAAAAAGAAAAATGCAAATACATAAAATTTACAATTGTCTTTTACGAGTTTTCATATTTTGAAATCGTTGCATGATAGTCTTATTATCAATACTAGAAGCTATATCTCTTTTAATATACACAACCAAGAAATCATTCATCAACTAATCTCCCTTTCGATTGCGCAGTTAATTCTTTATATATTTCATTGCCGAAAAACTTCTTCCTACCGTTGCAGTAGCTACAAGAATGATAAAAACTAACTTCATAAGCAAATAAACTAATGAACCGTAATAACGTCATAATTATTAATAATTTTTTAAAGATAAATAAATACATTAATTAGTAAAAGTAAAAAAAATTGACTAAAATAGTCAAAATAAATATTAAGATTTATCTTTCAAGTGTATTTTTTATATCATACTTTCATACAAAAAAAAAAAAAGAAATACTAAATTATAAGCAAACATAATTTAATATCAAGTTCTTAATCAAGGAGTTATAACATCATGGAAATTGTTTTAATTTAGAGAAGAGATGAATATATATTATATACACCCACATACTTATTAACATTTTTGTGCTACTCTATATTAAATTAATCTTCCTTATGCCCAACAGCCCAAGTCCATTTACTCTATATTAAATTTCATATATATATATATATATATATATATATATATTGTAAAATCCGGAGAGTGGCAGACATGACCATTACAAATTAATTAAGTCCCCCTAAAAAAAGATTTAAATAATAAATACTAATACAAGCCCAATTAAATGGTTGACAGCTAATCATCTAGTACAAGTAAAAGAAGAAAGTTTTGACACTTTACACATTAACAGCCAAGCATTTACTGACTAGTGGAAGACCATGATAGAAAAAATAAAAAGTTCGTCTTCATCCTCAGCAAACGGGCAAAGAATAGCAGAGACTTTAGAAAGAGCAAAAATGCAGAAATGGCAAAAACACAGTGAGAAGAAAAAGAAGAAGAAGAAGAAACCGAGATGCAAGCTCATGGTCTGCCAGCATCTCACCATGGTTGAGAAGCTTCAACAATGGCTGTAAGGGTAAATTTTTTTTAATTTGAGAGTATTTCTGATTTTGCTTGAGGGTGTTCCTAATTTTTTTTAAGGGTAAATAAATAAAAAAATTTAAGTTATCATATTTTTTTCTTTTCTTTTCAGGTCAGGGTGTTCCTGGGAACACCCTGGCCTGAACGTGGCGCCGCCACTGCTGTTACCCTCGTTAACATTCTGCTGGGATCCATTTTTGCACCATTAATGTCGTGGCTGTCAGGCTGTCCGTTCTGGTGAGCTTGTGGCATTGGAGAGTCACTGGACTGTGGATGAGGGTAGACCCCAAACTTGCACCCATATCGGAATGGTTAGGAACTTGACCGAAAAAGCCGTCCTTCCTTTCTCCCACCGTCGTAGTAGTAGGATATGATTATCGAAACTCCAAGGACCATTGTTAATAACCCACTTCAATTGACTTTCCATCGAGAATTTAAACTGGAACAGCCCGTCGCTGACATCCGTAATTTTTAGATCGCTTCCCATCTTCCAAATAGAGCGTAAGAGGTTTTTAGCTGCTCTGAAGTTGGTGAGTTTGGTCGTATGGAACCTTCCTAGTAAACTGAGGGAGCATTCTTCTAAAGTTTTCGCACGATGCTCCGGCCAAACCATGATCACCTCATCCTCCTCCGCCATCAAACTGACCCTTTGTAGCCGTTCTATAAAGTCTGAGTACATGCTGACAAGTAGTTGTCTGAGAAAAGTAGGATACCTACACCTAAGGTTGACACAAAAAGCTCCTGGAGTCAACAGTAGAGTAGGGAAAAGAAAGAAAGAAAGTGTCACCTCAGTGTGAGAAAAATTTGTGTGTCTACATACTTTCAAATTCAACATAGATTTAAGATGTTTCCTTGAATCCTTAATAAAAAATTTATTCTACTTGTGTACCGAATTAAACTCTTAGAGAAAAATAATTTTTTCAATAACATGTGGATCTACCCCTCTTTTCCCAGATTTATCTTTTATCTTTCTTTCTTGTTCTTTTTTTTTTTTTTTTTTTTTTGAATTCCATGCTTAGTGAAAGATACAAATGCATCTATCTAACCATAATAAAATATTTATTCTTAATATAGTGGACCCAAGCTCTGAGTGGTGTCTTCTAAAAAAAAGAATATGCTTTGAATGGTGAATTAAGATATTAAAAGTTGTTAAAGAGAAATAAAAAAAGTTAAATAAAGTAAATAATAAAAAAATTCATTAATGTTAAAACGTGATTGTTGCGTCTATGAGATAAAGCCATCGAAGCTATAGATATTTGTTCACGGTAGGACAGGCTCAAGTGCTGCTAAATCTCAACAACTTTCGCCTCATGTTTTAATAATTTTTCTCTCTTATCTTCCTTGCTTAATTTATATTATTTTAATGATTAATTTATATTATTTTAATGAAATGGTTGGGAGTAATTTTAGGGAGGGTGAAAGAGACCAAAAAAAAGGGGACCCAAAGAAGAAAATAAGACAAAAATATATAAGTGTCGGTTCGTGGAGTTTCTTTACGGACAGCTTTATCGCCAAAACGAGGAGAAAATGGTAGAGATTAGGGAAGACGTGAGAGATAAAATGCCTTTTTTGGATAAAATTGCCCCCGGTATAATGTGCTTCTTTTTTTCTTTTTCTTTTTTAATCTGTTGGCTTTATCCTTTCTTTCATATTTGTCCTTTTCCGTCTCTATCTTCTGTTACCTCTCAACAGTTCTAAGAGTTTTTGTTTTATTATTATGAATTTTTTTTTTGTGGTCATCTTTTTTATTGGTTAAACTACCAGTTTGGTTTCTATCATTTATACTATATTTCAATTTAGTTTTTAATATTTTAATTATATTAATTTGGTGTCTAACTTTTCAGTGTCATATCAATTTAATTCATATCATTATTTCTTAGATGAAAATTGCTGATGTAGTAAATGATTAAAAAAATAAAATTAGTTTCCGTTAGTGTAGCAATAAACTAATTTTTTGTTTTGACCGTTTGACACAACAACACTTTTTATTTAAGAAATAATAATATAGACTAAATTGACATAGTATTGAAAAGTTAAAAATCAAATTGACACAATTGAAATGTTAGAGGTCAAATTGAAATATGGTATAAAAGAAAAGGACCAAATATGTAGTTTACTATTTTTATTTATTATTTATTTTCCATCCATTTTGGTTTGGTTTGGTTTGTTTTTATTTTATTTTATAAATAATGAAGTGGCCACCTATATACAATTTTTTAATAAAAAAATAATGTGTTACTTTTTTTTAATTTAATAGACGCACAAAAGTAAATTTATACCATCTATCTTTTGTATCATTTAATTTTCATTTTTAATCAAATAAAATAATTTTCTATCTCTCAATTTTTTCATCCCAACCAAACACCTAAAAAGAAAATTAAAAATTTTTATATTCTCTCACTTTTCCATCAACTCCCCTTTTTTATCTTCCTACTTTTCTATCTCATGTTTAGTTGGGTGGAAAAATATGATGTGAGGTGAATTGTGAAAGAGTTTCTAGTATATATATATAATGCAACATCAAAAGTCACAATTATTGTCACAACTATCCTAAGTGGTAGTCTATAATTAGCTGTCTATTACTTTCACATGAATTCACTAATTTTTCTTCACCACCCACAAAGTCTTCCAAATAGATAGTTGGGACAAAAATTATTATTTTTAATAAGTATTTAAAAATTTTAATTGTAAAATGATATATTGAAGTACCAAAAAGTAATATTTTTGGTGTTAAAGTAACAAATTTATTTTTGAAGAGAGCGGATGTTAATGGTCAGCATGCATGACTACAAAATGTCATATACCACTAATAGCATTGATGAGACCAGATGTGCCTATACAAGTCGGTACATCATATACTAATTCAGAACTTTACCACATGTTGAACGTGATGTAAATTATAATAATAAATAATGAATAGATTTTTTTTTTTGTGGCTAAAAATAATGGATAGATATTCGGATGAGAATTTCCCAAGCAATATATAAATCCAAGTAATCGACTGCCAAAATCCCATATCAAGCTTCATCAAATTAGGCCTTTGTCAATGGCTCTCAACCTACTTCTTTCACTCCCTACTTGCAATTTCCCAATAGCAGCTTTCCCATCTATAGGTCCCATCCATTTCAAATCACTTGTAACAAGCAAAAGTGACCTTGTTTCTGGTCCTGTCCAATGCAAGGTTTCCAGCAAAATTTCTAGTACTAGTACTGATATTGTTCGGCGAACGGCTGATTACCAACCTCCCATTTGGGACTATGATTACATTCAGTCGCTAAGAAGTGAATACCTGGTACATAATATATATAGTATTGCTATTTCATTGTTAGATTTGCTAGTACTTGAATTATTATTGGAAACTGATCACTGGGCTCATGTTAATTATAAGGATCTGGTTATTGTATGTCTTAAGAGCACACATTAGTCATTTATTTTTGAAAATATTTTATGGAGAAATGAAAAAGTTGTCACAAAAGTTGGTAATTTTTTTCATTTTTCTATAAATTTTTTTCTAAAATTGCTTACTAACATATGCTCTAAGAGTACACATTAGTAAAACCTTAATTATAATATTGTGATGTAGGGAGAAGAGTACACAAGGCAAGTTAACAATTTGAAGGAACAAGTGAGGATGATGCTTCACAAAGTGATGGATCCTTTAGAGCAACTGGAGCTGATAGATAACTTGCAAAGACTAGGATTGTCTTATCACTTTGAGAGTGAAACGAAGAGAATACTGGAAGGTCTATACAACAATAATCATGGTGGTGATTTGTGGAAGAAGGAGAATTTATATGCCATAGCTCTTAAATTTCGCCTGTTTAGGCAACATGGATACAGTGTGTCTGAAGGTAATTAGGAAAGAAATTGAAGTCACAGGTCAATATTTATAAGTTAAAACTAACCAATGTTTTTGAATAATAGTGCACATTTGACCCTTATTTTAGGATTCAATCTTTAATTTTTACTTTTTTCCTTTATATTTTATATTGTTTTTAATTATATTGTTCATGCTGTCCACTTCTATTAATAATCTAACCATTAAGATGTGATACCCTAAATTTTGCAAATTTGATTGAATTGGATTGGTTAAGTGTGCTTTAAGTCCTACATCCGATGTTTACTAGGTAGATCTTGTGTGTTGCATTTATAAATAACCACAATGAGTCACAAATGTAACTTGATTATGGTCATTTTGGGGTGTAATAGGATCGCAGATGTAACTAAAACTTTTCTCTTGTTATGATAAAATGGAATCAAAGCCCACTTTGCCCGCTAGGGTGATGGGTAGGTCTCACAAGAGAACGTATGGCCCTTAGTGGGTTGGATTGTGAGAGCCCAAAAGTCCTAGGTCTCTAATCGGTATGACGCGCATGGGTGTGTGTATGTGTGTGTGTGTGTGTGTGTATATATATATATATATGCATGCATGTATGTATGTATGTATGTATAATGGGTGGTCAGATTGCTAATGGAAACAGATTACATGGCTAATATGAAAAAATAAAAAATATATTTCCAAAATAAAAATTTTGAAATGTAAAGGGTCAAAATGAAAACAGTTACAAACTTTAACAGTCAAAATTGTATTTTAGTTATGTTTTTAATACAAACCCCCAAATGTGCACAAATTAAGGTGTGTGTGTGTGTGTATACATCATTTTTACAGATTAAAGTTAACCAACACACAAATACAACAACAACCATGCTTTGGACTCAAATTTTTTATGGTTGGCTATGATCCTAACAGATTAGTCAAGATTAACTACATATATTCTTTTTGTCATTCTATTCTATCCGAAGTTGTATTATTTGTTACTTTCTTAATTGACATGTCATTTTTTACTATTCCTACTAATGTTAGCTCTTACACAAAAAACAACAAAAATATATACAATTTCCTTGAGATTGTTTAGGTGTACCAATGAAGAATAAATAAAGTTTAATTAAAAAAAAAATCAAATTTCACCGCATAATTAATTAAACATTTAATATTCAATAACTTGCTTCTTGTACCCTTCAAACACCTGTTAATCACTTTTGGGTTGCTACATGTAGAAGTTTTCAATAGTTTCATGGAGAGAGGAAGTTTCAAGGCATGTCTTTGTGATGATACAAAGGGAATGCTAGCCTTGTATGAAGCTTCATTCCTTTCGATAGAAGGTGAAAATATCTTGGAGGAAGCAAGAGATTTCTCAAAAAAACATCTCCAAGAATTTGTAAAGCAGAATAAAGATCAAAATCTTTCTACTGTAGTGAGCCATGCTTTGGAGCTTCCACTACATTGGAGGATACTAAGGGTGGAAGCGAGATGGTTCATTGATGTATATAGGAGCAAAGAAGATATGAACCCTACCTTGCTTATGCTTGCAGAACTAGATTTCAACATGGTCCAAGCAACCCACCAAGAAGATCTCAAACAAGTGTCAAGGTAAAAAGCTTGTTAATATTGATTTTGTAATTTGAGCTTCATTTGATGTGTAATTCTTCATTTATAAAATATTTTACACATTAAGGACCCTTGGGAGGAATATTATATAGGAATTGAAGCATAAACTAATAAATACTAAAATTAAAATAAAATTTAATGGAAACTTGAACAAATAATTTACTGGGTCGATCCTATATTTCATGGGGCCTAAGACGAAAATTAAATTGGAGCAATTTATATATTTAAATATCAATTGATTAATATAAAAAATTAGTAATTAAATCTTTGTGTTAAGGTTATGTCAAGTTGCCAACTATAATATTTTTGATATTTCTAATTAAATTTTGATTATAAATTTATTTATTAGTAATTAGTCATATATTTATTTGATGTTTTCTTTTTATAAAAATTAATTTTTCATTAACAACTGCAATATTACTTAAAAATGAAAAATATCTGATTGTAGACTACTATATATTAAAATGTTGAAACTCGATTTAAAAAAAAAAAAAAAAAAAAAAAAAAAAAAAGAAGAAGAAGAAGAAGAAGAAGAGAGAAAGGTATGAACGTAAGCTATAAGGTTTGGAATTATTTTTAATTTTCTTTTTGGTCTTTTGATTTGCTTTGTTGAGAGAGTGAGAGAGAAAGAGAGAATTTTCAGCTTCTTTGAGAGAGATTACATGTTCTACCCTCTAAAACTCTCACATAGAGGAAATGGAGAGTCTGTCATCATAGGAAGATTTTTTTTTTAAATAAATTTTTCTCTTTTTAAAAAAATATTTTTTTATTTATTGACTAATATTTGAAGGTTTAATTGATACTCATATCCTATTGATTAAAATTTGGGGCTTAAGCAGTTGTCTAACTCACCTAAGGCACATGCGGGCCCTCATAATTAAATTAATTATAGCCTAAGTTTTAAAAGTTATGCTATGTTTAACTTACCTAATTCAAAAGGTTAAACATGCATCAATATAAAAAGAAAATTGATTTTTTTTTTCTCTTCAACTAAAGGTGGTGGAGGAGCACTGGCATTGCAGAAAAGTTGAGCTATGTGAGGGATAGGATGACAGAGAGTTTCTTCTGGACAGTGGGGTGTACATTTCATCCTCACTTTGGATATTGTAGGAGAATCTCATCAAAGGTCAATGTACTCATTACAGTATTAGATGATATTTATGATGTGTATGGAACTTTAGATGAACTTGAGCTCTTCACGGACGCTATTGAGAGGTTGGTATTAATGACAATACGGCTCAAATGCTTCAAAGCTATTTGACATAAAGACTTAAGTGTGCTCTTTGTGATTCCAGGTGGGATATCAATGCAATGGATGGGCTCCCAAATTATATGAAGATATGTTTCCTTGCTTTATACAATTCAGTTAATGAAATGGCTTTTGATATACTAAAGGAACAAGAATTCCACAGCATTCGATATTTTAAAAAAACGGTATGCAATTGACTTCTAAATCCATCTGTATTAATCCTTAACATTTTCTTCTTGAACACATGGTGTGTTATACTACCTTAAATTTATTGTTCCACCATAAATTTTTCAGTGGGCAGATTTATGTAAAGCTTATTTGTTGGAGGCAAAGTGGTACTATAGCGGGTATACACCAAGACTTGAAGAATACCTTGAGAATGCATGTTTTTCAATTGCAGCACCAACTATACTATTGCATGCTTATTTTTCCTACACAAATCCGATAACAAAGGAAGCCCTAGATTGCTTGGAAGAGTACCCCAACATAGTTCGTTTGTCATCAATGATTTTGAGATTAGCAGATGATCTCGGAACATCTACAGTATGTAGACCACACCATCTTAAGAGTTTCATCAACATGACTTTTGTTTCATATAATTCACAAACCCTCACAATCTTTTATTATTATTTTTATATCAGGATGAATTAAAAAGAGGCGATGTTCCTAAATCAATCCAATGTTACATGAATGAAACTGGTGCTAGCGAAGAAGATGCTCGTGAATACATTAGGTGTTTGATTAGTGCAACATGGAAGAAGATGAATAAAGAACGAGCTGCGATTTCTCCCTTGTCTGAAACATTTATTGAAATTGCATTCAACCTTGGAAGGATGGCCCAATGCATATACCAGTATGGAGATGGGCACGGTGTTGGAAACCATGAAACTAAGGATCGTTTAGTATCATTATTTGTTCAGCCCATTCCATCATATAAAGATTAAAATGATGAATGATTGATATATAAGGATGTAGACTTGAAGTTTTAACTCATCATTGCATTACTTACTACCTTTGAGATTTGTGAGTTAGTTTGTTTCTATAAGACTTTTGTGATTGTTTGTGAGGTTTTGATTGAGTGCGGTTGTAATCCATATCATTGATTGTGAATTTTAGTTGGCGTTGTACGTGGACATAGGCTTGGAGTCAGTCAAGCCATGTTAAATATTGTTCTCATGAGTGATTTTTTTTTTTTTTTTTTAAATTTGTGTGAAAGTGATTCCTCTAGCCTTAAACCGCAACAAATTGGTATTAAATCTCAAAGTTTGGTCAAGTACACCAGAAAAATATGTTTAGTGCAAAATGGCGGAGCTAGAGGGGGGCCATGGGTAGCTTTTTGAAAATTTCATTTGTAGTAGCAAAAAAAAAAAAATGATAATTTTTTTTTAAAAAAGCAAAGGCACACCATAAATCGACTCAAAAACCATGATAACTTTTAAGGGAGAATGGGACAAGTTTAGTAGCGGCTCCAGAAATTTTTTTTTCAGGGTGTTCCTCAACAAGTATAAATTACACAATTTAATAAAAAGAAAATTTTGTATATTGACAACAACAACAATCAAAACACACGCAAATACATAAAGTTTACAATTGCCTTCTACGTGATTTTCTTATCAAATATTTGTCTATAATTCTAGCAAAAGAATAAATAATAAACTATAAATTCACTTAAAATATTAATAAAATTATTAATAAAATTATTAATTATTGTTGTTTAGCTGTTTCATTAATTTTTTTGTTTTTTATAAACTATAATTTGTTATATTGTTGTTTTATTAATTATAAAATTATTAATTGTTGTTTAGTATTCTAACTTTCAATTTTTTGTCAATTCAAGACTTCGTTACTGTTCAGTTACTTCTACCGTCAGACCCACTAAAATGACGCCGTTTTGGTTGTGTTTTTTTTTTTTTTTTTTTAAATTCGGAATTAAAATAAGAAAAATCAGGAAAAAAAAAAAAAAACAATAAGAGCAACGATGTCATCGTTCCCCTTCCCTGAAATCAAAAGAAAACCCAGTTACAACATAACCCATATGGTTCTCAACCTAAAGAATAAAAACTATATATCATAACAGTATTCAACAAAAGAGAAATCATAAGTTTTTCAAACCAAATTCCAATCATCAAAGAAACAGATACAAAGAAATTAAAATAAATAAATAAATAAAAAGCGTTGAACGGAGAGAGAGCAAGACAGGGACAGAGCGGAAAGTGAGGAGGAGGACCTGAATGAAGAGGATTGAGAGGAGGAGCCAGATGCGAGGGTGGTGGTGGAGAATGAGTTAAAGAATCGCTAAGTTGAATGAGTTCTTGCAGTCTAGAAACTCGGACGGGTTTTGGGTTTTTTGTGAGGTAATGCTTTTGATAACGCGTTGTTCGAAATGGGAAGCATTAGTGGCAACTTTTCCGCCAAATGAAGAGGAAGAAAAAATGGTGGCCATGATGTGTATTGTACCATGTGTTAGTGATAATTTTTGAGAGAGAGAGAGAGTTGGGTTTGAGAAATTGGTGGTTCCCCTTATTGTATTGGTTGTTCCCCTTAATGTGTGTGTGTGTGCGCTTTTTGTTTTTTTATTTTTTTTCTGATATTTCATTTTTTAATTCCGAATTAAAAAAAAAAAAAAAAAACAACACAACCAAAATGATGTCGTTTTAGTGGGTCTGATGGCAGAAGTAACAAAAACAATAACGGAATCTTGAATTGACAAAAAATTGAAAGTTAAAGGACTAAATTGACAAAAATAAAAGTTAGAAGACTGAAATGAAAAACTGTGAAAGTTAGAGGTCAATTTTACATTTTTACATAAAGTTAATTATACAACATTAATACTCTTTATATATATATATATATTGTTATAGTATTTAGCTTGGCCCCTTGAATAATTTTCTTGCTCTGCCGCACCTGCAAGATTGGTTGGAGGTAACAAGATTGCTTTAAACATGGAGATAATGATGAAATTGTTTAATGAAACAATGTGGAAGGTTAAGTGGAAGTGGATATTTGTTGAAAATTATATTTAATAGAAGTTTTGGTTGTTGCGTTGTACTCATTCATTTCCCCTTTTGCTGAATGATTGTTGTGTCCTCATTATCAAAGTGATATGCTGTTGCCATTGGCAGCTTTATCGCTAGCTACAGTAGCTAGATAATTTCACATGATAGGACATTGGAGTAGGATAGGGGTGGCAAAATTTGACACGACCTGCGAACTCGACACGATATGACACGAAATTAGCAGATTATGAGTTGAGGCTTAACAGGTTCGTGTCATATTCGGGTTGACATGGCTAACCCATTTAATAAACGGGTTGGGTTAGTGTTGAACACATAGAACCTGTTTGACCCATCTGACCTGTTTAATTAAATGACATTTTACCAATATACCCTTCAAACTCTAGGTATAGAAACTTATTAGCTGTTGTGATTTATTTTCTTTGACATATTGTGATTGATTATTTGTGATATTGGGATATGCTTTAGTTTTGAATGATTATTTTTTATGTAGTTACTCGTTAGTTTTGAATTTTATATTAAAAATATTTATTTGTTTGTTTTTTCATTAATTTTTATTTTTCATTTTAATAAAATGTGATAAACAGGTCGAAACAACTGACCCATTTAATAAATGGGTTGTGTTAGGGTTGAGGAATCTTGACCCGTTTAATAAACATGTCGGGTTAGTGTTGACCTATGTAGTCGAATACTCATGAATTGACACGACATGAACCCGACACACGAACACGAATTGCCACCCCTAGAGTAAGACAGGCACCATAGATACTTTGGGGTCGGAATTGTTACCATAATAGGAAAGCAAGTAGTTGAGTACTCTCTTATCCCAAAAATATAAAAATAAATGAGTTGAATACTCAATTACAAACTTAAGCTTTAAATAAAAAAAAACTTTAGTCGTTTGTTGAGCTTCTACTTTAATTATATCATTATTTTTGATAATTTAATAATTGAGATGGAAGAATTTAAACTTTAAATATTTCTTTAAAAAGATTGAAAAGTGTCAATTATTTGAATTATAAAGCTTATGAAAAGCTCTTAAAAAATTGATATATAATTTATATGTAATTAATAAATATTAATAGCTTCTCAAAAAAAATGTTAATAAAAAAAATATAAAATTAGAAAAAATGGAGGCTCATGTAGTTTGTGCTAACTTATCCAAAATTAGCCATTTCCATTTTTTTCTTTTTCACATTCTTGTTAACTGTTTGTTACGTACTTCTTCTATACTGCACTAAAGTACTCAAGTTTCTTCAAGCTAGTACTTGGTTGATTAGCCTAGCCCAAAAAACCAAAAACACTTGGACAACATGCTGATCTTAAGATGTTCCCAATAATTTCTTCAATCTTGCTCACAATCACAACTTAACCTATGTCTAGGAAAAGACCACGTAGTTGTTGTTGGGGTTGGGATCTCGTTTTTAGTATCTTTCTATAATGAATAATTGTAAATATAGAGTCTGGTTAGAGTATACATTAATCATTCATTTTTAAAAATATTTTATAGGAAATAGAAAAATTTGTCAAAAAAAATTTAGTAACTTTTTTTATTTTTTCATGAAAAGTTTTTTAATTTGGTTTATAAATATATGTTAACATAACCCATATATATAATAATTGAGACAAAGTCTATTGTTTAGACATAGACTAAATCTATGTAATAATTGAGAGAGTCTATGTTTGCAACACAGTTTTTCTCAAAAACAGATTTTCCTACCTAACATAGATTTAATATATTTCTTTGAATGGTTAATAAAAATATTTATTCTACTTGTGTCCCGATTTATCACTTTACCTCTCTTCCAAGATTTATATTTTATCCTTCTTTTTATCTTTTTAATTTATTTTTGAATTTCTAAGTTTTTTTTATTATAAAAAAGATAGTTATAACATATGACGCCTATTGGACTATGTAGAGCCTAGTTGTTTTTTATCTAGATTTTGACCTGACTCAAAATAATATTGTTACAGTTTTTAATAAGAGATTTTCTAAGGCTTAATCTATGGAGCGGAGGCTTGGCCTGATTGGCCCAAGCCGTAGTGGTATCCCAATGTCAATCCTGTGCGCAAGATAGAAAAACAGTTATTTTGGAGATTAGAGTTTTATGTAGTTTTTTAGAGAGAAAATTGTACTGATGTATCTTGTATTTTTTCTTGAAAATAGTGAATCCTTACAACTCTATGGATGTTGGCAAATTGCCAAACAACGTAAATATTGTCTTGTATGATTGTTTTCTTTAGCACATATTTTTTTCTATGTTTACATCTTACAAGCCTAGAAATTTCATGATTATTCTATTTAACAAAGTCCACTTGAATCAAATCTCAAATCTCTTATGGCCAATTCATCTAATTGTATACAAAATCTTTGTTCGTACTAGTTAGTATAGCGGACCCATGAGCTTTGAATGGAGAATTAAAATATTAACAATTGACAGCGAAGTAAAAACTAAATTAAAACGTGATTGTTGCGTACTCATTATCATTATCTATGTGACAATGCAATTAGCCACTAAAGATTTCTTTATTAAAAAATTTAGATATTATTTCATGGTAGTACAGGCTCTTGGATTGTTCTGTCGATATTATAATTGGAATACACGTCGATGAGCACTCAATAATAAACTTTAGCTTTATGGGAGTGTCCTCTAGCTAAGAACGTATGGGCTCTAGTTAAGGGAAAAATATAAAAATGCTCTAATGAGGCACGTGACTTCTTCTTATTATTTGGACAAATGGCTAGGACTTTGGACTCGTGTGATCTGGAGCGGTGGGCTATCCTGGCATGGTCGATTTGGAATGCTCGTAACAAGTTTTGCTTTGAGCAGAAACAAGTTCATCCCAGTTCTATCCTAAATGGGGCTTACGGGCTGTTAGATGAATACCAACGGCTGATGCTGTCAAGAGTTTAGCGTGTTCCGTGGTTTAGTTAGCTGCTCTATGGGTGGGGTCTAGTGTTGTGGTGTTTTTTCCTGCACTTGGAGTAGCTTTTTTCCCTGGCTAACTGCGTGTAGTTAAGCTTGGGATTTATATGTTCTTAGGTTTTTGTTTTTTTGGGTTCGTTTTTTAATGAAAGTTTCTAATCAGTTCTCAAGAAAAATAAAAATAATAAAATTTAGCTTAAAAAAATTACATTTTATTACTCCAAACTATACTCCAATTATACTTTACATCCTAAACTTGTTGAATGCACGTTTTGCACCTCTAAACTATGATCTTTATTACACTTTGCACCCCAATATCAAATTTACTGCCAACTTAGATGGAAAAGTATAACACTATATGAAAAGACCATATTACTCACCTTCTCAATCCCTTAAAAATAAAAAAGAAATTAAGTTTATCACCCTAAATTATGATCTTAATTATATTTTGCATCATAAATTTTGAACTTCCATTCACGTTAACAGCAAACTTAACGTTAGGGTGTAAAGTATAACAAGAGTTATAATTTAATATGAAGAATGTGCATTCGAACAAAAGTTTAAGGTGAAAGGTGTAATATGATGAATAGTTTAGGATGATAAAGTGTAATTTTTCCTTAAAAAAAAATTTCAAACTCTTTCTTAAAATTAAGGGACACCCAATTCTATAAAAATAAAATAAAAAAATTGAGGGACATCGTACAACAATTAGAGAAGGTTCACTTGCTTTCTTAAAAAAGAAACTTAATCATTTATTGAGCTTCTACTTCAATTATATTATTATTAGTCTTTAAAAAAAACATAATTATTATTAGTCATTAATCTATGCAATAAATCAAAAAGCTTGTGAAAAGGTATATATATAAGACATATTTTAAAAAGAATTAGTAAATACTTAGTATTTGCCAAAAAAAAAGTGGGTTAATCTCATATTGGAAAATGAGTGTGAGTTAAAAAAGTTTAATGTCTATGTTGTGTATCCAATAGTTAATCATTTTTGGATATACATCACTGTCAGTTTCTTTAAAACATTTTTCTCTCCTCATGTGTGTATTAAAATACTTAGTATTCTAAAAAAAAGTAAATAAATTAATCAAATTAGAGAAAAGACACCTACGAAATTTACTTAAAATTTATTTAGAAAGAAAAAATCAAACCTAATTTAATTCAAATTTGTTTGGTGTTGGGTTGCTTTATAACTCTAAAAGTATAAAAATTTTGAAGATATATTTATTAAAACAAAGATAATTATGTTAATTAGACAATTAAAATAATTTATTATAAGTAATATTTTTTTGAGAGAATTTCAAGGTCTCTTTTTCAACTATTAAAAAATTTTACCAATTGAACTAACTAGAACCCACTTATAAATAATATAATTCTATTAAATTTTTCTTTAAATTAACTTTAATTCATAATTTTCAAATTTGCAAACTTTTGAGGTTTGAATAATAGAGTTCCTCTAAAATGAACTTTTTGATACACTTTACTGAAGAATGTCATGGCACATCTATGCCTGCACAACATATAGCGTTGACGTTGATAACCATTACATGCGAGTTCTAACATATAAGACATAGCTAAAAGCTTCTTTTGTTCATTTAAAAAAAGAAAGAAAAGAAAAGCTAATAGTTTCTTTTCTTCTACTTTATTTATTTATTTATTTTTACGTAAAACATAATTTAAATTATGATAAGATGTTTGCTTTTTATTATCATACTCAAAATACTAATTGATTTTACAAGTGAGAAACTTCCAAAAAGCTTAAACGAATCCAACACTAAGATAAAACTTCTACTACACATGTTAAACATGATGTAAAATTGTAAATTATAATAATGGATAGATAAACAGGAGAGAATTTCCCAAACAATATATAAAGGCATATATCTAATTTAAATTTTTATAATAAAATGAGAGATACTCATAACTCACAAATACTCATTCTTAATTTATTCTTAGATTCAGAGATGCAGAGAAAGACAAATAGAAAGGAGAGATGAGTCGAAACTCATGAGAGTGATAGAGAGAGAAAATATATATATTTGTGATTTGTGTTGTTGTTTAGTTTTGAATTGAACAGATTTGTATTGTTGTTTGATTTTGGGGTCGTGAACAGGTGTATAAAAACATTTTTAAAAGTAAATTAAATTAATTAAAAAATATTTTAGATATATAAAAAAAAAAAATTTCCAAGCCGACGGTAGATGAGGAGCCGACCAGAGACACCCACGTCCAACTACCCACGCCAAGACAGAACTTTTATTACACATGTTAAAAGTGATATAAATTATAATACGGATGAGAATCTCCCAAGCCTATATAAAGGCACATATCCAACGTATATGTTTCAAAGTAGTAACTTACCCAAAAATAAACCATAATAAGCTTTATCAAAGGCCTTTGACAATGGCTCTCAACCTACTTGCTTCACTCCCTATTTGCAATTTCCCAAGAGCAGCTCTTCCATCTAGAGGTTCCATCCATTTCAAATCACTTGTAACAAGCAGAAGTGACATTGTTCCTGGTTCTGTCCAGTGCAAGGTCTCCAATAAAATTTCGAGTAGTACTGATATTGTTCGGCGATCGGCTAATTATCAACCTCCCATTTGGGACTATGATTACATCCAGTCGCTGAAAAGTGAATACTTAGTACGTCCATAATAGTATTGTTTTCATTGTTAGGTTTACTAGTACTTGAATTATTACTGGAAACTGATCACTGGGGTCATGTTAATTATAATATTGTGGATGTAGGGAGAAGAGTACACAGGGCAAGCTAACAAGTTGAAGGAACAAGTGAGGATGATGCTTCACAAAGCGGTGGATCCTTTAGACCAACTGGAGCTGATGGATACGTTGCAAAGGCTAGGAGTGTCTTATCACTTTGAGAGTGAAATGAAGAGAATCTTGGAAGCTCTATACAACAATGATCATTGTGGTGATACATGGAAGGAGGAGAATTTATATGCCACAGCTCTAAAATTTCGACTGCTTAGACAACATGGATATAAGGTGTCCGAAGGTAATTAAGAAAAATTTTGATTTCATAGATCGAATATTTATTACTAACCAATGTTTATAAACTACGGTGCACTTTTGCCCCCTTATTTTTTGAATTGTTTTCATTTTGAGATTTTACGTTTCAAAATTTTCATTTTTTTGTTTTTCAAATTTTGTTTCATTTTTATATTGATCATATTCATTCCTATTGGCAATATGAATGTTAAGTTTTGATACTCCAAATTGTGCATATATGATTGGATTGGATTGTTTGAGTGTATGTTGTGTGGGCATGTACACAAATGGATCTTGTATATATAACTAATTATGAGGAGTTTCAATTGCAACTTGAGTAGTCCCTTTAGGGTGTAATTAAGCACAGATGTGGCTAGACCTCAAAAGTCCACAAATAAAGGTAAATTTAATAAATTCTTGTTAGAAACTAAACAAAAATAACAAGCTAGTCCCAAGTTTTTTGGAGTCAACTATAAATCCTTAATAAATCACGATGATATATATTATTTTCTATCATTTTATTCTACACAAAACATTCTCTTGTTACTTTCTTATTTGATAAATATTTATTATTTTGACTAATGACATCTACAACACAAAAAACAATAAAAATAGATACAACTTACTTGAATTTGGTTTTGTGTATCAATGAATCTTAGATGACTATACATTTTAATGGGATAAAAAAGTGTGAGTAATGCTATAGATACAAATTGTTTTAAAACATTTTTACAAATTGTTGATGTGACAAATTCTTGCATGAGCCCACTATTAACATTAGTTTTTATGTACAAATAATCATCTATTGCATCAACAATTTGTAAGAAAAAAAATTATAAAATAATTTGTAACTATAACATTACTCAAAAAGTGAGTTACGCATCATAATTACACATTCAATACTTGATAACATGCTTCTTGAGCCCTTAGAACGCCCTTTAATGTTTGTTGGGTTGCTGAGTGCAGAAGTTTTCAATAGTTTCATGGAGGGAGGGAGTTTTAAGAGATATCTTTGTGATGATACCAAGGGAATGCTATCGTTGTATGAAGCCTCATTCCTTTCGATAGAAGGTGAGAATAGCTTGGATGAAGCAAGAGAATTCTCAAAAAAACATCTCCAAGAATTTGTCAACCATAAAAATGATCAATATCTTTCTACCATGGTGAGCCATGCCTTGGAGCTTCCACTACATTGGAGGATATTAAGAGTGGAAGCGAGATGGTTCATTGATGTATATAGGAGCAAAGAAGACATGAACGCCATCTTGCTTAAGCTTGCAAAACTGGATTTTAACATGGTGCAAGCAACCCACCAGGAAGATCTCAAACAAGTGTCAAGGTCAGAAGCTTGTTATTTCTCATTCTATAAATTGAGCTGCATTTGATATATAATTCTTGATTGGAAACATATTTATTGATGACCCTTGGAACTTCCAAGTTAGAAGGATGACTATATAGAAATTGAAGCATAAACTGATAAACACTAAAATTAAAATCAAATCTCATGGCAAAAATAACAAATAATTAAATTAGTTATAGCCTAAATTTTAAAATTAAAGCTAGTGTTTAACTTACCTGATTCGAGAGGTTAGAAAATGCATTGAAATAAAAAGAAAATTGAAATTCTCTTGTTTCTTTCAAATAAAGGTGGTGGAGGAGCATCGGCCTGGGAGAAAAGTTAAGCTTTGTGAGAAATAGGCTGACAGAGAATTTCTTCTGGACAGTGGGATGTACATTTCATCCTCAGTTTGGTTATTCTCGAAGAATCTCAACAAAGGCAAATCTAATCATTACGGTAATAGATGATGTTTATGATGTGTATGGCACTTTGGATGAACTTGAGCTCTTCACCGATGCTGTTGAGAGGTTAGCATTAATAGAAATAGGCCTTGAATGCTTCAAAGATATCTTTGACATAACAACTTAAGTGAACTTTTGTGATTTCAGTTGGAATATCAATGCAATGGATGGGCTCCCAGATTATATGAAGATGTGTTTCCTTGCTCTACAAAATTTAGTTAATGAAATGGCTTTTGATACACTTAAGGAACAAGGATTCCACATCATTCAATATTTTAAAAAATCAGTATGACCTTGACTTATAAATTCATCTATACTAATCTTTTAATATCTTCTTCTTGAACACATGATATGTTATACTAGCTCTAATCTATTGTTCCTTCATAAATATTTCAGTGGACAAATTTATGTAGAGCTTATTTGTTGGAAGCAAAGTGGTACTATAATGGATATACACCTAGCCTTCAAGAATACCTTGATAATGCATGGGTATCAGTATCAGTGCCAACTATACTATTGGATACTTATTTTTCAGCCACAAATCCAATAACAAAGGAAGCCTTAGATTTCTTCGAAGAATGCCCCAACATACTACGTTGGTCATCAATGATTATACGACTTGTAGATGATCTTGGAACATCTGAAGTATGTAGAACACACTATCCTAAGAGTTTCATCAACCAGAATTTCATACAGTTATTAATTTAAACCCTCACGATCTTTTTGTCTTTTTTTTTTGAATCAGTATGAGTTAGAACGAGGTGATGTCCCTAAATCAATCCAGTGTTACATGAATGAAACTGGTGCTAGTGAAGAAGATGCCCATGAATACATTAGTTGTTTGATTAGTGCAATATGGAAGAAGATAAATGAAGAACAAGCTAAGACTTCTCCCTTCTCTGAAACATTTATTGAAATTATATTCAACATTGTAAGGACGGCCCATTGCATGTACCAGTATGGAGATGGACATGGTGTTGGAAACCATGAAACTAAGGATTGTTTATCATCATTATTTGTTCAGCCCATTCCATTGCATAAAGATCGACATGATGAATTATTGATATATAAGGATGCAGATTTGAAGTTTTAATTCATCAATTGTATTACATATATATTACCTTTGAGATTTATGAGTGAGTTTGTTTGTGTTTGTGAGTGTTTTATTTATGTCGGTGAGCTTTGGGAATGTTGTTTGTGTGAGTATATGAGAGTTTGTGAATTTAGTTTGTCATGTCTGATTGAGTGTAGTTGTAATCCATGTAGACCATGTCATTAATGTTGGGAAATTCTATATATCTATGAATAAATTTTAACAAGCACAGTGGAAGTACAGCCACACAAGAACACAAATATTTACGTGAAAATTCTTTTTCTTTGAAGGGAAAAATCATAGAACAAATTCTGAATAATTTCACTATATTAAATAAAGATTACAACACTTAGAGATACAACTTGAGCAAAAAAAACTCACTTTTTCTTTTCACTCACTGTTCTCTTTCTCACTGTATATCTCTCACAATTTTCTCTTACCCTCTCTATTTTTCTCTTCTCTTTTGCTTGCTCTCACTCATGCAGTTCCTCAAGATTGCACCAGTCCTCACACTCTGGGCTTCACTTCTTTTCTTCACATCTTCAAATGGCCAAATGGCTTCTCCTTCTTTTCTCCCTTTCACACTCCTCACATAGTCACAATAAATGCAAGCCAACTTATCTTGACTTTGCTTCAACCAATTTCTTGTCTTCAGCACTCTTTTAGAGCATTCCTATCAAATCTTTTAAAAATTTTAGCATTTAATATCTCAAAAAATCACTTTATCAATTTTAACAACTCATTTTACAATATACCCAATATCAAAGATTCTATTTTTTTACCATTTTGTTTAAAATAATATAATATACTCATTAAAATAATAATAAAAACTACACAAACCACCTTTTTCACCATAAGCATTAAAATAATAATATTTTTTTTAAGATTAGAGCTACAATAAGCTTTCATTGAAAGCTCACTGTAACTCAGTTGCCATTTTTTTAAATTTAGCATATTTATTGTAATTTACTTTTTTGTACTTTTTACAAATTTAATATTAAAATTTAGTATTTATAGCATTTACCATCTTGATGAGAATGCTAGCCGAATGACCCTTGGGCCTTGCCTTTTGCTTTTTTCTTTTCTTTCTTCCTTCAACATGTTAGACACGCCTTGCATCAGTTTGCATTAAACCAAAAGCTGATTTTGTGGGGCTTGAGATGACAAGCTCATAAATGAGCTTTGACAAGAGTGGCAAGCAAGTGGGCTAGACCCACTAGGTGCCACGCACCCAACAATTAATTGTGAACTTTGGTTATCATTATATGTAGATGTAGGCTTGGAGATGGCCAAGCCATGTTAAATGTCATTCTCTTGTGTCTTGTCTAATTGCTTTATTTTCATATTTGTATAAAAGCGGTTTTGATAACCCTAAATCACAACAAATCAGTATCAAATCTCAAAGTTTGGTGTTGGTGAAGTTCAAAAAAGAAATTATGTTGTGCATTTTCAGCAGTAGTTTAATTGCATAATATTAATTAAAAAAATATAGTTTTTGGTAACTTTTATGTTAAATGTATAATAAAATGCTAAAAACTAGATTATTTCCAAATAAAGTAAATGTAAGATTATTTGTGAAAAAAAAAATGGAAATTGCTAATGAATGTCCATAGAGCATTGGTTAATAATCTATTTAAAGAAAATTTTTATGGAAAAAGAAAAAAAAAACAATTAATGTTTTGACAGTTATTTTTATTTCTCATAAAAGTTGTATCAAAATTTTCCTAAAATATATTATTAACTAATATCCTAAAGGCACTCGTTAGCATGACCCAAAAAGGATTAGGCAAAAGGCAAAAAACTTTTTGTCTTTTCCCAAACACTGTTGATTACACACTCTTCCCTCCTCTACTTAATGCATTTTTTGATGCTTATTACCTAGGGTGTCTTGACAATAAATGCTCTACCGATGTATTTTGTGTTTATCTCAGTAAGATTGTTTTATTTTTTATTATTGGATCTCAGTAAGAATTTAATCTCTTAGAGCTCCCAAAATCAACCTACAGTTGCTCATTCAATCACCAAAGTAAAGTATAAAGCTATTGTCAACACTGCTACTGAATTATTATCTATTCAATCTCTTAAACGTGATCTTGGCATCTCCCAACCTCATCCGCCCTAGTTATGGATTGAGATCCTGTGCAATACCTAGGGTATTGCACGGTGTGCAATTGCACAAATCCCATCCATCCATTTAATCCAATGACTCCTTATTTTGACACCTTACCAAAATTAAAAAGACCCTTTTACCCTTAAAATTTTTGAAGTCTCGCCGTTGTTAATGTGTGTGAGTTGTGTTCATATTTGATAAAATCAAATTTCTTTCTCTCCCTGAGCTCCTCTGCCTCTCCCTCAACCCGCCGCCACCGCTGCCAGCATCACCCAACAAAGACCCATCAGCCAAAACAAAGAAAATACTCATCTTACCATCTGAAATTTCTTAACCCCCAAACACTCACACTCACACTCTCCTTCTTTCTCTATCTTCAAGTGCCGTTTCTTCTACCTCTCCCTCAACCCGCCGTCACCACTGCTAGCATCAACCAACAAAGACCCATAAGCCAAAACAAAGAAAATACTACTTCTTCCCATCTGAAATTTCTTAACCCCCAAACACTCACACTCACACTCTCCCTCTTTCTTTGTCTCCAAGCGCTGTTTCTTCTGCCTCTCCCTCAACTCGCAGTCACTGCTGCCAACATCACCCAACAAAGACCCATTAGCCAAAACAAAGAAAATATTGCATCTTCCTAGGTTGCTTCCAACATCAAACAACTCAAGGAGGTGAGTTCTCTCTTTTGGGTTTTGATTTTAGTTCTACTAGTGATATATATTTCACCATGGAATCATTATTTAGTTTATGTTTTGAGGAATATTTTTGGGTAGTTTTTTTGCTGCAACTTGAATATTGAACATTTTCAAATGGATATGTGAAATATGGTCTAGCAAAATTATAGAAAGGGATGGTCAGTGGTACAGGGGATATAGCTAAAATCCCTATTTTACTTAGTTAGATGTTACATTGGTTGAATTCTATGCTTTTAGGTCCTGGATGTGTTTAAACTGTAGTGTTTTAGGTATGATACACTTAAATAGTTTCTTATGAAATTTTAGCTTGAAACTGTCCTTTATCAATTGGGTCATCATCTCTCATGATCATATATTGGTCTATTGTAATTCTTATATATGATAAGCACAATGTTGGTATAAAAAATTTCAGCTTTTATTTTCAATGAAAAACATTCATTCTTCTATATTTATAATAGTAGATAATTTTGTACATTTGTTAATTATAGGAATATTCTTTAATTCATTGCATAGTGTGGTGAGAGAATTCTCTCAAAACATGGATGCCAATGCAGATTTGGATCCTAGGGTTGGTAAAATATGGAAGGCAAGTGGGCTTTGATGTTAGAAAACATTACATAAATAAAAGTAAGAATGATGGTAAGGTAACATGAAGGGGATTTGTATGTGCAAAGCAGGGCATTCGAGGTAAAGAAAAAGAAGATGTGATTCGCACTCGTAACCGAGATGATACAAGGACTAATTGTCCTGTAAGGTTATATGCTTCATTAGTGCAAGAAAGTGGAAAGTTTAAAGTGTCTGATTTTGTTGGAGAACATAATCACACTCTTCATTTATCATAAACAGTTTATATGATGAGATCTCAACGAAAAATTTCAGAAGTTCATGCGAGATTGATTGAGTTAGCATCCTCTTCTAGAATCAAGCCAAAGGCAACACATGAGTTGATGAGTAGAGAGGCTGGTGGGAGAGCTAATCTTGGATTCACTGAGCTTGATCAGAAAAATTACCTTAGAACAAGGCGCCAAAAAAACTTGATATATGGTCAAGCTGCATGTTTATTAGGGTACTTTCGAGAACAATTGATTAAAAATTCATCCTTTCAATATGGAGTGCAATTAGATAACATTGAGCAGATAACTAACATTTTTTGGGCTGATGCTAGAATGGTTATTGATTATGCTAATTTTGGTGATGTGGTGAAATTTGACACTACATATGGTACTAATAAAGAGCTAAGACCATTAGGGGTGTTTACCGGTTTCAATCACTATAAAGGGTTAACGGTTTTTGGGGTTGTTCTTTTATATGATGAAATGGCAGAATCATTTAAGTGGTTGTTTGAAAGCTTCTTAGTTGCACATGCAGGTAAAAGACCTTAAACAATTTTTACGGATCAAGATCCTACAATGGCAAAGGCATTGAGTGAGGTGATGTCTAACACTTACCATGGATTATATACTTGGCACATAATGCAAAATGGGATAAAACTTTTGGGGAATTTGATGAAGAATGGTTCTTCTTTTCTCCAAGTTTTTAAAATTTGTATGTTTGAGTTTAATGATGAATTTGAATTAGAAAAAACTTGGGAGGACATCATTGACACATATGCTAAACATGATCGTAGTTGGTTGGATACCATCTACAAATTGAAAGGAAAATAGGCGAAGTGTTACATGAAGAATGAATGAATTTACATTGGGAATATGAAGTACCCAACTCAGTGAAAGCTTGAATGGAGATTTGAAAGATTACTTGAAATATGATTTGGTTGTGGAAATTTTTTTGAATATTTTGATCAGGTGATTGAGCAAGAACGAGAAAGAAAGTTACAAGCTGAATTTAATGCCAGGCAAAAATTTACCCAGTTGGGCTTGAAAATTCTCCATTGTTGAAGCAAGTAGCACAAGTGTACATGCCTGTAATATTTTGAATGCTTCATGATCAATATGACCTTGCATCAGCAGCAAGGATAAAAAATCACCAAGAGGACTTGTTAGTGCATACATACACTATTAAGTTTATGCATAAGCCTGGTGAGTTCATAGTCTCTTATGACACTGCAAATAAAACATTTTCATGTAGTTGTAAAAAGTTTGAAATTGTTGGAATTTTATGTTGTCATGTTCCGAAAGTCTTTGACTTCCTTGATATAAAGACAATTCCTGATATATACATTTTGAAAAGATGGACAAGAGAGGCAAAAAGTGGATGTATCTTGGACAATAGGAGAACAAATGTGGAAGAGGATGTCAACTTGAGTGTTACACAGCGATATAGAAAATTATGTCCCAAGTTGGTACGATTAGCTTCTCGAGCGGCAGACAATGAAGAGGCATTTGCTTTAATAGAGAAGATGATAGAGGAATATGAAAAGAAGGTTGAAGACATTGCAACAAAAAATGTGGCTGGTCATCATTTGCCCCCATCAAATGTCATTATGTAATGGTGCAGAAAATCTTGATCCTAACCAACATTTGGAAGATTTGGTTGAAAGAGCAAAATGTCTTAATAAAAAAGAAGGTCGCAATGGTGGAAAAGGAAAGAAAAGTTGGGTTGAGAAGCAAAAAAAAAAAGGGGTAGAGTTGAATTAAATGATGAGGTTAGCCAATAGTTTTCCAAAGTAAATTTTATTTATTTATTTTTATCTCTTACTAAGTTTCCATTGTTTGTAAACTTTTATATTGTTATGGCTAATTTTATATATATATATATATATATTCTCATATAGGAACTTGGTTTTGCTCCTAATATGCAATACAATAATTACGGCTTACATGGAGAACATTATTCGCATCAAGTAAGAGATTTTTTTTTATTTGTAGTAGAATAACTTAATAATTTGTGAAGTTCGAGGTTGTACTACACTTGCCTTTTCATTTGTGAATTTATTAATAAGGTTTTCTTTTTTGTGATATAGCGAACTTATCCTACCACTTTTTCCACGCCAATGATGACATCTAAATTGGGACCAATCCATAGTTACCAAACTAATTTCACGTCATTCTTAAGGATAAACATATTTGTTTACATGTTTTGCACTTATAAGTAATTAGATTATGTCTTAAACTCCCTCTTATAATCATTTTGATTACATAGGCACCATTAACTCTATTATTGTCTCAAGTATTAAATCCTGCTGATGTTAGTCAGGTAAAATGTAAATGTTTTTATACATGGAATTTTGAAAAAACTTACATGTTTACTTGTTTTGCAATTATAAGTAATTAGATGATTTCATAAATTATTTCTCTTATAATCATTGTGTTTACATAGGCACCATTAACTCCATCATTGTCTCAATTAACTCTATACGGTACGGGATCCCCGAGCCCTTTAGGCCTTTGACCCCGACCCTATGGTACGGTCCCTAGCCCAACCCCTTGTACAAGGTAAGGCCCCAAGCCCACAAAGCCGTGGGCCCGAGCCTCATGCCACAGTGCTTGGCCTAAGGCACATTGGGCCTGTGACCTCAATCAACTGCGTCTCAGATGGGAACGTGATTGCTCAGGAGTACACGTCTTAGCTGTCCGGTAGGGCCTTAGGGAATATCGCTGCCGAACAGCCTATAGGAGGTGGGAACTAGTTCTAATGCCACTACTACCATTCCCAACGAAACATTCACTTCGAAACAATGAAATTGGACCCCATCTCCACTAATAATCAGGAATAATCATGACATTCCTACTGACCTTACACTATAAATAAGAGACTAGGATGAGAAGTAAGGGGGTCGGAAAACTTTGGAGAGAGAACTGACAGAAAAGAGCGACAAAACTAAGAGAGAAAGGAGAGCGACTTTGTGAGAGGAGGGATTGCATAAACTGGAGAGTATTTGGGTCACCGAGTACAGGACCACCCATAGTAAGAAATCCTAAGCCCACGATATAAATAGATTGTGAGCCCAAAGTAGAGGTTGAGCCCAATAACCATATTTTGGGTACGCACAAACTCCATCATTGTCTCAAGTATCAAATGACGCAGCTATTTATCAAGTAAAATGTAAACGTTGCTTTAAGTGACTATCTTCCCTCAGTTGAGCTTTGCCAATCTTCCCTACTTTATTTTTTTCATGAACTTGTTAGATTTGAAGTCTGCTTTTCTGATTGATTTGTATTACAAAGTTTCTGTTGAATGGCTTTATGTGTAAGATTTAAGTAGATCTTGGCTGCCAGTCAGGTAGTTGATGGGTTGGGATATTGTTATGGCTTGGTTGTGTGTTGTCTTGTTGACTAGTGATTTGGGTTGGCTCTTTGATGGTTGATATCTTGGCTATGTAATCCTGGCTATGAGTGATTTCGGTTTTGGCTTGGCCTGTGGTGAGTGACTTTATTGAAAGGTCATTCCTGACTGGCCTTTTGTGTGAGTTCCACCTATAACAATTTGGTGAGTGACTTATATTTTTGGTTGAGGCAAGTTTGGTTTTGGTCCCTCAAATTTAAAATATTTAGTTTTAGTTCTTACTCACCAAATGAATATTGGTCAAGTAAAAAATAAATCCATGTGTTTATATCCTCTCTACTCACCAAATGAATAAACTTATTTGTTTATATATATATACAGGGAAATGAAGTTAGGTTCAATCATGGAAAAAATTAATAAATGAAGTTAGGTTCAATCATGAAGTTAGGTTCCATGTGTTGAAAATACAAATGCTTGCCTACAAACACGGCACTTTTTTGGTATGTAAAAAACTAATAAATGGTAATTTCAATTATAGTGAAATTTTTTCATGTTTGTTTAAGCTTAAAATGTGACTTGATTTTTTTGACATATTTTCAGGCTAATATTGATTTTGCAGTATGATGGATAACATTTTTTTTTGGTAGTTTGTTTGATAATATATTGCATAGTGGACATGGTAGCATATTGCACAGTGGACAGCATTTTTGGACAACTTTGCCTCAGACAGTTTCTTGGACAACAAATCTGACTATTTAGACAACTGATTGCACCTGTAGCAAATTTTTTGGATATTTTTTGTAACTAAAGAAGTTAGTCAAACATGTTAAATGTGTTAGATTGTACAAGTGCATGTTTGAGTAACTTCTAGTTAAACATTAATTATATATGCAATTGATTAATATTTTTAAATGCAATGTCATGTACCAAATCTTGTTCATTTTTTAAATGCAAGTAATTAATATTTTTATGCTTCATCACATATACGTGCTTGATTCTAGAAGCTCCTTGAAGAGAACTTGTTTAGGACACAGATAACCAATTTCTTTTACATGCCCTTACTTAATGGAATGTAGCATCTCTTCGTACCCTAACTTTTGTTCCCTAAATTTGTTAGTACATGGTAGAATGAATGAGAGACTTCCAATTTCATATTAGATTTGGTGCTATTGAGTGTCTAATTCTGTTGTATGTAAAAGGAAAAAAAAATGAAAGAGATAAAGACAGAGGAAAAGCACAGGAAGAGAATGAGGAATTGTGGAGCTTGGCGCACGTTCAGGTGATCTAAATTGTGCAAAGATAAATATCAAGTTATCATGTTAGGAGAACAATTTTGGAATCCCAGCATTGTTAGAAATCTATACCACCCCTCCTTGTTTTTTTGAGGACAAGATGTTTTAGAGACATTCAAGTACCGGTATGTACCAAATTAAGGTCTATAAGGAACAAATGGAAAGTATAATACATGTGAAGATTATCACCTTTGTGTGGAAAATATTACACGATTGTTTGTCTGTTAATCTTAACTTGATAGAGCAAAAAACTCAACCAAAACACTAAAAACTATGGAAAGATGATACAATAAAAGTATGAAAAATAAAAGTAAAAATCATGAACAAATCCAGCTTCACAGAGGGGAAGTTACACTCGGTAAGTAACTTGTTCAGCTCAGCAGCTCTGGTCACACTCTTGACAAAAATGACAACCTGATTGAAGTCCAATGCGTCAAGAAGGTCATTCAATTTGCAGTTTTTCTCTGCCTCCTTCAATAAACTGTAGTGTTGCACAAAGAGACAATGAAAATGTGCATTAGTTGAATGAGCAAGAGACAGTCAACTGATGAAACAAAAATATTGCAAAAATAAAAATAGCATCGAAGATACCTGTACAAGACCGTGACGAGTCAACTTGGTCTCATCATCAACATAAATTTCTATTGGCTGAAAAAAAAACGAGTGTCAATATAAAGTGCATCAAAATACCATATTCTACAGCAACCAAAACTCAACAACAGTAGATAAACAAATAACTGGCAATCCAAAAAGTCAATCCTTCTAAACTACGATGTATTGATTGAACTTACTCATTTTCCAAATAGTAGAAACATCCAACTACTACCCAAGAAATAAGAAGTTGAACCAATATCCTCACTAAGGCCCCACAAACACAATCACTTAACCACATATAACCAAAAGGATCAAGAGGATTGGTTATGCCCAAAGAAAAGCTCAGACTAGAAGTGGGGAAAACTAAAAATATTGCAAGTACTACAACTACAAATTCATTCCCTTGCCAATGACAAGGCAAATTGAAACCTCAGCCGCAAAACCGCACAATTGACACAACCAACAAGGTAATGACATTTATAAATATAAAGAATATCATAACTTCATGATGCCTTATCACACCTCTTGCATAAATTTTTTGCAAACAGGGCGGATCTCTTTACTGAGAGTTGCTGAAAACATCATAACTTGCTTGTCATGAGGAGTCATTTTGAAGATCTCCTACACATCTCTCCTCATGTCTGTAAAACATACAAGAACATGGACAACAGAAGGCTTAAAATAAGAAAATTATTATCGCAAACAATGCAATACACTGTAAAGAGAACAAGAGAGTTGCAAAGTATCAGATTTCAGAATTAATTCACATAAACAAGGGGATAAAAGGAAGAAGAATAAGAAGACCATACCCAGTGATTCTAGCATCTTATCACACTCATCAAGAATAAAATGCCTCACATTCTTCAATCCAAGATCTTTATCCCTTGCCAAAGCCAATATTCTTCCGGGTGCTCCAACAACAACAACAACCACAATAACAACAATAACAACAACCACAAGAAGCAAGGCAATAACAAAAATCAAAGCAAAGGGGTTTCAAATCCAAACAAAAGCTATAACCATTACACCAAGGACACACAAGCTCACCATCAAACAGAAATTCAACAACAGCATATTCAACCATTATAGAACCAATTTAAATCCAAAAAGACTAAGATTAAAGAACCAATTTCATTATAGAAATTATAACTAACAAACTTCATGGCTAATGATCTGCATCTATAGCGGTTTCTAGGGATGCCAGGAAAATTGAAAATCTGAATAAGTAAATTTTGTATAATTAAGAATTTGCTACCCATTTAGTTTCTTCTATATCTAAGGAGTGACACTTGATATGAATCATTCAACACAATAAAAGCATGCCTTTTTAACAACACATCTACAAGAAGTCTTTAAATTCAAATTTATGTAATTAACTCCAAATGAAAATATGTGCTGTCAAAAATTTTCTGTGAAAGCCTTTCAGTGTATTGAACATTCATGCTTTGGTTAAATAGCTCATAAAGGTTCAAACTTTCATCATTAGGAACCTAATAATTAATAAGCCCTTGATACAAATTACAAGGATTCAAGCATTTTTAAACAATTGACAAAAATGCAAACAATATAAGACTTGATTTCAATTCCTAAGCTAAAAACCCAAAAAAGAGAAAACAGAATTAAATTCAACCCCAATGAGAAAAAGAGTTTGACCTTTGAATCTTTTCAATATCCATGGCAGTTTTCATCAAGCATAATAAAGCTATGTAAAATCTACAATAAATTCCTCCAAAGTCCTTAAGTTAAGCAGCCACAATCACTATTTTTGGAAGATTTACAGTTCTAATATATTGTTTTTGTATCACGTTGGTAGGTTTTTAATGCCAAAGAAAGCATTTTTAATTCCACAATCACTATTTTTGTATCAAGCATTTTTAAACAATTAACAAAAATGCAAGCAATATAAGACTTGATTTCAATTCCTAATCTAAAAAAAAAAAAAAAAAAAAAAAAAGAAAACAGAATTAAATTCAGCCTCAATAAATCAATCAACAAAATTGTGACACCATTATTTACTTTCCTTCCTTTCCTACCAACCAAACAGAGTTTATTAAAAAAAATGGAGATAAAAGAGAACCCTACCGAGTGGTGGTCTCTCTCTGAAACAAGCCTAAATCACCAAGGATAATTTCATCTCAACCACCACCTCCAATGGTGGCTTCTTCTCTCCTTTGACCAAACTCTCTTTTTTTCTCTGTCAATCTCATATCCCTCTATAGATCAAACCTAAAAAAGCATCAACTTCTCTCTTGCGCGATTCTCTCCAAACCCTAACCCTTACTTTCTATGATCTAGTTTTGAAAAGGGTGCAAGTGTTTGGGGGTCGGGATCTCAGATGGTGAACTGCCATTTTTTCTTTGTTTTTGGTTATTCGTCTGAGTTGGGTATGCAGGAAACGATGATGACAGGGTTGAGGGAGAGGCAGAGAGCAAGCGTGGATGTTGAGAGAGTGGTGGAGGCGCAATCGGGGTTCAGAGAGTGGAGCGTTAGGGAGAGTGACAGAGAGAGCTCGGTTGAAGTGAGAGAGAGGAGCGAGAGTTTTAGTGAAATTCAAAAATGGGAAGCTGAAATGAAATCTTGAGTGAGCACACGAATTGCCAGCGTGTCCTGGTGAGGTGTCAAAATAAGAAGTCATTGGATTAAATGGATGGCTGAGATTTGTGCAATTGCACACCATGCAATACCCTATGTATTGCACGGGATCTCAATCCCCCTAGTTATAGTCCAACAATATTGGTTTATGTACCTCACTGCTAATCCTATTTTCATGCTCGCATGAAGCATGTTTAAATTGATTTTCACTTTGTTCGGGACAAAGTTGCAACTATGGCCTTGGATGTCTAATTGATTTTCACTTTGTTTCATCCCTTTTTCATTGGCTGATTTTTAAACTCAACGGTTTGGAATTTAACCTAATTCCCAGAAACCTATGAAATAGAGAAAATTGTGCAAAGAAACAATCCCACAACACATGAAAGATTTACGTAGTTCGACAATGTGCGTACATCCACAAAGTTGCAACAGTTTCATTATTTCATAGAGAAAATACAGAAACAATAGTATAGTACATAAATACAGCAAACCTTCGGCTCCATGGACAAAGCCTCACAAAAAATCTCATTTAAAACCCTAACACTTCCATGTCGAGTCAGATCACAAACTAGATTAAATAAAAACCAAGCTCCACATAGCCGAACATCAACATCTGTCCACCCCTGTTGAGCTTGTGCCGGAAGGTAGGGGGTAATTAATGAAGCATTGCCATCAAACAAGCCCAAGCTAACCGAATGAAATACAACACCAAAGAAGATTTAGATCAGTTCAAAGTTAGCAAAATAATAGGAACTTTTCACACCTCGTCTATAACTCATATTTTGAACTTATTGTAGTCTTTCTAAATACCTTATCAAGTGTAACTGTTTTGTCTACTTATGTTATCATTTTCCCAAGATTCAAGTGTGGAAGCCAAAACACATTCAAACAATATTCTGATATTACAAGTATTGATAGATGTAACACTTAGGAGTGAACGTTTTGGTTGTGGCCCTGCATTGTTGTGTTGTTTGTGGAGACTCGGTAGTACCCCTTTTTCTACTTCCTAAGTATGAGTATGAGTTTTCCCAGTCTTAGATACTACTTGCCAAGTCTTGCGTTTTGGTAGTGACATGTACAATGTTTGAGAAATGAGATGTTGCTATGAAAGAAATACCATGGTTGTAGACAAAGATTAAAATAGAAGTTTTTCCATTCCAGCGTCATATTTCGTCACACTCAGGTCTCTCACACGATGAGTGGCATATGGTTCTTGCTCATTAATTTTAAGTTCAACAGTAACGCAATCTAATTCAACTCGCTCTCAAGATTTGAACTTTCATTTAAATCATTTGGCATGGACCTTGTTCATATACATAAGAATCCGATTAAATTAATTATTGCCAAAGGTTTGTCTGTCACTCAAACCAGGGCTTCAATTGGGTTAAGAGAGAGAGTCAAAAGAGAGAAAGATGAGTTTTAAACTCAATTTTATTATGAGATATGCTACGTTCACAACATTTTTACAACAAATTATAGGTGGTTAGTTGTAAAAATGTTATAAAACTAGCGTTATGCCGTCGGGCTCCATGCAATGCATGACTTAATTAAAACTTAAAGTAAATAAATTGAAATCATATTCATAATTAGTGAGTCACTTGACACTTGAATAGAATTTTACCAAAAGTAAATTAATATCTTAATAATTAATGAGTCACATAACAAAACCACACAATATAATATGTAAATTTTACTATATAAAATATAAAATTATAAATATTAAAATCTTATTTTAGATATATGAAAAATTTTGGAAATAGCACTTCAGTGGAAGTAGAATTTTTAATTTATTGGAAATTAGATAATATAGCTTTAATTAGAGTAAACAATTGGTACTATAGTTTTACCCATCTTAACGTTATCAACAAAAATAAATCATCTTAATAATTAATGAGAGTGTAGACATTTTTCACATAGAGAAGAAAGCCTCTTAACACAATTATCACAACTTTTAAAACCCAAGTTTCATTATATATATAGTATAAGCATGTGATTTTAGACAAACAAAGTATGCCTCTAATTAATTAGTGTTTTCTTTTGCTGGGATGATTTCATTCACTTAAAAAAGTTTGTGAGGTGATTTCTAAATCTTTATTCTTTGTAATATTCATCAAATTTATCCTTCAAATAAATCCGACCAAAGATTTTTTTTAATTTTAAATCCTCAACTGTACTATCATGAATAACAATGAATATATTTCATAAGAAAAGTGAAGTAAAAGAAGAAGAAAATGAATTAAGTTACCATAATCATTACCTTTATTAAGAAAATGTTTATAATTTTTTTAAACCATTATCTTGCTGGAAATAGTTTATCCAAAGAATTGATAAGGAATTAAGCTACTGTTTCTAACTTAAAAAAAATGCTGAAATTTGGTGCAACCACTTGGTAATTAAACAAAATATTTACTTGCCATATCACAACTTTTAAGTCCAACTTTTATTATATAATATATGATACTTACAAAAAAGAGTAGTGTTACAGGTACTACAAGTTTTACTACATATTGGTCTTACAAATAGATATGTCGCCAATAGTAAATTATTCAAAATCTCAGTTATAAGGCAGTTGAAATCTACCAATTACATTTATCACAATATCAGTTTGTAAGCTTCATGCAGTAAAACTTATAATACTTCTTGCATTTTCTTACAAATAACACGGCAGCTATTATAATTAGTATCACATCAATCACATAATAAACAAATTTTTTAATTACTTTTTTTTATATGTTTAAAAATTGATATATCAATTTATAAGACTAACATAATGCAATTAGTAGCCCTAGCAACAGTCAAACCCTGAAAATGTGATGAGGAGTGAGGGCAGGTGGATGGCTCTTAGGCCTACAACAGAGGATAGATTACTTGGATTGTTTAGTAAGAGTTAGGTATAATACGATTTGATGAAGTTACCAATTCAGGTAATTTAGGACAATAGGTTTAAACGTTAAAGACACAATATCTTCTTCTTCTTTTTTTATCAATAGTAGTAGTCACTACAAAAAACGCGGGTTTTAGGCCGTGTTTTTTTCAGCCGCGTTTGCAAAAACGCGGCCTAAGACCCTACTTGGGCCACGTTTCTAAAAAACGCACCCACAGCACCTATATTATGGCCGCATGTGACGAACGCAGCCCAAGCGCAACTCTGTAGCCGCGTTTTTTGGAATGGGCTGAAGCCACATTTTAAAAACGCGGCTTCAGACCCATCTGGAATTTTTTAAAAAATATATGTCTTGAAGCTGCGTTTTTAAAACGCGGCTTCAAGAATCCCTGAAGCTGCGTTTTAAAAAACGGGGCTAAAAACCCTACTATAAATATTAAATGAAAAAATAGCCCTTGCTCTGTCCAAACCTTCAAACCCAATTCCCTCGATCAAGACCCAACTCGAACTCAAGTCCGCCCCACCCTACACCGCCCGCGCCGTCGTTCACCAAGGCATCGTCACTGACCTCCAGAGCAAGCGCCGCGGCACCGCCTCCACCCTCACCCACACCGAAGTCTGAGGCGGCGGCGAAAAGCCTTACCCTCAAAAAAATAACAAAAAAACCCCTAAGGCACCCAAGCTCCACCACCGATTGTACACACCGGCGCTGCCTTGGGTCTCTCCCTCTCTCAATCTCACTCAAGACACTGACCGGGCCAACTAAAAGTAAGTTTTTGAAATTGATTGTTTTGATTTTTGTTTTAGGGTTTTGATTTTGGGTTTAGGGTTTCGATTTTGTGATTGTAGGGTTTCGTTTTTGTGATTGTAGGGTTTCGATTTTGTTACTGTGGGGTTTCGATTTTAGGTTTAGGGTTTTGATTTTAGGTTTAGGGTTTCGACTAACAGTAATTTTTTCCCAAATTTTAGATTTACTAACACTGTCACTAAGATAATACTTGTTGATGGAGTATTGGAGTGTCTAAGTGAAAAATGAATTAAAATTGCTAGAATAAAATGGATTCATTCTTCAATGTGATGTTAATTACTAGCATATGTAAGAAAATTGTAGTCATAAGTGACCTACTGCTTGTTGTAGTGTAGAATTTTTTTTTTTTTTAAATGTTAGCACGTAAATGTAAAAAAAATCTACCATTGGGGTTCAAGGTGTACATGTCAGGCATGTACATTATGCAACTATACCTTGTCTGTGCCTAAATATGCTGGACCAGATTCAAAATTAACTATAGCATGATTTGGTGAGTGACCTATGTCTATAGCTCTTGTATCAGTTGTATGTTCTGTTGATGGACTCATAACTGATCAGTATACCTTGTGCTAGTTCAGTTTGAGGTTTTTCTGGTCAAACTGTGCTAGTTGAATTATTTGTCAGCCTTGAACTTTGAATGTCTCCTTCTTCTTCTTTTTTACATCGTATTCATCGACATAAACTTCAATCAAATTAGAGCTTATAATTTACTCATGTTTTATGCTTTGGTCGTGTTTAGAATTCTTACCTTTTAAGGGCATGTTGTTTTATTTGTCTTTCAAATGTCAAAACATTCATTTTAATTTGGGCTCAAATAAAGCATATGAAAAAGAGAGAAAGACTGAGGAATCGGTTGAGTGACTCTTGGGGGTGGAGAAATACTAGATGTCAAATTAAATAATAAAAAATTGTTGAGTTATTAAAATTGTGTCTATTGACTTTTTAAAGAGAGTCATATTTTGAGTCAGCTCAAATTAGATGAGCTATATAAAGGGTACCTAAAGGGAAATTCAGAGGGGAAGATTAATGAGATAGTTGCAGGATCTATGTTTGACTTAATAATTTGATGTCATTGTAATAATTTTATGGACTAATTTTTTCTTCTTCTTTTTTTCCTCACAGCATATGATCTCTTAAACTGGAATGAGAGTAATTTCAATGTGAGCATAGGGTACAATTCATCCAATGGGAATAATAGTGGTGGTCATTTTGAAATAGGTTGGGTTCCACGCTTAGTGAATCTGGTATGAAACTATACATACCCAGAGACTAATTGAGTTTTTCATTATATGGCGCTGGTGATTAATGTATTGTGTTATAATTATTTGGCTGGGTAATGGAAAATTTTCACTTGGTATATTCATAAACAATTGTGAAATGGTTGTAAGATAGTATCACCATATGTGTTCCATTAAAAAATATTTTGGAAATTCTACCACCCATCTTAGGTCACAATCTTTATGTCCCACAAAAGAGTACTGAAAGTTAACTTAAGAATCAAGATGCTCTAGATTAGTCTATCATATCTGTCTTCTTGTGAATATTCTAAAATTTGCTAATAATCTGCATCATGTGACAATCCATATTTTTGCAGGTAACTAATGCCTACCTTAAGTATTTGCGAGGGCCTGGTACAAAAATACTATTTGAGTTTGTCAAGGAAATGCCTAAACCTGAAACCCCTCGGTGGATGTCAGAATTTGCTTTTGTTCTTGCTCCGCCCCTTCTTACTTGGGTCATCCTACAACTATTCTTTGTAAGTTTGTCCCTGCGTTCTTTTTTTGTGATAAGAAGTTTGTGCAGTCTTTCATTTGTATTAGAATTTTTTGAATTGTCTTTATTAACAATCTGTATAGTCTTTCATTTTGGTCTAGTAGTTAAAAACATTTATATATCTATATATACATAGACAATTATTTAAAAATCCTAATTTTCTTGTTATACCTTAATTAAAGTACACATTTCTTTGAAAGCCTTATTTTTAAGAAATTCATAATTTTACCTTTGTATTGTCCTTCTAGTTAATTATTTTGAACCATCATAAGGATTTTTTAAGTGGTATCAATTCCTCCACAACTTTGGCAACATTTAGTTTTGCATAAGTGACATGAATCTTGATTCTGCCTTTATTTCAGAAAGTAGAAAGCATGTACCCTTTCGGAATTGTTTAAGCTTTTGGGTTGAATCATTACTAATACTTACAATATCATATCCGTATCATCAATCCAGCTTCCAAATTGTGCGCCAAATTCTAACTTAAATTGTCAGTATACATCTAATCCAGCTTCCAGCTTCCAATATACATCTAATCTAAGCAAGTCATCTAACTTTAAGTCCAACAAGTTGTGCGCCAAATTCTAACTTAAATTGTCAGTATTTAATATTTGTTTATGTTATTCCTTTATACTTGACATAAACACTATCTATTATCACAACTAATCTCCACAGCTGCCTGAAATAAGTCACAGACAATTGGCAGTCAAACTTAGAACAATACCATTTGATATGGCATTGAACTGAAAAACTTTTGCACTGATGCCTATGTACTACAAAGACTAGCATACCATGTGCCTAGCTCCTTTAAGCACAGCTTGAGGTGTCTCAAACATTGAACATGTAGGGTTTTAGAAGCCATCTCCTCAGGTGTTTCCTTAGGATCCTCCAACTCATCATTTCTCTTCAAACCAATGAAATGGGATGATTAAGCCTTTGCTCAACAGAATAAAAATTGCAAGTGAAAAGTAACTTACCATCGTATCTAATGATAGCCGCAATCCAAATTGCTCAGAGCTGTAACCAAACTTGCTCGCAACCACCCATAGACCAGCTTTACTGCAAATACTCTATAGTGATTTCCTCTTGGGCCTCTTGTATTGTCCTTCATCCAATCCCACTTTACCCGGAGGGAAATGCAAGTTAAACTTGGAGTCACCATCATCAACTTCCCTTTCTGATCCTGCTGCCTTGAGTGACTTCATAATTGATTCAAAGAGTTGCTGATTTAAATTGAGTCTTGTTACATCATATACAAGTTGAGATTCTTCCTCAAATCGCTTATTGTAGTATGACTGAAGAGCACTCTTTCGCTTCTGAAGCAGTAGACAAAGAAATTATTACTTTTTTGGTAATTTAATAGTTATAATGAGGGAGGCGGGATCTAAATCTGGAATGTCATGAATATATCCAAAAATACAAATCAATTGAATTACAAAATTCTTAGCATTTAACCCTTCCCTTTCACATAATTATAACTTTTATTAATTAAATTTATTGTGAAACTTACAATTCATGTGAGAAAAATGTATCCATTTGTGTGGTTTTTGTTGTGATATTAGGAATGATTGGTTATTTTACTTACTTTTTAGGCAGGTGTTTGGATAGGAAGAAAATATGTCTTCGCTGAACAAAGAAGCTATTTTTCTGATACTTCAGTTTCTGGACGAAGAGAAATTCAAGGACACTGTTCACAAGTATGGATTCTTTTTCCTGTCTATTCTGTGTTGTTTCCTTTTCTATGCAAGTTTGTGTTTTCTTGGTTTTCAGTTTTGTCTGATGCCAAATGATGAGTATAGTGAGATTTTCAAGAACTCAGCAAATTTTTTTTTTATTGTTGGGTTTGCTTTGCTTTGATGCTGATTGTGTATTTGGGTATGTGTGTGTGAATGAAGGTTGGAGAAAGAGTCAGGGTTTTACTTCAATATGAGGTATTTTGAGGAATGTGTCACCAATGGTGAATGGGACGAGGTGGAGCAGTACATCTCTGGGTTTACTAAGGTCGATGATAATAAATTTTCAATGAAGATTTTCTTCGAGATTCGAAAGCAAAAATACCTTGAAGCACTGGATAGGTAACTTTCTTCAATTTTTTTTTTAAGTAATGTAAAAATTGCTAATCCTTTTTTTGCACAAAATGAATTGTGTATCGCTAAGTTTTCAGGGAATATTGACTTTGTCATTCTTATCCTTTTTGGGTTTTTGTTTTTGTTTTGCAGGCATGACCGTGCTAAAGCTGTGGAGATTCTTGTGAAGGACTTGAAAGAGTTCTCTAAATTTAATGAAGGGATTTTCAAGGAAATGACACTGCTTCTAAACTTGGGAAACTTTAGGTATGTTGAATGTTTCTTGGTGAAACTATATTGATAGATTATATTGTTGTGTTATGGGATTTGTGGTCTGAGTTTTATCAAAGTAACCTGTATTATTAGACATTGAAAAACAAGGAAGGTAGAAAGGTGCAATGGGTTCATTATTCTGTATCACTTGGGTTGATTTGTTGGATTGTGACACAAGGATTCCTGGAACTCACAGGACAAGGTTTTTTTTTTTGTTTAATAAGAAAATATTGAATAAAAAATCATAGAAAAAGCCTAAATGTAATGTGCCTCGTGGAAATATTTTTTGGCTTGAACTTGTTTAAGGTGCATTTTAATTTAATGAGCTTTGTTTTGTGATATATCCTAAATGTTGCATATATTCTCTTCAAACTGTTGGCCTGGTTGACACAAAATGTGGTCTTGGCTGCCTTTTTGCTTGCATTCATTAGTCTAGAACTTATCTATCAATTAACCGTAGAAGAGATCATTTTTGTACACAGATGGTTTACCACATGTTCATTCTTGCGCTCAAAAATGTGAATTTCAAAAATGTAGTTGAATAGCATTTTTATTTCATGTCATGTCATAAGTGAAAGATCTTATAAATTGCCACCTTGGTTCTTTTAATTTATAGGAATTGGTACTGTTTTTTGTTCTGAAGACTTACCAGTGGGTTCTTAATATAACAAATAATAATAAATAAATAAACAAGGCTATAGCTGCGTTTTTAAAATGAGGCCATAGAAATGGGTTGAAGCCGCGTTTTTAAAACGTGGCCACAGTTGTGGGATAAAGCCGCGTTTTTAAAAACGTGGCTTAAGCTTGCAACTATAGCCACGGCTATAAAAACGTGGCCATAGACCCCTCTAAGGCTATAGTTAAGCATTTTAGGCCATGGGTAAAAACGCGGCCTAAAAAAACGGCGCTATAAACCAAATCATCCTATAGCCACGTTTTTCTGACCTATAGTCACGTTTTAAAAATGCGGCTATAGAACCTTTTTTTTGTAGTGAGTGTGACAATGAGGCGGTGGAGATGAAATTGGTGCCACTTGAATTATAACTTATTATAGTTAAGAAAAAATTGTAAACTTTTTTAAGCATTACTCGTCAAATTACCCATGCTTTAATTTGCAAGCACAATTTTTATGACTTAGAAACCTTCTTTTTACATTAGTCCACTCATAAGCTGTTAAAATTCAAAGTTTCAAACCAAATACATTTCCGACTGAATAAAATTTAACGACTGACCAACTGAATGTGGATTTAGATGGATTTCTTGTCATTTATATCTTCTGCTGCCCCATGTGAAGAGTCGTAGATGTAATTAAATGAGCGTAGCCTAAGGCAAACATTATACTATGTACTAGGAAATAGTACAAAAATAATAGAAAACTGAAAAAGAAGGGCAAAAAATCTTGTAACCCATTTTCAGAAATAAAACCATTTGAATGAGTTAGACTGCTGTTATTTTTTTTTTTTTTTCCTGTGTATCATGCCAGGCATTCTCAAGCATTCGTGACATAACTGTTATGGCCAAATCGTGGGAGGAGAACTTGTTTCACAAATCAATGTATATTTGTGATTTTTAATGTCACTGCTAGCTATATGTACATGACCTTCTTCCTTGGTCTTCTCTATCTGTTAACCAAGGAACAATGATGTATTTCACAACCTTTGCTCGTAGGAAAATCAGCATGCTCATGAAAAAACTAGGTTTATTAAGTCATTCAAAGAACTCGTACAATCGAATTGACCCTACTGAAAACTCCAAGACCCGCAAAGTTCCAAAAGGTCATATAGGTATGTACGTGGGAGAAGAGAGGGAGAGATACGAAGTTCCAGTGAAGTATCTATCATTACCAGCATTCCAAGAATTGTTTGTGCAGTCACAAGAAGATGAGCTTGAAACAAAAATAGAAGGTCCCATCATGCTTGCATGCAAAACTGAAGAATTTGATCAGTTATTAAAGCTAGCCAAAGTAGCGTCACAATCCTAGAAACTAGTTCTCATGTCTTTAAGTTTTCATTTTATTGTTCTTTGTGGATGGATATGGCTTAGAATAGTGTTATCGGTTTATTGCGCATATTTACTCTTGTTCCGCACTTTGCTAAGTTAGTATAAAAGCAATCTAGCCTTATTTTTTAATTTGGGGTCTGAACAAGCTCAAGTGTTTTCACACTAATTTGAGCTTTCAATTGGCATCAGAGCGGATATACTTGTATTGGTTTAATTACCTAAGTGAGATCCTTGATCCCTTGTGTTTATTGTCATGGATAGTGTTTTGTATGCTTTTATGGATGTTTAGGTTGATGTTGAGTGTAAAATGTCATGTGTTTGTGAAAATACCTCTATGAGTGTTTATCCTCATGCTTGTGATGACATGTTACATGACTCTTTGGTTGTTGTTAAAATTTCAAATGTCAAACTCTTGAAGAAAAAAGGCTTAAGAAGTTTCATGAGAATTTGAGCAAGTTCATTTGCGAAAAGGATGATTTGATTGCTAAGCTCAATGAATCCGACAAATTAGTTGGAACATATAAGAAACTTGCTGAACATTCTCTTGAAAAACTAAAGGAATTTGAACGTTTGAACGTTTAAATGTGGACTTGGATGCTAAACTTGTTTTGTTTAGCAAACTTGTTGATGATCTTAAATGTGAAAATGAATCTCTTAATATGCATGCCAAGTGTTTGGTTGCTAAACATATTGCTAAAAGGAAAATATTTGTTGCAATCATGTTGTGTTGCTCGATTTTGTGCCTATTGTGAGTTCTACCTCTAAAAACAAATCGGTGTACATTTCTCCACACAAAATAAACCAAAAAATAGAGAGAAAGGCTCTTAAGCCTAAGCCTTCGTTTAGGTCTCATCCTAAGGATTTGAGTGGATCAAAATTTGTTCCTACTTGCCACCATTGCAGTGTGATCGGTCACATAAGACCTCAATGTTCCATGTTGAAGAGAGAACAAAACCATGTTGCTAGTGTAAAATTTTAGACTTTTTAACACAATATTTTTAACCTAATATTAAGCCAAATTGATTAACAAATTTGTTAATTAAAACTATGTTAAACCAATATGTGTAAAATAAATATAATGTGGAAAAATAAAAAAACACAAAGATCTAATGACCTAGGAAAACTAAACCGGTAAAAAATCTAGGGAAGATTTAACTTAGCTATACTCAAGGTAAAACAGATCCACTATGAAAGAATTGAAGTTTGTACAATAAGACTTAGACCACTAACATCATATTGCTACCTCGAGTAAAAAACTTGCTACCTCGAGTAAAAAACTTACTACCACGACCACGTGACAGTTTCGAATCCACAGACTACTTCTTTCCTTTGATCTACTGCAACCACAAGTTCTCCTACCTGTGACTTTGAGACTCCACTCAAAAATTTCAGATCTTTGTTAAGTTCTTTATGCAGCAACTGAAACGATCACCAAGTTCTTGATATGAATCTAGATCTTGATAACCCTAAGTGTGTATGAAGGTAAACACCTCTAGATCTCACAAAAGATTTAACACACAGCACGTCAAAAAGCCTCTAAAACATAGCTAGGGTTTTTCTTTTTATATGTAAAGTAAAACGCAAAACCCTACATATCAAATGGGCTTAGGCTGAGTTGGAAATCTTGCAAAAAAAACAATATGCACGTGGTTCGATCAATCGAGTCTAATTTTTTATCGATCAAGCCTTGCAGATTTAGTCTAATAAATTCTGTAGTCACTTAATTCCAACTTTGCAATAAAACATACTTTGTGCAAGCCTAAACTTAGACTCTATGTTTTGATCATGGTTTGCCAACACAATACATTTTGAAGTTCTAATACATTAGTCCCTAAGGTCTTATAACCTAACAGCTAGATCCCTCCCTAAAAAGCCCAGTGGACCTAAACCCATTGTTTGTCACCATTGTGGTGTCTTTGGTCATCTTAAACCTCATTGCTCTAAATTTCAAGCTCTTAAAAGAATCAAAAGAAAATAGAAACTTGAGCTTTTTAGAAGTTGTGCTTTGCAAGCTAAACCAAATTTGATTGAAAGTGGTAAGTTGTTGAAGCATGTGGTTAATGCTCTTACCTCCTTGTTTATGTGCATCTTCGGTTCTCATTTTTCCAACCCTCATCTCACTTGTCATGAGACACTTATTCCAAACAATCGTTCCATTTGGATGAGGAAGGGTTTCTATAGTTGAGCTTATACTTTTTTTATCCTTGATCTAATTCTTTCGACCTTTGTGTTAGGTTAAAATGAATTGACCCTTTGCAAATTAATTAATTACCCTAGTTAATTAATTAGTCAAATTACATGCAATAGCATGGTAGTACAAACAAATCACCAAATAACTAAATGCAGCGGAAAATAAATTTGACACAGATGATTTGTTAACGAATGGGGAATACGACCAAGGCAAAACCTCACGGGCCAATCCCGAGAATTTACTATTATCAATCACAAGCGATTATAAGTATAAGAAATCTTCCCAAACCATATGGCCTATCCCAAAATATCAACCTACTGTCAAACCCTTACCCCAATATCCAATTGGACTTGTATTGTAGCGGTAATCTCTCTGTTCAATGCACGAATCACAGTACGTGACTAACTAATGATGTACGAATCTCAGTATGTGACTAACTCTTTTGCACGAATCTCAGTACTTGACTAACTCCACAGCAACCCTTTGATTGATGTAGTTGATTTGCAACAGCTTTACATAGAAACACCAATAAGATCTTCAATGATGGTGTGAGAGACTTTGCTTGGTTACAGAACCCAAAGGCGTACAACAAACGCACCAAGAACTCTTTCTTCTGCAGGAGGAGGCTAGGGTTTCAAAAAGAAAACCTTATGAAGCTCTCTAGGGTTAGGTTTTTCTATTTCCACCTCCTTGTTTAAATAGGAGCTCAATGGGCTCTCCTATTCCAAATAGGTATACACAAACCTTGGGCTTTCTTAGTCCAATAAGGATTATACAAACCCATAAACAAATAGTCTTTTAGAATAAAAACATTGCTGGCTATATTCTGAATCCTGTAAGCTCGATAGATCGAGACATGTGTCGAGATTTAATGAATATCAACAGATCGAGCTTCTGTCGAGGAGGTATTGAGACCCTGCAGATTGCACTTTTATTGAGAAGTTCTTGAGTAATCTTCATGTCTTCAATGTAACCACTTATAATGATCATCTTGAACCTACTGTGATTTATCCAAATACAAGTAAAGTGCGTTTTGTCAAAGGATATGCCAATTACATAAAAAAATATGCCCCTTACACTTTGTAGGACTCTTCATGCATTAGATGCTTCATTATCATGCATTTATGCATCATGCATCTCTTTATATGCATTGTTTTAGTTGTTGATCTTACTTTATTGTTTTTGTTTTATGTGTGTACAAATCCAAAACCACATAAAAAGTGAAAAATTCAAAAAGTTTAATCATGTTTGCTTGAGCACATATCACATGTGAGTTTGGCATAGTACCTCTGTACTAATAGCGTAGTGTATTTACAAGCTTAGCTTGTTATGTATGCACATTTTTAAATGTGAGCGAAATCTAAAAATCTATGTTTGATTGTTGTAACTAGATCTTAAAGCTTGTCATAAATGATTAGTCAATAGTCTTATTTGATCTTGATACATGCATAGACTTGTGTATATATATCACCTCACATTTATTTTTATGTCAAAAAGCTCTACAAACGTCAATCTCTAAAAAGAGAAAGAGCTGAAAAAGCTTTACTTCGAAAACTAGTTTAACTAAGAAAAGGTAAAGCAAATTGTATTCAAAATGTATGATGTCAAAGTCAAAGACTTACTCCTCAAAGAAATATAAAAAATTCATGGCATCATTGCTCAAAAGTTGAGTTGTATAGATCAAAAAGTATGAAAAATAGAAGCTAAGTGAAAAGCTTTCAATCAAATGTAAATACTTTGGTAGGGGATCATATATGTTCATTTTTACTAGTGAGATAGGTCACTTGACTTGGTGTTAGTTGTGTATGACTTGATTGAATTGATCATTGAAACTTCATACTAGACTATGTACTAGTTCATACTTGATTTGCACACACAACACACAAGATTAATGTTCAATAAATGTCTATTTCATTTGTGTGATTGTACGTGTTCAAATATGATGTGTGTGCACTCAACCATATGCGGATCAAACCAAAAAGAATTTTGATCGTTTTATTTGTATTTGGAAGTGTTTTTCATCACTCTTTGTTTATAGGTTTTGTACCCTTTTTTTTTTCAATGCGTAAATGCACTTTTAGTCCTTACATTTTGGCTTTTTTCCATTTTGGTCCCTACATTTTCATTTCACCAATTTAATCCCTAAACCAATTAAAGCGTGTTATTGTAATCCTTTTCGTCAATCAACAGACGGAAATAACTGAGGTGACTAACGGAGGGATTAAAATATTATTAAAAATCCACTGTAGCACTCATCACTCATGCCACATCAAATTATAATTTAAAATATTTATTTCTCAATTTTAACAAAAGAAAAATATGAGTTAAAAATTATTTAAAAAAAATAAGAACACACCAGAACATAAGAACAAGAACAGAAGGTTCAGAAGGGGATCTGGTCAAGCATGTTCCATTCGAGTTGGATGTCGACGGAGGATTTCAATGGCTCTCAGCGCATCATGTTGTTGGCATTGGAGCGGTTATTATTGTAGTGACGATCGCGGCGAGCGCATTCCTTCTCTACCTCGCTCTTTTTGGCTTCGACTTACTCGTCACGGCGTTGAGGGAGCTGGCGCTATTGCTGAAACCTCCACTTGGGGCCGAACTTGGGCTTAGGTGGAGGCTTGCCATCGACGAGACGGAAGGAGGAGTCGTCATCGGCGACGCCGGAGGAAGGGAAGGAGTCGTCGTTGGAGAAGTCGAAGACTGAATCGGAAGGGTTTTTAGAGCGCTTCTGGTTCTGGTTGTTGAAGTTGGTGCAGGTCCAATCAGCAATACGACCAAGCTTATCGAAGCGGGAGAAAGGGGCAAAGGGGACGTTGATAGGGAGATTTAGGTTGAGATTGGAAGAATCGGGCAAGCCCCATCCGTCAGGATTGAATGGGACTTCTCCAACTTTGAACGCTCGTAGACTTGGTTGTTTGCGTGGTAGTGGATCGGCTTGGGTTCGATTTTCTTGGAATGCCAAACTGTGTTGTAAATTGTGTTTTGTATATGTAAATCATGTAAGTGTTTTGTATATGTAAATGTGTATGTAACCGAGTGGGTTTAGATAAATTTTTTTATTTGGATTTGATTGGAGTTGGGTTTAGATGGAATGGACTTTGATGGTGCTGTCCAAATTTTTATTCTTTCATTTTCTTGGCAACCAAATAAAGATTGAAAAAGAATTGAGAAATGATTTTGCTTGGGTTTAAGGATGAGGGCTTTGGAATTTATGATTTTTTTTTATGGTGTTTTTATGCTTAATTTTCTGGGTTTATGAATTTTATTTGATGGAGGTTTTGTTGTTGATTGAAAGATGAGAAAATCTGGGTTTGAATTGTGATTTTGTATATTTGGGTTTTGTAGTTTAAGAAAATCTGAGAAGATCTGCTACTAGGTTTGTGTTTGTGTTCTTGCTAGAGATTGATTTATGTTTGTGTTTGGTTGAAAAGAAAGGGCAAAAAAATCCAAGAAAATCTGGGCATGTGTTCTTATGTTTAAAATATGGGTTTGTGTTCTTTGGTGTTCTTGTTGAAGATGAACATAGATCTTGATGTATTTTTGGATTTTAATTTTGTTTTTTTCAATTTTAAATTTATTAAAAACTTAAGAAGGTTAGATTTTTTATATTATTTTATCTGATGAGTGCTACAGTGAATTTTTAATAAAAATTTTAATTCCTCCATTAGTCACCTCAATTATTTCCGTCTGTTGACTGGCAGAAAGGACTAAAATAACACGCGTTAATTGGTTTAAGGACTAAAAGTGGATAAAAATGTAGGGACCAAAATGTAAAAAAACCAAAATGTAAGGACTAAAAATGCATTTACGCCTGTTTTTCAATGTTTCAAGCTTGTTTTTGTGTTGAGAAACAGGGGACAGAGTCTTTTGCGAGTTGTTCGCAAGTAGTTCGCAAGTTGGCTGCGAGTTGCGAAGCAGAAAAATGAATTTTTGGTCATCAAACAGAGAGTTTCACAAGTAACTCGCGAGTAGGCTATCTCGCAAAATTCCCAGATCAGCTATTACATGGGTATTTCATGAGCTTTTGGTCAATAACTCCTCATATGACTCTTTTATGACTTCATCCTCTCCAAACCCTCTTTTTCAAAGCGTCTACATCAAAACCCAACTAATTTCAATTGCTTTACACTCCATAAACATCTCTAAGGTAATCTTTAACACTTTAATTAATTTTGATCCTAATATTATATTTTTGGAGGTTTTATGTTCATAGTTGAGATTTTCTCAAATGGGGTTTGGAAAGTTTAATTTTTGTCAATCTTTTTAATTGGGTTTTGTTTTAAATGATGATTTGTTTTTTATGTTGGCCCCTTGTGGCAAAAATAACTTGTATTAAGGGTATATTTTCATGTGTTCATGCATTGTTTAACATATATATGTAGTGTGTGCACTCTAAGTGTTTGATAAAATGCCTAATGGTATTTTTTTCATTCTTTTGGACTCCAATGAGTACCAATATTTAGGGATTGACATGATTAGTCATGTTTATCATGTTTTGATCATTGGTTGTGTGTTTTACACACTTTGCCTCATGAGTGCTTGTTCATACATTGATCATGCATTGCACATGCACACTTGATGCACCCTCATGCACACACCTTTGCTACCCTAGTCATGCCTTGGTTTACATCTTATTTTCTTATCCTTAGCATGTCATGTTTATTTTATACTTTGTAACATTTTGTTTTTAAGATGTTTTACCTTTTGTTTGAGCTTCATTTTTCTCATTCATCTTGCATCCCTTATACATCATTACCCTTGTTCATATCTTCTTTTCTTTCCCTCATTCATCTTGATTCATTTGTCTATTCGTGACAAAAAGAGGGAGAGTATACTAGAGAGTTATATCATTTCTATATGACTCTTATGCATATTCATAGGGAGAGAAATTTTATCTCGTGCACATTCGTAAAGGGAGAAAGCCATAAGGGAGATGCATATACTAAGGATTTTTATCAAGAAATCCTCATTTTGTTTTGTTTAATTTTATGTTTGTTTTCTTGTTTCGCTTTATGGTGCATTGAGTTATGTTCAGTATCTATGCTTTGTTGTTCTCATCGCATCGTGTTTATGTGTTAGATACGCATACATCCTTATGCTATTGTGCTTTATTTGTTGCATGTTCGGATGATCATTTGTTTTGCTATATGTTCATTGTAGTCATTTCCATATGACAGTCATATGTTTGATCAAGTTATTCATATGTTTCACATCATGTTTACTTGATCACATTTTACTTGTTACATTATACTTGTCCTTTTATTACTTGCTTTACCTTGAGGGTCTAATGCGTTTTGTGCAAGTGGTTCAAGATAAAAGTATTTTGCTCCAAGTTCATCGCAAGTTTTAGATTTAAGTGTGAGTAAGTTTTACCATTGTTCCTAAACTCACGTTTAAGTCTAGAGTCTGCTATACAAGGTTTTAAAACCCAGATCGTTCATTGAATCGTAAAAGGAAGAGGTTCAAGGTTTTTGAGGTCGAACAGAGGTTGAACCGGGGTCGAACCGTGATGATGTCATAATTAATTTAATAATTAATTAAAGTCTAAATATAGATATTAAATTTATAAAACTAGCAAAATTGACTAATATATCTATATATGTGAGAAAAATTTAATGATTTTCAAGTATATATTTAATAATTAAATAAGAAAGTTAATAAAATAAAATAATAACCATGAAAACATTTAAAAAAGTAAAGTTGAATATTTTTGAAGGATTTTAATTATAAGAGATGGATAATTTAATTAAGTAGAATAAAATTGTGATAAGTTGTTTTTATAAATAAAAAAAAAAATTATTAAGGGGTTGGACCTCACGGTTCTTGACCGGTTCGTGCGGTCCAACCCCGGTTTTAAGAGTTCACATAATTAACTAAAAATACGGTTCTTTATGCTTAAAAAATCGGTTTTCATCTCGGTTCCCGATTTTCACGGTCTGACCTCCCGATCTGGGCCGGTTCTGAAAACAGTGCTGCTATAGGGTGTTTTGTCACGTAATAGCCAAAGGAGGAGATTTTAAAGTTGTGATTTACAACTATTTTTTATGTTGGCTTTATTCCATGACAAAAAATGTCGTAATTGTATTAATTTATTTCCGTGTATTTTGTGATATTTTATTGTATTGGATTTCGTATTAAGTTGGTAAAGAATCAAATATGAAATGAAGATCAGTGCAGTTTCATGACTAGCTCGCAAGAAGTTCGCGAGTAAAAGTTCCCGCAAAAAGGTCTCATGAGAAGTACATGCTAGAAACTAAAGAGTCAAGTGCTAGGTTGCATTTCGCGAGTACTTCGTGAGACAGGCCATTTCATGAGGTACCTGCGAAACTCTCTGCCTAGAGAATTTTAAGTATGACTTTCTTACCTTTCACCCATACTATATATACCTTCATTACTCACAAAAGTAAAGGAGGCTATTTAGAAAGAAAACCCTTGATAGGTTTCTACAACACAACACACCCACCTTTTAGAGAGAGCTACTCATCTTTTAGTGAGAAATCATTGTAGTATCTTTTCCTTTCCCTCTCCCATTATTATACCTTGAGAGGAGATTTGTACCCAAACACAATTCACACCTATTTAGAGTGTAGAGAGTATTTTGGAGCTTGGGAAGCATTTGAGATTTGCCAAAAGAAACCGGTGAGACTTGGTAGATACAATCGGGCAGTATTACAGGATTTGGAAAGTTAGTGAAGACAAGACTCCGAGAAGTCCGTTGGTAGCAAGAGCTTGGAGGACTCAAGTACATTGGGAAAACTAGGCTTGGAGGGTCTTTTGTTATTCGTGTACTCCAACTTATTTACTAGTGGATTGATTTTGACTTAAAGGGTTGCAAAGAGGTTTTTCGCCAAATTCTTCGATTTCCTCTTCGATAACACATCTTGGTATTATCTTGTGCTTGCATCTTTCTTCCCTACTTTTTAAGGCTTCATTCTATTGTTCATTGTGGATGGAAATGGCTTAGAGTAGTGTTATCGGTTTATTGCGCACATTTACTCTTGTTCCATACTTTGTTAAGTTAAAGTAAAATCAATTGCCGTATTTTTTAATTTTGGGTTTGAACAAGCTCGAGTGCTTTCACACTAATTTGAGCTTTCATCATGCATGCACGTAGATCGTTGCGAATTTATAAGTTGGATTTACCAATTGCTTTCATGTTTAAAAAAAAAAAAAAAAAAAAGTCTTTAACTCTTGGAAAACTTTCCTTCTTTTTCTTATTTTTTATAAAGGGAAAAACTTGCTATTTTGTTTCTCGATATACTTTTGCAATCTTTTTTACTTTCTCTCTTCCTTTTTCCTTTCTATTCATTACTAAATTACTAAACATGAGATTTTTAGAATCTTGTCTAGCTACCCAATAATTATTAGATTGCGTTTTGGATTCATTTATTTTCATCAACTTATTTACCATAATTAGTTTATTATATGAAAGTATAATCGTAACTAAAAATCACTACTTTAAAACGGTATGCATTCTCCCTTGATCAAGAAAAAATAAGCTTATCCATATAAAGTCTTAGTCTTATTCACGTGAAAGAATGATAGGAAAATGTCTTATTCTTGCGTAAAAATCCCTAAGAGCACTTGCAGCAGTGGAGCTAAATAGCTATAGCTATTTTAGCTCCACCAAAACACCAAAAAGAAGCATACAATAGTGGAGCTAAATCTTTTTTTTTTTTAGCTCATTGCTACAGTGCACATCTATAAATACATATGCACTGTTCATGAGAGCTAAAAATTAATTAATTTTTTATTTTGTGTTCACATTACTTTTTTATTGTGGTATTTTTATTGTAGTGAGATGTATTATTTTATTGTGGTAGATATATTATTTTATTGTGATGTTTATATTATTTTATTGTGTTGAAAGCTAAAATAGATCCACTGCTGCAGCAAGTGTGTAGGTAAAATAAATAAAGTAATTTTTGGTGGAGCTAAATTGCTAAATTTTTAGCTCCACTGCTGTGGATGCTCTAACATGTATACTTAATATAATAAATTTATACGATTTGACTTTTTTATTTTCCAAATTGTTTTGTGCGTGTGTATACTATACGCTAGTCCAGATCTGCGCGAGTCACATGAATATGTGATTATTTTTAATGTGATTTAATGTATAGTTTGAGCTCTGAAATTTTTTTGAAGATAATATATTTAAATTAGATGTCTTTAGAAGAAGTGGATTCAGTTACTTACAAAGGTATTCCAACACTCAACACATTTTTCTCTTTCTTGATTGTGTATAAGCATCACCATTTATGTTCATTGACTCTCTCTCTCTCTCTCTCTCTCTCTCTTTTGTGGGCAAAACATGGACTATATAGGAGAGAGAGGCACAAGGGGAGGAATGGTTTGAAAAGAACATAGGAAAATAGCTGGAAAAATAAAAGTAAGAGAAATGGTTGTAGGAAACGTAACGTAAGATGGAGGAATAATTGGGAGAAGAAGAACCACAAAATGGAGAAGAATAGTTGGAGAATTAGGCCCCGTTTGGTAGAGTGGTTTAAACACACATTTTCAGTTTTTAAACAACATTACACACATTTTCACACACATTTTCACCCACACGTATTTCAAAAAACTACAAATAATATAACTCAAACTTCTCTACCAAACGGGTCCTAGTAACTGTAAGGTGAGGAGTAACGAGAGAAAATAATCACACACAATAACAACAACAAAAAGAGGAGAGGAATGGTTTGGAATAGGCCTGTCCACGGGTTGGTCCGGGTCAGGTTTGTGCCCAACTCGAAACCAACCCGACCACGTCAGGTCTCCAACATCCAGACCCGCCACCGACCATTAGATGAGTCGGTTCGGGCTACTCGGATATCGAGTACAGATCGGTCGGTGGTTGGTCAGACTAAGGGAAAACGAAACCAGGCGAAATTAGGCCGGAACTAGCTGAAATCTGCTAGATCTGGAAGAAACATGGCCAGATCGAGCAAGATTTCTTAACCTACTCACCAAATCTTGAAGAGATCTCGACGAGTTCTCGAAGAGATCTCACCGGATCTCAATGGATCTGTCAAGAAAGGATAAAAATCCTCATACTTGAGAAAATCAATGTGTGTTTTTGATATATAGATGATCGGATCAGTTGGAATTGGATTTTGAAGAGCAAACCCGTCAACCGACCCGCCAGTCTCAGTTTCTGGAGGTTGAAACCCGCTGTCAACCGTCACTGGTGTCAGGTCGGCCAGTTTCAAGTACAGATCGGACAATTTGCCTCGGGTTGGTCGGGGACGGGCTCTGGTGGACAGCCCTAATTTGGAAACATGAGGCTTAACACAACAAAGTATTAGCAAAATTAATTGTTAATTGTGCGGGTGTGTGTGAGAAGGGATGAGTTTGAGCCCTCTTCCGAATGGGCCAACTCAAGGACACCAACCGAGGAATGCCATTGACAGTTGATCAAAGAAGGAAGAATCCTTGGCATGACCTTTAGAATAGGGAAGGGTGGAGATTGAGATTGACAAGTAGTCATGGAGAAAGGCTAGGTCAGGTTAGGAAGAGACATGTGAGAGAAACAATTGTCACTTCTGCATTAGTTACTTTCACCTACCAGCATCCACTCAGGATTAAATACTGAATGACCTGTCTAAACGTCTAAACAGTAAAGCAATCTTCAGCAAGCCTACTACTACTACTGCTACTAAACATAGGTAAAAGGACAGCTGATGGGAAAACAGCCCACTATGCATCCCCTGTTCGTGGGGAGCTGCACCATCCACTAGGATAAATACCCCACATACCCCACCTACTTCAACAAAGGGGACACCAAAAAATAAAAAGGATTGACAAGTGGAAGAGAGGTAAAGAGGATGGCAATAAAATCGGAGCTTCCGAGGAAAGGGAAAAAGAGAGTTTAGAGGGAGAGAGCCATCTTTGTTATAGTTAGGGAGGTGCCTACATAAACATAAAACAGATTATATTGAGTAACCCCCTATTGAACAAGCCAATCTTTGTTAGCGACCTTTAAATTATCACAACAAAGTCAACTCTATTCTTTTTCTTTTTTCTTTATCATGGTGAGGCACTTCAAGAGTAATCTTTATCAAAAACAATATTTTTTTTTTTTAAAAAAAAACGTAATCTTTGCACTCACTTTGCACGGATAAGATGTGTGTAACACAAGCAAGTTGAGGGCCAATCCAAGCTCAACTCAAAGAACATGATACTCTGCCCAAAAGCCCAATTTTGCAGCAACTTGATTTTTTAAGCAAGTCATGGATGGGTTGCGATTAGGCCATGCAGTAAATTATTCGTTGAGGGTTAAAATTACGCTCAATTGTATTCTTTGGCTAATATAACTACGTAATTTTTAATTCTAATGCAATTAATTGAGTATGTTTCTGCAGTTGCAAAAATAAAAGAGTTTGCGCTGTCAATAACAATCTTGAGAGCTGCCACTTCATATGAAAGTACAGAAGTTAAAACCGTGCCCATATCTCCTCTCCCAAGATTTACTTCTGAGAGACTAACAAGTGGCCTATAATAGACTAACAGAGGATCTTCTTTCTTTTTATATAAGAAAAGTGTTCAATTAAAGGATCATGTTACTAAGCTAATGGTCTGTTATCCAAAACAGAATTTCATTTATTTTTTATTATTATTGTTATTATATTATTGGGGAGAAGTGGGGTGTTTCTTTTGGTTTCTTCTTCTGTCAGGACAGACGCTAGAACAAACTATATACACTCGCTAGTGAAGAAGATGCCCCTAAATACATAAGGCGTTTGATTAGTGCAACATGGAAGAAGATGAATAAAGAACCAATTGCAACTTCTTCCTACTCTGAAACATTTATTGAAATTGTATTCAACCTTGGAAGGATGGTCCAATGCATGTACCAAAATAGAGAGATGGGCAAGGTGTTGGAAACCATGAAACGAAGGACCGTTTATCATCATTATATGCTCACTCCATTCTAATATATAGAGATCAACATGATGAATTTTTTATACATAAGGATGTAAATTTGAAGCTTATCAATTGTATTACATATATTACTTCTGGGATTTGTGAGTTAGTTTGTCTTGTGTGATCTTTTATTTTCTTATCCATGTGAAAACAACCTTTATGTGTTTGACAGTTCATTTTGTCTACTAGTTTCCTTCAAAATATGCATGACACAAGCTAGTTCTGGGTTATTTGGCCTGACCAAAAAATATATAAAAAAAACATACGGATGGCATGCTTCTCTCTTAAGATGTTACTAATAATTCCGGTAATCTTGCTCACAATCACAAGGTAAATCACCTACCATAACACTACAACTTCTCCTACGTCATCTGTAACTCATATTTTGAAGTCTGAACTAATTGTAGTCTGTTTAATTTTGATAAAGATTTTACTAATGTGTGCCCTGCACACAATAATATACTATTTTTTAAAAAAAAAAATTATTAAAAATTAACAACCTTTTTAATTTTTAATAAAAAATTTTCAAAAAAAATTTGTTAATATATGCCCTAAAATACATTAATCAGAACCTCATCCCTTACAAGTGTAACTGTTTTCCATATCTTGCCAAAAGAAAATGTCAGATCACAAAAGTCTTGGATAGTCGGTAGTACCCAGTTTTTCTGCTTCCTATATATGGTTTGTCCAGATTGTCTTTGGATACTATTTGCCAACACGTTTTGGCAGTGACACGTGCAATATATGTTTTCTGAGTGAGTTGCAATATAAGCAGTAGACAAAAGATTATAATATAAGATTGTTCCATTCCAACATCATATTTCGTCACTCATGTGTCTCACACGATTTGTGCAATGGTTATTCCTCATCAATTTTAAAATCAAATGGTAACACAATTCTAATTCAATTCTTTCATCAAATTTGACTTTCATTTAAAATATTTTATATGGCCCTTGTTCATATTCATAAGAATCAACTTGATTGATTATTGCCGGAGGTTTGCCTGTCACTCAAACCCAAGCATCAATTTGGATTAAGAGAGGAGTTTTACATTCTCAATTTTATTATAAAATGTTTACAAAATTATAATTAGTATCACATCAATCACTTATCAAATAATTTATAATTACTTCCTCACGTGTTTGAAATTGATACATTAATTTATAAGAATACAATTTTATTTTTTTTTTAAAGAATCAATATAATTCAAAATTAGTAGCACTAGCAGCACTCAAAAAAGTCCCTACAAATTAAATGTGATTGAGAACAAGTGGGTGGCTCTTAGGCCCACACACAACACAGGATTTGGATTGGATAAAATAGAAAGAAAGAAAAAGATTGACAAGTTATTCCATCGTCAAATTAGAATAAAATTAAATTATCTATCCCATTTTTTCTATTTTTTACTTCTTTTTTTTTTTTTTTTTGAGAATCTTCTATTTTTTACTTTATACTTCATCAATCATAACTTGTCATGTATTAATTTAACTTTTCTTATAAAAAAATTGAAGTTAAAAAAAAATCAAACACATAATATACCATACTTGATAAAACACAAAAAGTAAGACAAATAATTTCTATACAATAAATTAGATGACAACTTTGAATGTGAAACATTTAAACATGAAGCAAGGCTAACGAATTAAAAATAAGGGTGCTATATTATTTAGTAAAAGTATCAAGGCTAATGAATTAAAAATGTGGATTTTAGTTAACTCAATTGGCAAAGGTTCTCATCGCAGAACAAAAGATTTGAGGTTTAAACTTCAACTAAAGTAAAAACCAATTGGTGTGAGTAATCATAATGGAGCGAATGGTATATGTTGAAATTTTATCATATTTAAATTATTAAAAAATTATTGAATTTTTTTTGGTATAATAGGATTTTTTTTAAAAAAAATTTGAGAGAGAGTTTCAACCTATGACGTCTGCTCCTGATAATAGCTCTTTATTATCAAACTAAGATACTAATCAGTTTTTAATTGTGTTACAGTCAGGAAATTCAGGTTACGATAACTTTAAAGAAACAATTAATTTTTCAATCTTTTATCTAATGAAAGTAGTATTAAGAGGAGTTAAGCTGAAAGTGATGTTAAATCATATATAAACCCTTACCTGTGTTCATAGTATTACTCTTCAAATTACCCATGCTTCAATTTGCAAGCACAATTTTAATTTGTTTACTCAGAAAACCCTTCAAAAATAAGTCCTTTCATCAGCTGTTAAAATTCAAACCAAAGCCAACATTTCTGAACTTCATTCCATAAAGACTAACCATTACAAACTTCTAGAATAATATTAGACAAATTAGAATATAACAACTGACCAACTGAGTGTGGATTAGAATGAATTTTTTGTAATTTATATCTTTTGCTGCGGTGTAGAGGTAAGTAGATAAGTGTGGCCCTAGGTAACAATACTACTACCTTACAAAAGAATAAAATATAATCGAAAAATAAGGGCAAAAAGTCTTGTAACACATTTTTCAGGGCACCTTTCATCCTTGCAACTGACCAACCCTCCGAAAGTCTCTATGTTTCAGGCCAAGGCGCCTGTTTCTTGCGAGCGTAGGAGAAGGGGCTTCTATGCTAGGAGATGTTCTTCTAAATAGGCTTTCGAATCTTTCTTTAGACAACATCCTCCCACAAGCTGAAGTACATGAAATTTATAGTGGGGTTGAAAGTCTTGGAGTGGACCCTCAACACTTGCGCGAAAATGTTGACAAATATTGCGAAGGTGTTGCAGACTATTTGAAGATGAAAGAATCTCTGAACACACAACCAAGTCCTGTTATCTTAATTCGACGTGAGGCTGAAGTTGAATTCCTCCTTTCTAAGGCATCACATGAGAAAGCATCTTTGAAGGCCGAGCTTGATACTGTTAGATTAAGGATTGCTGACCTGCAAACCGAGCTTGTCCAATTAGAGCAATCATTGTCTCAAATTGAAACTCATCAAGTTGAACAAGATGATGTTGTGCAAGCCTTAGAAGAACAACTTGAAGAAGTCAAATCCGCTCCCGTTCTTGAAGGCCAGGATATGGAGGCTTTAGAGAAGATACAAGCCCTTCTGGAAGATAATCATTCTAGCTTAAAAGACTTGAAATGGATGTCGTAATCTCTTTGTTTTAATTCCCTTCATACGTGTCATCATGCTTTCCCCTGTACTATTTTCCTTTTGTCAATCAATAAAGAAGACTTTATTCTCTGCCCTTTTTTTTCATAATTTGATAATAAAACTCTTTTTTTTTTAGTGCGTGATTGAACTTAGCAGAAGATACTAAGTTGCCTACGTACCCTTGAGAGGGATCAAGTCATTACGTAGTTCATCATTTTTTTTTAATGATTTTTTTTTTTTAACCAAAAAGAGAGGGCTCACGTGTGTAATCCTCGCCCTACACCCCACGGCATTTCATGGGTACCAATTACGCAATAGTGGATATCACCTCTAATCGAACCCGAGACCTCAGCCTCAAGGGCGACAAGGGCATCCAACCACTACGCCACACTCGTAAATGGTGGCATAAAGTGGGATTAATTTCTCTTTATTTGTACACTTTCAAAGGTAATGGGAAGACATCATGTACCCTTGTAGCGCTGCAGTGGGCAGTTAAACTCTTACCGATGAGCAATTCTCAATTTTCAAGCATAGAAGCGTTTGAGGAACTTCCCATTGATGGAGCCAATCCTTACACCCTCCTGATCAATCAACTTGTAAGCTCCATTGGTGTAGACTTCTTGCACAACATAAGGTCCATCCCATTTTGAAGTGAACTTATTGCATGTGCGATGAGTTGTAATGATAGGTCTTCGAACGGCGAGGACTAAGTTACCAACTTGGAATGATCGCGGTTTAACTTTTTTATTGAATGCGCTTGAAAGACGAGCTTGATAGCACTCAAGGCGCTCCTCGAGCCTTTTCTCATCAAGTGCCTCTAATTCTTACAATCTGAGCTTGGCATTTTCTTCTTCAGTCAATCCTTCTTGAATGGCAATCCGTAATGATGGGATTTGGCATTCTAAGGGAAGGACAGCTTCCACTCCATAAACAAGAGAATATGGCGTTGCTTGAGTAGGCGTTCGAGAAGTTGTTCGATATGCCTATAATGCTTCTCTGATCCTTTCGTGCCAGTCTCGTTTTGTCTTGGATACTACTTTCTTTAACGAACTTCCAAGTGTTTTGTTAAGGCTTCAGCTAATCCATTTGCCAGGGCATTGTACATGGAGGAGTTGTATTGTTTTAATTCAAAATTCTCGCATAGTTTTGTCATTAGCCTATTGTAGAACGGTTTGCCATTATCAGTTATGATATACCGAGGGATGCCATACCGATAAATCAAGTGAGTTCGAAAAAAATTGACCACCGTTTCTTTCTTCACTTCCCTAAGAGGCACAGCTTCTGCCCATTTCGAGAAGTAATCAATTACAATGAATCTCTTGCTATGAGCTTGTTAAAAATTCTTTGTTCTTCGTGTTCTTCGCGTTCTTGATACGTTCTTGGCGTTCTTCGTCTTCAAAGGTTTGTGGTGGAAATTCTTCGGTGCTTTAAAGGTTTGAATCCATAGAGCTTCGTTGATTTATGGTTTGTTGAGGTTCCTGGAGGCTTTCGAGCTTGACTCCAGTAAACTTCGAGATCTTGGTTGAAAGCTTGGATGGTTTTGCTTCGAATGTTCTTCGGTTTTGAGGTTGAAGTTCTTGAAGGCTTTTAGGCTTAATTCTTGCAGAGCTTCTATACTTCTGAGCGTTTCTGAATCTTCTTTGATGCTGCTTATCCTCTAGATGGCTTGGTGTCCCCTCAAATGCCTTAGAAAGGCTTCTATTTATAGGAGTTTGGGGATGGGTGAGCAACACGTGGCGAAGTCTAATTGGTGACACATGTCACAGCCTAATTGGTCCACTTATGTCATTGCTTACACGTGCTGGATTACTTGTGTCATCGCTTACACGTGTAGGGCAGCTTTTGTCATTGCTTTCACATGCTGATGCATTTTATGCCCCTATTTCAATGATATTTCGCAAATTTCTGTTGGTTTCTAAATAGAGATAGCAAAACCTAGCGGTAGTATTGGCAAAACCCAGCGGTAGTATGTGGCACTTTGTAATTGGCCATATTTTATGGACTTGATAGTATGATGTGTCAACTCGTAATAGGTCGGGAATTTTCCCTCTCTATAGTGACACCAAAATTTTCACCCAAACCGTGTATATTTTGTGCTTCAATGGGTCCCAGTGAGGTGAGTTAATTTTTTTTTTTTTTTTGAAAAATAATTACAACATGCTGCTAACTCCGCAGCTCGAACCATTTTCCCTTAGACCCCCAAGCACTTTGTACATGGAGATGTGTCAATTCAACTACAAGGTCTTTGGCGAGATGAGTTAACTTTGTGAAACAGTATATGAACTTTTGACAAAAATTCAGGAGTAATTCTAGGATCACAATAATTATCACAATTATTTTATATAACAAAGTGTGACTGATTTTATGGACCCACTATTTTTTCCTCCGCTCACAATTTGTTACATTAGAATTATGACAAAATCATACCCTTTTGGATATACATCACTGTCAATTTCTTTAAAACATTCTCCCATCTCTCCATGTATATATTAAAATACTTAGTATTCTAAAAAAAGAATTGTGGCAAATTCGTATCACATAAAGTTATAGTGCTAGATTTTTTTGAAAATTCTGAGTCTATAGTGGAGCTTTTTTAATATTACTGCTAACTATAAATAGGATTGGGACATTCTTCCTAGTCAACTATCTCTTTCACGAAAATTTCTTCTTATATCCACATTACTCCTTTAGCATTCACAACCTCCTTCAAATTAATTAGCATATCTGCTTTTCTATTTTCTTTGAAAATTGAATAAAAACTAGCTAGTCTCTCTCTTTCCAAGGAACAATAATGTATTTCACAACTTTTGTTCGTAGGAAACTCAGCATGCTCAAGAAAAAACTACGTTTAAATCATTATAAGAACCTGTACAATCGAATTGACTGTACTAAAAGCTCCAATAAGACCCGTAAAGTTCCAAAAGGTTATATAGGTCTGTACGTGGGAGAAGAGAGAAAGAGATATGAAGTTCGAGTGAAGTATCTATCATTACCAGTATACGTTTTTAGACCCCTTAACACAAGTTGTTTAACCTAATTATTTAACCAAGTGATTACTTAGATAAATTATGCAGATTTAGGTTAACACAATAATATCATATCATGCACATAATGCAGAAAAATAAAGAACACCACGATATGATAACCCAGAAAAACCTAACCAGTAAAAAACTTGGAAAGAATTTAACCTAACTATTCTCAAGGTAAAAAACAGATCTACTATGAAAGAATTGAAATTTTTACAATAGAATTTAGACCACTAACATCCTATTGCTATCCTATGTAGAAAACTTACTACCACGACCACGTAACAGTTTCGAATCCACAGACTACTTATTTTCTTGATTTGTAACAACCACAAGTTCACCTACTTGTGACTTTGAGACTTCACTCAAAGGTTTCAGATCTTCTTTAAAGTTCTTTATGTAGCAACTAAAGAGATTACCAACTTCTTGATGCAAATCTTGATCTTGCTAGCTCTATGTGTTGTGAAGGTAAACACCTCTAGGTCTTACAGAAAATTTAGCACATAACTCTTCAAAGACTTCTAAAACGTAGTTAAGGTTTTTCCTTATATACGTGAAGTAAAATACTTAACACCCTACACGTCATATGAGCTTGGGCTAAATTGAAATTTCTATAGAAAATTAAACCTACACGAATTTCGATCAATAGAATCTAATTTTCAATCAATCGAGCCTTGCAAATTTTGACCAATAAATCCTGCAATCACTCGATTCCAATTTTACATAAAACCACACTTGAGCAAGCCTAAATCTAGACTCTATGTTTTGATCATGGTTTGCCAATATAATATATATTGAAGTTCTAATACATTAGTTTCTAAAGTCTTAGAACCTAACAATGAGCGTTCCAAGAATTGATTGTGCAGTCACAAGCAGATGAGCTTGAACCAAAGATACAAGGCCCCATCATGCTTGCATGAAGAACTGAAGAATTTGATCAGTTATTAAACTTAGCTAAAGTATCTTATGGTATGCTAAAAATTCTAGAAGTTTGTTCTCATGCATATATGCATGTAGATTATTGAGAATATATAATTTGTATTCATTTGCTGCTTTTATAATTTGTATTTTACTGTTAACAAACTACATGCTTTTCATTAATTGTTCGTTCTTTTTTTAGGTCATGCTGCATAATCATGTTTTACAAATGCAGTAGTTGTTGTTTGGATGCAAAATAAAGTTCTTTGGCTGATAACGAAAAACTTGCTATTGTGTTTCTTGATTTTTGTTTGCACTCCTCTTCTCTCTCTCTCTCTCTCTCTCTCTCTCTCTCTCTCTCTCTCCTTTTCTATTCATTACTAAACCATCTAAGCATGGGATTTTATGCAAATTCTTAGCTACCCTATTACTATCAGTGTGCATTTGGATGAATTTATTTTCATTAGCTTATTTAGCATATTTAGTTTATCATATAGAAGTATATTTGTACTTAAAAAATGTGATAATTTTAAAAGTTGTACATTCTCTCTTTATTAAGTAATAAATAATTCATCTATACAAAGTCTTAGTCTTGTTCACGTGAGAGTATGATATTGCTAATAAATTTCAATCATAGTTTCTTTCTTACAACAAAGTGGGAATGGAGGATTTCAAACCCGGATTCTTCAATGAATAAAATAGACAATTATACTAAATTACAAGATTCTTAGCATTTCAATTATATAATTGTTTTTATTTACTTTGCCTTGGGTCACATTAATTATATGATTGAATTTTTCTTTTTCATTTGTGGATTTCCTTTATGCATTTTATTGTTGGTATACCTCTTTTATAACATGACTAGTGGACTATTATATTTGTTTTACTTCGAACTTCACTGGGGAAAACAAATCTTAAGTATTTTATCAAATATTTTTAAGGTTTAAAATCAATAAAAGCAAAAAATATAAGATAAAAAGAAAATACAAAAGCAAGAGTATTAATTAAAAAGGAACATTATTGTTTCCTTTTAAAAGTGACAAAAATTAATAATATGATCGTAAATTCTTTACGTATAATTAATTCTTCTTGATAAAATTATATGTAAACCAATAAATTTTAGGGATAAATACATAACAAACTCCATATTTTGATATTATTTTTTAGATAACATGTTGAAGTTTCAAGCACATAAATGTTCATAACGTAGTTTTTTTTTTTTTTAGAGAATAACATAGTTTTAAAGGTAATACAATTTGAACATTAATTTTATGAACATATATTAACAAAAATAACATTAATTTACGTATGTTATTTTTAGGTTCTACCCAGCTACTAAAAATTCCTCCATGTGAACCATAAATGGAATTTTGAATTTAAAAAACTAGGAAATGGCTAATTCAGGTCGAAAAAAAACCCTAACATATATACCTAATATAAATAAATATAGAATTTTTTTTCTTGCCTTAAAATATCATTTAATATTCACATGATTGGCTTTTATTTTACAAATTTTCTCATATGTGTATGCATGTATACACTAATTGCAAATGTAAACAAGGCACATTTATTATAATGTATAATTTAGACTCTAAAATATTAAAGATAATATGCTAGAATAAACTATTTTTACAAGAAGTAGATTCAGTTAGTTATGGAGGTACTCTAAGTTCTAACACTCAAAAATTTTCTTTTCTGAGTCCCTTCCTCTCCTCCCAAGTTAAGCTAAGAGAGAGAGAGAGAGAGAGAGTAACTCTATGTGAGTTGCACCACTTTAAGTTTACTTTGAAATAGTATGTTCACAAATAAACCATTGGATTATGTTATCTCCCTATACTTTTTATGTTTGTAAAATGTCAAGACAATCGAAACTCAATAACCATCTTATCATAAAATGTTTGAATATCAAGGTTTTTAAAATTATACATAAAACATCAGTTTATGAATCAAATAGTAAAAAACATCTTATTAACATGAAATTTGGTGTGTATTAACAATGACAAAAATATGTAATCTAACAATAAAATTTTCAAAATATTAATTTAATAAGAAGTCACATAGAGTTACAACAAGTCTAACTCTCTCTCTTTTTCTCTTTTTCTATTATTCTTTTTTTATTATTATTAAGAATAACAGAATGTGATTGTCCTAAACTCTTAACCCATATATATCAAATGCGCATGCATGTATCCTTTATATAAACCTTACTCCTAGAGTCCAATACTGGAATTGCTTATATATTGATTTTAACATATATGGATTTTTCCATAAAACCTTCTCGCTCATACTTTTTGCAATTCGCTTTCCTACTACAATATATAACATTTAGGTAGTCGATCTCTTTTTTTGGCATAAGATGAGTTCTAACTTAATGGCAACTTCTAATCCTATAAGCAAGGATGGATGTCAACACCTATTGGATAAGTGTTTTGCTTACCAATTTAAAATAAAATAAAAAAAACAAAAAAACAAAACAAAAGCTGATTTATTTATTATGTACGTATGCAAATGATTATTGTCCCAACCTCCAATCAAAGTTAAATTGGAGGTTCTTCTCCACCGAAAAAAAAAAAAAAAAAAAAAGAGGTTAAATTGGAGGTGTGAGATTTTAGTTGTTAATTTTTTTTGGATTCCCATGGGCCATGGCATGTGGAATGATATACGTCCTTACTTGTGCAGCAGAAAGAGGAAAATCAATTTTCTCAAGCTTATGTACTACCGAGTAGTGACTGTTGGGTACCTTCAATGTAACTTTGTACTGGGCACCTTTGCAAGTCAACAAATCTTTTGGATGCTTTGATCAGGAATTGAGTTGCTATATAATATACCCCATATCACTATTTCATTACAAAGATCCTACCTTAGAAGAATGACATGCAGTAGCACGGACACAAAGCTTGAACAAGTGCAGATCATCAGCAGGTAGGAACTGAAGTGCAATGCTATCGTAGAAATTCGACTACTTGTTCTGTAGTTTTATGTCTTCTTAATGTTTTCTAATGCTTGCGCTTTCATATAACAAGACACCCATATCAGTAAATAAATAAAGTTGTGACAGAAATTTTATTTTATTTTACTACCGAGATTCATGACAATTTAGGAGTTGGAAGCCATACCTGCCGAATTTGTTAGTTTTAGAGATCAGCTTGTTCTACATTCTAATATATATCCATCTTTACTATACGTATAGAAATGAGGGGCTAGGAATTTATTGATTTTACATCTTCCTGCAGTACTCTTCTTTTTTGGGAGGGGGACAAAATATTTCATTTACTTTAGACTCTTTACTATTTAAATGATTGTTTCATTTCAATCTCTTTTTTTTTTTTTTGAAATAAATTTCATTTAAACCACCCTGCACCTGATGTTTTAATATAAGTAACAGCATTTTTTTTTTTTTTTTTTGAGAATCTAAGTAACAGAATTGAAAGCAATGGAGAATGACATCATAAGAATGTGAAAAAAATTGAGATTAAAATAAATGAAGGGAAATGACACCCTCAAAAACACTCATGCTAATACCATAGTACATGAAGCTATATCATAGTTATAACATTAGGCAAGAATTAGGAATATGATCAGAAACCCTCCAAAACTAACATAATGAAAGACAAATGGCTTCTCTGAATGCCTCTACTACCTTGCTAATCCAATGACCCTCATTGGATGTCCTCGAATGCTTTTTTAAATACGTGGTGTGGTAGAAGGCAACTGGTCTTCCACGATGTCTTCAACTTTGCTGACCAACAGCAAGATATAAATTACTCCAAACTTTCTATTAGCAAAATGACCAAAAACAAAAAGAATTTACAATGAATATTATATAGAAGTAAAGATCTAAATCAATGGCTTAGGCAAAATATGAAGACGGTAATGATTAAAATTCACGATCGCTCTCTATACTCCTTGTGGTTGCGCAGGCTTATCTACACCCTCGATCACCTAGCAGGAAGCTCTGATGCTTGACCACTCAGGGAAGGATTTGATGAATTAGAAGGTATGGACCCGTTATCATGAGAGGATGGGCCACCCCACTTTTGCTCTACATCAATTGGCTCTACTACGTGTACTGTACCATCACTCATGCCAAGTGCAATCTGGTTAGGCTCAGATGGATGAGCAGCTATAACCAAAGGAGAGGCCGAGTTGCTGCTGCAGAAGATTTTTGTCAGATTTTTGTCAAGAAATAATACTTCCATAATTTGAGGCTTTGGGAACATCAAGTAGACCGGTTTTTCATAGGGAAAAATAAGAACTGGTTTCTACTTGAATCACTAATCAATAAACGGCAAGCTCCACAAAAGAACATTATTTTCTCACCTAACAGAAAACGATGGAATGTAAGCAGAAGGTGCTATTCGACATCTGATCCTTAAGCTATCCGCGTCAAAAACTCCAACAGCACCATCATAAAAAGAAGCATAAACCAGTAGACCATCACATGAATAAATTGCACTTGATATGGGTGCTGGAAGTGTGTCTTTTGGATACCACTGCAACATGGATTGGCAAAACAGCATTAAAAGACATACCATGGTGACTGCAATTAAAATTTGATAATCAAGAAAACAAACTCAATGATATGATTACAAAATTCACAAAGCTAACATATTTTGATTTCTTTTTATAAGGTAAGTTTTACATCCTATGGGTTTTGAACCCACAGCTTCACACTCCGCTTACTCGCCAATTCTTATGGCAGGAAGAAGTACCATTAATATATATAATTGTGTTTATTCTTAAATGTATCCCTTAATATGGAGTACCATTCTAGAACTCATTGGCAAAACTTATGCTACCAATGCTTGTCATCTGTTCAAAATTCTGTATGGTTATCAATTTATTGGTGCCCCCTACAGTTTTAACCTAAATCATGTGTATCATTCATTTTACCTTCTTTTTTTTTTTGTGGATCATTCATTTTACCATATAAATGCTAAATTGAAAATACTAATCCTACATCTTTTCACGATTCAAGGTATAAAGTTGAGTTTTCCATAGCTGAGCATTGGGACCACATTTGGTGCCCAATTTTCAGGTATCCCCCATCCCAAAATAATTTGAGAGAGAGAGAGAGCTGCCTTGCAAAAAGCAAAAGTATCAGTTCATATGTTTGTTTAACATCACTTATGACGGTGCTCTAACCCAACAAAGAAGGGGGGTGAGGGGCAAACTTAAGAGTTTCCTAACGTGAACTTGATACAGGGATCACCAGCATCAGACGAATCAGTCGGAGCAGTAAGATGATCCTTTTAACAAAATATGTTTTCAGGTTTCAAATGGCTATCAGTAAACAACCACGTAAAATTGTCATAACATGCAAATGTTATTAAAAGAAGAAAATTAAAACCCGACCTAGTACTTAAAAATATATGTAACTTACATAAGAAATGGTGACAGGGAGGGGGAAGGGAGTTTAAAAAAAGGTGGCCACAAGCATGCACGCAGTGGTTGGGGGTGTTGGTTTAACAAGTAGTTGAGGTCTTCAACAAGAGAGCAAAGAGGGTACACATTATGAAAAGTGAGTTTGATGCATCTGTTACTAAATAACCCTCTGTGGTGCATGAAGTGAAAAAACTTGATATGATAGTTCTATGGATCAAGATAGAGATTCATTTGCAACACTGACAAGTTCTTTCTAGGATTGTAGTTTAGTCTTAGTATAGTTTATATAAGTGCCATATTGTGCTCCAATGGAGACAAGTTTATGATGAATAAAATTTCAATAGGAATTTTTCCAATGACTTGGTGCTGGTTCAATGCAACCATGCTAATTCATATATTTTGTTCTCTTTCTTACTTGATTCTAAGCTCGGATGTTGATTTTGAGGCTTATTTATCTTTTTTATTATGTTGATTCTCAATTCCTTAAGAGAATTTGTGCTGCATCAGTCTTGTTATCAAGCTCATTGTTCTGAATCGCCTTCAAGAGGGCCATGTTGAAAGCTTTTACATTCAATTTGCAGTGTGTCTAGCATAAAGGAAAGCACTGATATTTCAACTATAATGCCAGCTGAACATCGGCCTATGTGAATGCAACTGCAAATATGTCAGGAAGTAAAATGAGATAGAATTGAGAGAAGGGAGCTGTTGCACTGTTCCACCAAGGACATTATTTGGTTGCTTTCGTCCACACCTTAACTAACACAGCCTTTCTGTACCTGCCTCTAGAAGAGAAAACCCTCCTTCATTACAAGCCTATTTTGAGTTCAGCCTTCAATGAATTGAAAGCTGTAATAATTATTCCCAAAAAAAAAATCCTAATTGATAACAAATATGTAAATGATGACGCGAATGCCACGTTGCCAAAATTCTAAATGATCAGAAAGTATAGTCCTTCAAGCTAGTAGGCTTAATTACTCAAATGCCTACCCTTGTATTCTATATTTCCATCTTTAGTGATCATTTGGACAGCGTCTAAGAAGTCACGTCTTGCATCTGGCATTTGTATGTCCATGGGACCCATGCTACAGTAGCCAAAAATCACACCCAAAGACTGAAAAATGCGTCTGTCCGTGTGTACCATGCACTGTTCACGGGACCCAAAAACCTCTTTTTTCAGCAAAATTTTCATTAAAAATGGGTCTCACGGCACTATTCATATTTAAAAATTATTTTACTAAAATGTTTTCAGTTTTCAGTTCTCAACAAATAAGTGGTATCCAAACACACCTTAGTCTAGTTAATAGGTGCTCTGGTTGCCTTACCAAAAATAGAAGGTAAATACTTCATAAGGAAATACGAGAAGGTAAATGGTTAATTAGGCAATACGAATCAAGGACAGCAAGGTGAAAAACTTACTGAGCGTGAGCATTCCAGCTTGCTGTCGTAGATAGCAATTTGACTTTCATGTACAACCAACACATGTGCTTGATCATTATGAAACTGAACTTTAGTTTCCCCAACCAGTGGGGCTTGGCGACCAGCTGGTGCTGGAATGAACCTTGTTTTCTTCTTCTCCCACCCATCAATGCTCCACACACATAACTGCAACTCAATTGATCAAAAGTAAGAACCAATTATCACATAATTTCTAACGCAAAGGAGAGTAATAACAGTGCCTCATCCTACTGACTCAAATCTAAAATTATTCAGTCATAAGAAGCCCCATTTCAGTTTAAAAAAGCAACAAAACTCCACTCATGTTTTTCAAGGCAAACAGAGCCTTAATACTGTAATTACAAAATTTGGTTGTATTTTTTTGAAGGAATTTAGTGTTTTTCCCTTTTGTATTTATTTACTTTCCAACAAAGTTTATTACTTGTCCAAAAATAAAACACACACAAACATAAAAAATATATATATGTATGTATAAATATGTATATTAAACATCTATATATATATATATATATATATATAATATATATATATATATATATATATATATATATATGGATTTATTGTGGCAAACATTTTTGATAAGCTGGGAAGCACGGTGCGGCGTTTGGGCCTCCGCACCGGCGTCCGACGCAGGGACGCGCAGGCGACACCGCTGCCTGCGCGTCCATGCCGCGTTGGGCATTAAAAAAATAATATTTCCGGCGCAATTCGCGCTGATTCGAGCCGATACGGCGCCGATTCGGGCCAACGCGCATGAAATCGGGCCAATTCGCGCCGATTTGGCCCAAATCGGTACGTATCGGGCGCAAACCGATACCGGCCGAAATTCAAAAAAAAAGTATTGCTCTTCAGCTAGGCTCTCTCCCATTCTCTATATTCTAGTTATTATTTACTATTGCTCTTAAATTTGGTATATATTTATATAATGTGAAAAGTATGTTTAGCAATATATTAAAAATATAAATAAAAATATTTTCAATAATTTTTTAATCGCCGCACCCGCACCCTACTTTTTCAAAAATTGCCGAGTCCCACATCCGCTCCCGCACCCGCACCCAAATCCCGAAACGCACCCGTGCTTCATAGTTGATAAGTAATAAGCTTTATTGATATAAAAAAGGAACACCCTAGTACACAGGGATTGTACAAGGGATCAAGGTCTACCTCAAGAGCTTAGTTAGTAAAATGTACGTATTATACCATATATTACACACATTTTAAAAGCTTGTGTTCACCATACAAACAAAATTTAAGGAGTGAATTCAATATGAAGTGAAAGTAGGTTGGCACATAAGGACAATTCCACAGCACAAATCCAATAAAGATTCAAAAGAAATCACTTATTAAAAAATAAATTTCATTTTTTGCTGAATTGGATAAAAATTATCATGGTCATACATTTATTTGACAAGGTTGATTTTACTCTAAAAAAATTTCAAAATGTAACACCACAATTATTTTTTCATACTATTTGTATCTTTTCTTCTCTTTTACACATAAAAAATTAGATATCTAAAACGATATAGTAAGATCTCCAGAAAGATGTGCTCTCTACAACTGGAATACTTGGACCAAAACTTAAATGAGTTACTAGAGCCTTTCTCAAAAGCAATATCATTGGTACTTTGGTAAACAAAACAAAAGACACCTTGTCAGAGAAAAGACACTGCTCTGATGGGTTTTATATTGCAATATATTATATGTTAGCTCTCCCAGTAGGAAGACTTGAAGACTAATTCTTCTTTTTTTAATAGGTCTTAAGAGGACTAAAAGAAGATATTCAACGGTTCTAGAGAAACATAAAACAGAGTGAATCTAGTAACACCTATTGAACAAATCAATCTTTGTTAGTGGCCTCTTAAGTTATCACAAAAAGTCAATTCTGTTCTTTTTATTTTTCTTTTTCAAGGTGAGGTACTTCAGGAGTAATCTTTGCATGGATGTGATGCCTGTGACACAAGCAAGTTGACATACATTCAGGGTCAACCCAAGCTCAACACAAAGAACATGATACCCTGCCCAAAAGCCCAACCCGGCAGCACAAATTGCACTCAAGCGTGCTTTGATTTCTTTAAACAAGTCATGGACGGTTTGAGATTAGGTTGAAGAGATCAGGGCAAATCAAATTGAACAATATGAGACATCTATGAAAGTCCAAAGAAAAAAAGAACTTTGATTCTAAAGAAGGTTTTTTGTGTCTATTATATTTAATTCAAGTATAAATCTAAAACAAAGAGAATAGATTCAATCTAGAAGATTGAGAAAACAAGAATATACCACAAGCAGAGAGAGGAGCTTGTAGGATTAAGGGGATTTTTTATTTTTTTCAATAACTCAATAGTTGGGGAGGGGAAATTGCACCCTAGATGTCTCTTTTGGAAACACCAGGAGGTAAGTAGGATTAAGGAGATATGAAATCTATCAAGAAGATACTGACAGCCCTGGGTGGCTGGATTTTCTTTTTCTTCTTTTCATTTTTTTCATAGGTGAAGACAACACACGCACTCATACAGGAACTTAGGACCTTACCCTTCACCCCATAAATATAGGGAGGGGAGATACTACCCAACCCTAACTTCTAACAAAACTAAACCAAAACCATTTAAAAGTTGGGCCAGGTTTGCTTTAGGTTCAAACCACCAAAATTATAGCATTAGTGGCTATTGTATCTACCTAAAAAATGCAAGAATTCCAATGAGAATACTGTTTTTAAGTGAAATGTGTATGACAGTCCATAGGTGATTATCCTAACAATGTTTTGGGGTTCATAGTGGGTAACTGGTGGATGTCAATGCTCAACTAACTTTGATGGTCTTATATGTAAGTAAGAATGCTATGGGATGCTTACAGACCATTGGGAAAACATATAAGGAAATGCAATTTTTCAATTCCTCCCTTTTCTGTCTCCCACACAGTTAATGCATGCAACGTAATGGCACATGGGTGTATCAGTGCTCATTGTTCTGCATCAGTGTGTGTGTGTGTGCGCGCACGCAATTAAAATAAGACAAGGTTTGAACCTTACTCACACCAATGACCCAAACATTTAGAAAGTACAAAGACAAGGAGCCCAAATTTGGAAGACACAGCCGGGAGAAAAGCAACCTCACTGAAGGTAAGCTTGAGCTAAAAATTTTAATCCCCAGCAGAAAAAGATAAGATTAGACTTAAGATCCTCTTGAAATGTTACAGGCGGTGCTCTGAGTTTGTAACAATTTTTTTTTTTTTTTTTTTTGACAAACAGTTGGTAACAATTTGAGTGTAAAACAAGAAAAAGGAATTTGAACTTAATTATTGGTATCAACATTAAGGATGAGAGACTGCATATGCTTCTTTATTATTTATTTTTTGAAAAGAGAAATTTCAGATAATTTCTGACTCCTCTGAGGTAGTGGCAGAAGCATGAAGCCAACAACATTCTTTCTTCTAATGGGAAATCCTCAGGCTTCATAATTTTAAATATCTGGTGGTGTAATGGCCATGCGGTAAATATCCGTTGAGGATTAAAATTACTCTCATTCATATTTTTTGGCTAATATAGCCGCATAATTTTTAATCCTAATGCAATTAACTAAGTATGTTTGGAGCCACTATCAAGTGCCATAATAATAGAGCTTCCTTTGTCAATAACAAAATCTTGAGAGCTGCCACTTCATATGAAAGTACAGATTAAAACAGTGCTCAGACCTCTCCCAGGATTTTACTTCTAAGAGACTAACAAATGGCCTCTAATAGAATAAAGAAGTCGTATGTGATTTTTTTGCAGTTGGATTCAGGGATCAGGCACTAGAGGATCAAGTTACTAAGCTAATGATCTGTTACCCAAAACAGAAAGCTATTTTTGGCCCAGGACACACTCACCTTCCCTTTTTTTTTTTTGTCATTATGGGAAGGGAGTGGTGTTTCTTTTGGTTTCTTCTTCTGTCAGGCCACATTTGCTAGAACAAACTATATACACAATGGATTTAAAGTTTTCCTACAGGACATAAGACTCGCTGTAACAAGTCTATTCTTGGCAGATAAGCTCTTATCAGAATGGTCAGAATCCGCAACCTAAGAACCACATACTCATCACTTTTTTTTGAATAAAGTAGCCCTAGTACACACTGAGAATACCATGGGTACATCAAAATCAAACTCTCAAAAGTAGCGAGTTTCAGTTAGCTCAACGGATAAAGTTTATGAGGGTTAAATAAGAGATCTGAGGTTTAATCTCCACCTACACCAAAAACTGATTGGCGTCTTGATCTAATAATAAAGAGCTATCATCAAGAGTGGACGCCATAAGTTAAAACTCTCTAAAAAAAAACTCAAAGTAAAATGACCAATCAAATCTAATAGGGTGAAAAAGGACACAACCACATACACATCACTACTTTTGGTATTCACTTTAAACAATAGTATGTCATTTGTACCAGCAGAAGTCAATGGTTGAAAAACTATAACTTCATTTTGATAGGATTTTGGCTTCTGGGAAACCCCTTCAGTCTCTAACAAAGAATTGTTAATACATGCATGATATATAATGTCTTGGAAGTTCAGCAACTGCCCCAATGACTGACCATCTGAATGGTATTTATCTAACCAAATATAGAAAACAATTTTGCAAATGAAGACCACTGACAGCATGTTTCACAGAATATGAAGTCAAGGAGACCGTGACCCATTGTTGGCTCCACAAAGTATTCTATTACTATTAGAATTATAAAAGCTAGATTTAATCAACCAAGAAATTATGTTACAGAATATATCACAGTACCAAATATAGATACCAACAGCCACTAACCTGTGCGTCAGCTCCAGAAGAAACCAGCACATTTAAGGTTTGGGAAAATGCAAGCCCTGTAATCCGATTCTGGTGACCCTTGAGTTTGGTTTTGACCTGTGAACGATATTAAGGATTTTGATTATATTTCCAAAACCAGACACCATGCAAAAAAATGCTGAAGGTCATCAAGTGTGGAAGCTCATATGATTATTGCGATTCATGCAATACATTAATTTATTTATTAAACAACATCTAAAATCCATAAGACTACAATTTCCAAATAATCAATCTTTTACCTTCAATGATCACACTTCCTCCATGAACATGAGTTTAAAACCAAATGAAAATGACAACTGACCGTTCTTATTACATTATAAAAAAAATAAATAATAATGATAATATTATTTTATTAAAAAAAAACCCCCACAACCCAGCAGTAATTACCTCTTTCTAATATTAATGATTTCCCTTTAAGGATCACACTTCATCCACGAACATAGTTATAAAGAGTACTCTCTCAAGTCTCCCAACGTACTTTTTATCTCTTTTTACCATTCCTAAAGCTATGGCTGCTAGATTGGAAAGTATTCAAAGGAATTTCCTTTGGGGGTCTTCTAGTCTTCTAAGGGGAATTTCAGATATCCTTTGGTGGCTTGGGAAAAAGCGTGTTTACCCGTTGAGATGGGTGGTTTGGGGATAAGAAGTGTGGTGCCTTTTAATCAAGCTCTATTAGGGAGGTGGCTGTGGAGATATGGTCATGAAGTTACCCATCTCTGGCGGCGAGTTATCTTCACTAAATATGGTGAGGATCAAGGGGGGTAGGGTACTAATGTTTGCAAGAGGACTCGTGGGTGTGGCCTATGGAGAAGCATTAATGAAGGGTGGGAGAGCTTTTCTAAGCATCTGTCTTTTGTAGTAGGTGAAGGCACTCATATCCCCTTTTGGCATGATAGGTGGATTGGTGACAATGCTCTAAAAGATCTCTATCCTGAGCTCTGTGTTCAGCGGTCAAGGATGCTTGTATCTTTGAAGTTTTGTGGATTCAGAAGGGAGTACTGTTAGAGTGTGGAACTTAAGGTTTTATAAAACTTTTGAAGATTGGGAGTTGGCTACATCTTATTCTCTACTTCAGCTTACCCAAACTCGTATTCCCCGGGGTGATAGGAGAGATACTCTTTACTGGCGGCTTAAAGGTGATGGTAAGTTTGACACTCAGTCTTACTACTATGCGATTCGGGGTGCTTCGAATTCTTTGTTTCCTTGGAAGGGTGTTTGGAAACCCAAGATTCCTAAGCGTGTGGCGCTCTTTTTGTGGACTACACATAGTAGGATCCTCACTTTGGATAATCTAATGCTTAAGGGTCGCCCTTCGGCTAATAGGTGTTGTATTTGTTGCTGTGATGGGGAGTCGGTAGACCACCTTCTTCTTCCTTGTCCTGTTACCTATTCCCTATGGACTTTTATGCTTCAGGCTTTTGGTATTTTTTGGGTTATGCCAAGATTGGTGGTGGGTTTGTTATCTTGTTGGCATCAATGGCTTGGGAAGCATAATTCGGACATTTGGAACTTGGTTCCAGGGTGCTTAATGTGGATTGTGTGGTTGTAACGAAATCGTCGATCCTTTGAGGACAGAGAAGATGTTGGATGAGTTAAAGGTTTTATGCCATCATAGTCTTTTTGAGTGATCTCGTTGTTAGGGTTTTACTGATTGTTCTTCTCTCTCTGAGTTTTTGTCCTCCCTTAGCTTAGTTTCCTGACTACCCTCTGTTTGTTGTGCTGTTTGTTTCTTTTATTTCTTGTTGTTCATCATTATGAACTTGTATTTATCTTTTTTCTATCATTTATAATAGTTTTCTGATTACCTATCAAAAAATGAAGACCAAAAAGAAAGTGACAAGTAACCACAACTTATATGCACTTATACAGATAAAGATTCTGAAGTCTTACATGAACTTAACTTGCATAAACAATCCAATAAACTCAATGATGTCATATGCTTTCAAGATAGACCACACGGCATTAACATAAAGTAACATACAGTTGGTTGGTCACAACTTCTAAAACTTGAAGTAAAATAGCTAGGCTTTGAAAGGATAATGATGCATTATCACTAGCAACAAACAAATCATACAATTACTCACCTAATGAAACGATAAATTTTTCATTGATCAAACATGAATTTTTTTAAGTTTTACAAGAAAGAATAATATCAAAAGAGATGCCTCACCTCATCAACTCTGACATTATATATTTGAATAGTAGAATCCTCCATTCCTACAGCAATTATATTATTATCTTGAGGGTGGAATGCCAAAAAAGTGGCTGCAGGAGGTGGGGACATAAATGTTGTCATGACCTGAACAGTAGTCACCAGGTTAATGTGGTCAGTGTGGACTTCTTATAAGAATTTAATTGCACAGTAGCCAGCTGAACTTAAAATGTGAACAAAAAAAATTAGTCTCTTTTTTTTTATCGGTAAGTTGCGCACTCAGTGGGTCTTGAACCCATGACCTCATCCCCCATCCCATTATTATGTGAAAAGAACGTGCCAACTGAGCTATAGCTCATCAGCGAGGTTGCCACAACAGTGGCACAACATATGCAGTAGCCAATGTTTTAATTAGAAAACAAGCAAAAGCAGCAATAACAAACCTTAAATGTCATCATGTTGAACAAAGAGACCTTCCCACCAGAAGCAGACATGACATAGGAATCATTTTTAGATAGAGCAATACATGCAGAAGATTCATCAGATGGTTTATTTTCATTTACATCATTACTCATAAGAGTTCCACTGGGAGGTTGCCACAACTGTGGCACAACATATGCAGTAGCCTGAAGGATTTCAAGGAGATAAGCCATTAGAAACACCATAAACATATAAGAAGTAATTTGCTTAGATAGAAAGTGAACCTTTCCCAGTTGATTCCTTTCACTACGTTGCCATTTCCAAAGTTTGTGAACAGCATTGGAAGCAAGGGCCAGTAGAGCCATGCCACTGTTAGTGTAGATCAGTCGCACAACCTGAAATTGTGATTTATTTCCTTAATTCAAACTGCATAGGAACTATAAACTGAACAAGTATATCCCTTTGTACATCTAATACTTATGCACTATACCTATCAAAAAAATATATACTTATGCACTAACTATAAATATTATAAACTGAATCTGGAATCAATTCTGAAATCTTAATACCTCTCAGATTATTGTTATCCATCATGATTGAGTTTGCTCCTTTTTTTAACACGCAATCTCTAAATATTGAACGTGTACATTTAGTACAACAACAATAACAAGAAGCCTTATCCCTAATTTTGGAGTCGGCTATGTATCCTCAAAATGTTTACATTTATTACAGGTAGAAAATACGCTGTCATTAGGCGCACAATGACACGAACCCCACTCTATTTTTCCACCTTCTAAGGTTAATGATTTTCCTAAATAGATTAGTCTATCAATCTATTTCATTAAAATCTCTCAACAATTAATGACAATATTTAGAAAAGGTTGGAAACCAAATCGATGAGATCTGATCAAAAGTAAAGAATCACCATTTTTTTTTTTTTTAATTATCAGTAGTTACACATTCCTGTCTTGGGTTTTGATCCCATGACTTCATCCTATACCTGGTTCTTACAGGGAGAGAAGGTGCCATTTGATTTGGTAAAGAACCATCACTGTTACAAGAAGTTTGTTCTACAATTATTAGTTGAAGAACATAAAAACTATATTGGAACTGGGGGAAGAAAACCTACAAAAGTGGTAACCCAGTTGCTCAAGCTCATTTATAGGTCTACACAGAAATATTATATTGTATATTGTCCTTTTTTGAAATCAAAATAAGTAAAAGTACCCTTATAGGCCATAAGAAATGAACAAAAACTTTCAAGACACAAGGTTGTTTTTTTCTTAGTAAGTAAAGACACAAGGTTGTGTCATCAACACATTAGTCTTTCCAAAAAGGGCAGAACTTATATCTGGATTGGGTACTAAGAGAACTTCATTTATAATAATTGGAATTGTTGACTTATTTGCATGCATAGAATCTACATTATGCATCACCAACATTAATAATTGTTTCACTGATAGCCTATGATTACATTCCATGACAAATTTATAAGCAGCAACATCTTAGTTACTTCTATCCAAAGATGACCATATCCACCCTGGGTGGAGGGTTAAATAAAATGATAATGGAAGTCCAGACGCCATGATAAATTCTTCTTTCTATTCTTAACTTCAAATTAGTTGAATAAATAATAGAAGGATACTCTTGATATATATATATATATATATATATTAATAGTTTTCTAAATTAGCAATAAATCCTTAGCATAGAATCAAATATTTAGTATTTGTTTTATAAGCTAGCTAAATATCAAGCATTTATGCAGTAGTATAACCAATCAACACAGTAGCAGATGCTGCAAACTTTTTAACATCCATTATATACTTATTTTAATACCAAATCCATCAAAACTCCGCAGTTAAGCATGCTTGGATAAGAGTAATACTAAGATGTATGACCTCCTAGAAAGTCCTCAAGTTGCAGCTCTATTTATCAATAATAATAATAATAATAAATTAATTCTTCATTAAAGCATCAGTTATTTAGTGTCTTCAGCATTTAAGGTCCCTCTACACATCAATTTCAATGTATCAACCAGAACAAGGTTGTACTAAGGCACACAGCTATCGTCCCTCAAATCAAAACCAGTTCTATAGGACCTGTTGTCTTCTCTATGCGGTGCCTAAGAAAAGCCTACTTTTCGTATTTTCAGCTTGTTTGCCTTCAAGTCCATTAATGGATTTGAGCGATATATAGAACAATTTAAACATGTCTCTCAATTCATGTAAGGTGTTTCCATATATGCCTACAACCATGTGTACCATGAGCTGAATTAGGACTTGTTGTCTTCTCTATGTGGTGCCTAAGAAAAGCCTGCTTTTTGTATTTGTAGCCTGTTTGCCATCAAGACCGTTAATGGATTTGGGCGATATATAGAACAATTCAAAGATGTCTCTCAATTCATTGAAGATGTTTCCATATATTCCTACAACCATGTGTACCATGAGTTGATTCAAAATACTAAATTATAATAAATGGATTACGGGCAACACATGGGAGCCTCATTCTAAAATCCTAAACACACAATAAGTTAAAAAACTAGGCGACTGCCATGAAGCATTTACCTTTTTTCAAAATGAAAGCATGATAGCAGGGATTGCCTTTAGAGAAAAGACACCTCCCTAAGGTTCTGTTTGGTTGGGAAGATAGAAAATATGTGTGTTTTCTACCATGCTTGTTTTTGGTAAGGAGGATTAAAATATGGAGGGAAGAAGAGTAAATTTCAATTAAGTCCCTGTTATTAAAAGTAGAAAGATGGAAAACAAGGACAATTTTGCACTTTCCTTCTCATGAGCATTTTCTCTCCTCTTTTCTCCCAAATTTGGGAGGAAAAAAATAGTGGGCCTGGGTGGAAAACTCTATCCACCCCACTTTCATTCCTCTCCCTTTTCATTCCAACCAAACAGTGGAAAATTACATTTTCCTCTCCCTTTTCCTTCCCCCATTTTCCATCCTCTCCCTTTTAACCCAAACCAAACATTGTGAAGTAGAAGAATGCATTCCTCCAATATAATACAGATGTTTTTGAGCCAACTATAGTGCCACAAGTTTTTTTTTAACATAGATCAAATTAATCTACATTCATTGTAGTCCCTTAAAATATTTCAACTCTGAAAAGGCACATATTTCAAAGGCAATAGTTTTTTTTTTTTTTTTTGATAAGCTTCAAAGGCATTAGTTGTTCCCATAAATCTACCATTTTTTTCCAGTTATCCAGTTCCCCTAAATTTTAAATTAAAATTGTGTTTCTTTAACATGTAAATAATGAAATGAACAACAGCATTTTTAGGCTCGAAAACTTACACTTGACTTTAGGGAACGGGCAAAAATGATTAGACAGCCCAAAAATAAAGTGGACTATTATTATGGGAAGAAGGGAATAAGCTTATAATTCATATTATCTATCCCAAAAAAAAAATCTATCAAGAAATTCATATTAAGATCCAAACTCTTAAGTAATCTATTTCTTTGAAAATTTCCCTTCCATGTCTTCATACATTATGGCTTCATTAATTCTTTTATGATGAGCCAGTGCATTTTACCAATCACAACATATATATGCTATTAGGTATCCCCACATCATATAACCTGAGGTTCTTGGCTGGAGGTAGCCAATGGACAACCTTTGAGCACTGTGCAGTTTGATAGTTTTCAAACCATCGACCCTACAAGTATTTATTAGGTCCACAGTATCATGGACGCATATATAAGGCTTTTAACAACCAATGCAACACTTGTGGCTTGACAAGCATCAACATTCTGAGTTTCCCGCTATGAAATGTCCAATGTACCAATGACTGTTGTTGGTTTATCATATGACGTACATTATTCTCATAAGATGAAAATCTGAGATAAAATGTGCTGTGTGCCAAATCCCTACAGGATGATGGCTGATAAAATAACAAGAATACTAAGAAAACTATCATAAAAGCACAAGCATTCCTTCCCAATATAAAGCAAGGTTGCACCAGGCAGCTTGTGACCAGTCAGATTCTTAAACCACCTACCTTGACTGCTGGTACAGGGTCAGGCAATCGCAGAGCCTTGAGCTGAGATGTATCCACAATATCAGATGATTTCCAGCTCAGAATCTTTTCTACATCATCCGAGATTCGTGGTTTGACATCAAGAAGCCTGCTGCTGTCCATGGTACCCTGCAATAATGCCCAATGAAATCTTCGAGACTACATAGCACAAACAATTGTAAGCAACCGAAAAAGATAAACTTACAAGACTACTGATAGATACAGCAGCAGGATTTCTATCAGGACGCTCCATTATTGGAGCAGCAGCAGGAGAAACATTTGCTAATGGGCCCAAAGAGTTACCAAGCAGGGGCTGCAATTAAACGGCCATGCTTAAGAGATTTGACTTTAAAAACGTAGATAGCAAAATAAGAAATTAAGAGATTGATTTTAAATATTCAATAGCAAAATAAAGTTAATTTCTATAGAAATTTGCAAGAGTATAATATCTTAAGATACAGGAGAGGACACAAGCATCTATCAAAATACCAGCTACATAAATGAATTCATTTAAAATAGTATAAATCAAGCCTTCCTAAAGGCCTACAATTACAAAGAAACATACGAAATCAAAATCAATACATTTCAAATTGTGGGAAAAATATGTGATTATGATATTTTCATTAGAGGTCATTCTACAACTCAGAAATTGAGATACCCCCTATGAATTTCAACCAAAAAAAAAAAAAAGTGACCACACGAGTTTTTCAAGGTACAATTAGTTAACAAACATATCAGGGTTCACCTATGTGGCAACTCAACATGATCTTCTATTCCAACCATGACCTAAACTCTTGTACTAGTACAGGCTTCTCATTTAAATACTTGTATCTTTAAGCAGGTCTGACTAACGTATGGAAAGGTCTCGGGTTTTCTTGATAACATGAAACTATCCCAATAATAAATATAAATCAACAAATCCAAAGCACAGGACCACCTTAGAGTTAATGGGTTCAGAAGGGCCTCGATTTTTATCAATAGCCCTGCTCTCCAGCATCCTTATCAAGCGCACACCATCATTGTTGGCTAAAATCTTGATACCATTGTCACTAGTTGTGACCGCCAACAATGACCCTTCCTTGTTGAATCTTAGTCTAGGACTAGCCTGCAAGAAGAATAGAATGAACTGTGACTTAACCACCGTTCAACATGAATATCAGTAGTCAAGTGAAAGGCAGCAGTAAACTAACAGGCAATCCACCATCCGCATCAACAGCTATCAACATATTGGTAGCGTCCATATCCAGAACTTAATCTGAAAGTCATCACCAGCAGCTAAGAACCGGTTCCTGGTTGTGTCAAACTGAACAACCCCTAAGGAGCGCTTCCTGAAACCAGAATATGTCCGTTTTATAGCTCCTTCACTCTCATTCCACTCAACTAGATGTGATTCACCTTCTTTACTTGTTCCGCATGAGAAGAGCCTGTAAGAAATTACAAGTGTGGTTAAAACTAATATTTCATGGATGGCACTAGGCATAGTGAGAATGGTAACCAACTCAAATGATTAATATATAAATAAAATAAAGTAAAAGAGGGGGACAAAAATGAGCTTAAAAGGGTTCCAGCACAGTAAACACTTTCAGATAACTCAATCCATAAATATAGAGAACAAAAGATACACAAAAAAGAAAGAAAGATGTTAAACAAATATGAGCCCTATTTATCATCTCTCTAACGGGCAAGCTTTACCTGGTTCCATCCGCACTATATGCCATCATGGTGCACCAAAGACCAGGAGCATCATAATCCACTCTAGATCTTGGGCAATCATAGAGCCAAGCTTTGATTTTCCCATCAATGGCAGTAGAGAAAATAAACTGCATATAAGGACAAAAGGAGTTTGAAAATAAACCATGCCCAAGATAAGACCAATTGGAAACCATAAGATATGTTGATAATGGAAGCCATCTGATCATTCCAAGTTGCCCTATCATCAAAAGTCAACACACTAAAATACTAAATCAGTCAAAAGCTAATAATAAAATTCTAATAAAATTACTTGGATATTTTCTTTGTAATGAGGACAGACTGAATATACAGGAGCTTCGTGGCCTTCAAAAGTGTACTGCCTACGTCCCGTTACAGCATCCCATACCTGTCATAAGGAATATTACAATGAGGAAACTCAGATTTCCTATTTACATAAAACCTCAAGATCCCAGGTCAATACCTTAATCGTCTTATCATCACCACATGTGACAATACACAGTTGCTTGTTGGGATGAGCAAACGCAATGTCATTAACACCACCAACATGTGCATCAATCTAAAAGATGAGACCATCAATTACCTGTTACTTGCCATTACCAAGGGAGAACAAAAATCCAGGGCAGAGAGCTTACCTCCAAATGCTGTCTTAGTTCTCCATTTGGATTGTATGTATATATTTGAACAATATGCTTTGAGAAGGCAACACCTAAAAGATGCAGAACATTTAAATTTAGCACAAAAAAAGGATCCAACAAATGAGGATTTAAAATAGTCTTGAGCAAGAGAGTTATCTATATACCTAGCATAAGTCCATCGGGCCCCCAAACACATCGATTCACTGATATCGCAGCATCATTCACCAATGCTGTCTGGCAGCATAAACAAGATTAAGTTGCAAAGAAAATCACTTGCTATTTCTAACACCCAATACTTATATAATCAATTATAGATATGGAGGTGCTAAAATCAATTCATTATTGCACCAGAGGAGTTAAAAATTAAGTCCCAATTCCAATAGCATTATGGAGTTTACAAGCATAGGGAATGCTATCCTCATTTTCAACTCTGACCGAAAGAATTAGACCTCCAACAAAGTTGCAGGAAAGAATACCTGTAATGGCATAGAGGCAGCTGAGATATCCCAAACCTTGAATGCCTTATGCACCAACCTTTCCCGGGACCCAATTCCCAAAGGCCAATGTCACCAACATTTGTCCCAACTACAAACAAATAATTGAGAACTTTGATATACAAATATAAAAATATTTCGTGAAGGGAAAAATATTCTAGTATGAACCTAAAAGAATGGTTTGTTGCTGTGGATGAAAGTCCATGCTCATGACATTAGATCCTTGATTGAGGGTCCGCACGATAACTTTAGGAAGGTCATCTTGTGAACAGACATTAGGAGTGTGCATTACACTAGAAAAGGAAACCTACAGAGACCATAGGTAAGCACATACTTTTCATAAGCAAAAATAATAGGTCAATGAATATAATCCCCCCACAAGAAGGCCAAGCATAACTTGTTTCACTTAAAAGCATGAATATTGGACTTGAAAAAGAAACTTATTCTTCCACACCTCTTCAGACGGGCCAGTGCGTATCCGCTTCATCAAGTTCTCGGAATCGGCGGATTGATAATCCATGCTTGTTACACCAGTGGAGTTCCTTGGGTGTTTTAAGAATGCAGCTGTATCATCCGAAAATAATCAGTAAGAGTAAGTAATTCTAGCATCAATTATCTCAGTGGAGAGCTAAAAGTACTAAGAATCATTAAGAACATTCTGACCCGCACTAGAAGGCTGCACAAGACCAGGGGACCCTGCTGCTACAGCAGCATGAGGTAAAGAAGGATTGGTGCCTGACATCCACCCAGCAATAGCACCCGGAGCTGGGGAGACAACAGGCTGAAATGGCTGCACAACAAGTGGCATTGCAAGAATTATTAGAATGCTGCTATTTCTTTCCCTTTTCCTTTGGCAAGTAAATAGAGGGAAAATACTTACCCCATGTGCACCAATAGGGGGAAATGCCCCAGCCTTAGGAATTGGTCCCATAAGGGGACTGTTTGTGGGGGGAGGACGACCTCCATTACTATTTGGAGAGCAAGAATGATCTGTGAAGAGTGTTTTAATATCAGGGTTTGGACGAGGATTCTTGCAAAGCTGATGCTGCCAATTTAGACTGAAAATTTCAAATAAATAAATATGTGAGAAACCAACTATTGTCAGGGAAAGTCAATTTGAATTCATTTCTACCAAGTTGGAAACATAACAAAAGAGATTCATATACATATACACATACATATACATATATGCAGTTTGCATATGGATATACATACAAATATAAGAGGAAACCCAATATAGAGACAACTAAGTCTACTCCTGAAAACTCCAGTCGATATTGAGAATTTAGAATGAATCCATGACAACAAACTTGCACGTTATATAAAACTTGGGGAAAGCTTAGGAATGACCTCTGATTAATTAAGGTCCTTAGCCGTGAACTTTTGAAGGATGGGAACACAAGCTTATCACGAAACAGTGGGTTTGCTTCAATTAGCTTTTTGAGTTCTATAAGCATGATGTTTCTAGCCGATTTTGTGTCTCCATACTTTGAAAGCTGCTCATTTTGCCTGAAGATGCAAAAGAAACAGGAGATATAAATTATGACAAACCATATTAAAGTCCATTCAGATTAACAAAGAAGAAAGGATAGATACCTAAAGTTATCGAGAGTAAGCAACTGAGTAATCTCCTTGAAAAGTTCTTCATTAAAGGATGCAAAAACCTTAAGATCTTTGACAAGAATCTCAACAGCCTTTGCTCGATCCTGCCTGAGTAAGAAACAGATATTAAACTGAGCAATGCTTTGTAAACTAAAAAACAGTCAAGCTTTCAAAGAGTTCCAAGAAATTCATAAGGGGAAAATGCTGACAGCAGCAATTTTGAATACTCACCTATCAAGAGCTTCCAAGTACTTCTGCTTCCTAATTTCAAAGAAAATTTTCATTGAATATCGGTTGTCTTCTACCTTTGTGAAGCCACATAAATAGCGCTCCACTTCATCCCACTCACCCGCCTGGACCTGATCCTCAAAATGTTTCATATTGAAGAAGAAGCCAGACTCTTGCTCTAACCTAAAAGTTCAGAAACCCATTACAAGCATATCCTTAAAAATGAAGAGCCCAATTGTCTCATGCTCCATTTTGCTGCCTAGAAGAGGCAGGAATAACAAAAAATGCTATGTAATTTGTACCCAGCGCAATGCAGTTTCGGCATAAACATACGGGTCAAAGTACTAATAAAATCTGAAAAAGCAAGTACTGAAATCACATAAATTTGGTTCATTTCTAAAACAAACAACATAAAAACATAGGTTTTTTTTCACATTTTGGCTAAATAGAGGTTGAGATATTAAACCCTGCTTAAAATGTGTATACTCCTCATTTCCAGAACTTCACTGCAACCACATAGAGGCTAGGAAACAACAAAAACTTACATAAAGAATACAGGACTTACTTATGAACAGTTTCCTTGAATTTTTCCTCATCCAGGAACTGCAGTATCAGAAACACCAACTCCCTACTTAAGGAAGACATTGTGCCCGGTACTCCTAGACGCTCCAGTGCAAAGATCCAATGTTAAATCCAAAGCGTTTAATTCCACCCACAATCAACACAGGCGGTCCCAGAACCCTCTCTCAAGCAGTAAAGATCATTAATTTGATGAAAAATATAATACCCAGATGCAATTTCTTCTTCAGCTTTCTTTTCGAACCAAATTTCACCTCAGTCTAAAGTCCGAACAAAAATAAACACTCCTCCAAAATCAGTACCAAGTAATGCCTTCATCCAAACAACACAAAACCCTAATTTCAGAATACCAGAACAAGCACAATTTTTTAAAATAATTTAAAAAAAAAAAAAACCAATAAAGATAACACCCAAAAGAGCCTCTTGCTCAAACAAAAACTTAAATAAACCCTAAAATTTTTCAGCTTCTAGCACAAAGATCCAGCACTGTAAGAACTTGATTTAAATGTAAGCTAAATGGTGAAACCAAAACAAGTTCTAAAGCTTGATTATCCAAAACATATTTCATAGTACAAGGAAGAATATTTATTTGTTCATTTTCTACAACAAGAGAGGGAAAAAATACACATACAGCCTTACTGGTCCTTCAGAGAACGCAAAAAAGAATCACTTTTTTGTTTAGGGTTTTGCAACCTCTTCTTCCTCTTTCAAATGGGTTTTCTTTCCTCTTTCTCTCTCTCTCTGTGCTTTGCAGCTATAACTCTGCAACAACCCTCTTTTTCTCTCTCGGACTCTGTCTGGAAATGGTTTTACACAACTTTTGTTTCTCTCTCTCTCTCTCTCTCTCTCTTTTTATCTATCCATCTATCTATATCTTTGAATATGTTTATACTTTTTTCTCTCTCCAGGACAAGGACAAAGGTTGTGCTGTTTGTGCTGTGCTCTCTCTTTTTCTATCTATCTCTCTCTCTCTCTTTCTGTGTAACTTTTTTTCTCTCTCTTATAACTTTGAGCTTTCCTTGTCGCTGTCTTCTCTCTCTACAATTAGATATTACTACCATATTAATAGTCTACTATTCTCTCTCTCTCTCTCTCTCTCTCTACCTGATTTTTCCTATCTATCTATGTGTCTCTCTCTTTCTCTATTCTCTACTCGCGAGTCTATTACAAAAAAACACAGTACAAAAAAGAAAGACTACACTAGCTGATGTCGTTTCAAATAAATACTGTACCTAGGAGTGGGGAAAAAGCTATTCTGTGTGAGCCTGTGAATGTGATCCCTATCTGCCCTTTCCCCCACTTCCCTTGTACTATCGCTTAAGCTCTTTCTATTATTGGTCAACAATGCACTACGCTCCAAATCCAAATTGTTCTAAAGCTAGACATCCTTTGTTGTGTCTATTCTTTGTGGCTTCTGTCCCACCTTACCCTTTTCGCTATTTACCTATTTGAAATACATACATATAAAGAGAACTAATAAATTACACTTATTATCATAAAATATTTTCCAATTGTCAAAATAAATATGATGTTTTTTTTTTACGATAGGTAATAAAATAATGTTAATAAATTTAAATAAGAATCAGTAAAACATGTTAACTTGGTTACTAGGAAAATAGTTGTATTTGTGATATTAGCGCAACAAAAGTTGAGCCAATAAACAAAACTAGCTTTTTTGGAAATAACATGCTCCAACTATTATCATCTTTTTATCTCACTTTTAGAAAATAGGGCAATAGGCTACCGAAATCTATGGGATGCTAAAATATTGGCATCTCGTGATTTTTGGTAGTTTATTGCTAAAAAGGTGAAACAAAATAAAATAAGCTAACTTATTTTCAAAAATTTTAGTTTTTTATATAAAAGGATGACAAAATAGATTTAAAATAACTAAAAAATTGAGGTACCAGAACAAACAGCATTTTCATATATTTGTTGATTTCTAAGGGATTGATTTAGCGGTTCTTAGCACTTCATAAGATTTATGAGGTTTACTAGGTTCAAGGCTCCTAATTAGCATTTTAGAGTCATCACCACTTATTAAAAGATATAAGGGTAGATAGTAGGGAGTGAGAACCTAGGTTCAAACCACAAACATGGAACACCACAATAGATGTCAGTATCATTTGCTATTACTTGAACTCCATCTATAGTTTATAATCTATAATCTAAAATATATGATTTATAATGTATATATAAACCAAAGCTAATGTTAAAAAAACATGCTTTTCAAAATTTATATTTTCTAATGTCATCATTTTTATATATTTTTTAAAATGGTTTAAATTTTATGAGACTTCCTTATAAACTTACTATATTTTTAATCTTTGTTATAATATTATCATACCATATTTTCTTAAGAGATTAAATTTGTAGGGATGTGATGTAAAATTCATGTTTTACCCTTTTAATCCTAATATGACACATTATCTTAGCACTTCATAAGATTTATGAGGTTTACTAGGTTCAAGACTCCTAATTAGCATTTTGGAGTCATCACCACATATTAAAAGAAATAGGGGTAGATAGTAGGGAGTCAAAAGCTAGGTTCAAACCACAAATATGGAACACCACAATAGATGTCATTATCATTAGCTATTACTTGAACTCCATCTATAGTTTATAATATATAATCTAAAATATATGATTTATAATGTATATATAAACCGAAGCTAATGTTAAAAAAATATGCTTTTCAAAATTTATATTTTCTAATGTCATCATTTTTATATATTTTTTTAAAATGGTTTAAATTTTATAAGACTTCCTTATAAACTTACTATATTCTTAATCTTTATTATAATATTATCACACCATATATTTTTTAAGAGATTAAATTTTGTAAGGATGTGGTATAAAATCCATGTTTTACCCTTCTAATCCTAATATGACACATAATTTTATCACATATTAAAGAATAGGCACGACTACACTCAATCAATTCTAATACCCATATATAAATCAAATCAAATTTGAGATTTATTGAAATGTTATTAGGTGTGGTAAGATATATTGAATTTTAAATAAAATGCTAATATGACAATCTCTTATTAAGTATCAATTTGCGTTTGCGTTGAATTTTAATACCCAACGTCTGCATTTTCTATTTTTTGGAAAAACACGTTTTAGCACTTCTAGTGGGTCCTATGCATTATTCATGAGATTCAAAAACCTCTTTTTCAGCAACTTTTTTTATTAAAAATAAATTTCATGGCATAGTTCAAACATTTAAAAATTGTTTTGTTACAGTATTTTCAATTTTCAACAAAATAAGCGGTATCCAAACACACACTAAATAGTATAAAACAAAAATTTACTTTTCATTCTTACTAAATTCAGACTCTTTCTTTAAATAGTGAAATAAATAGTGTCAATTAATAAATACTATAATTGTCAAATTCTTAACAAAAATAAAGAGAGTAGTGTATGTATTTGATTATGCTTGCTTCATTCGTTAAGCTTTCCTTTTTCTAGAAACTAAAACCACGATAATGTAAAAGTATTAATTACACTATCCAAAATGTTTGACATAAAGATAGTTTTTTTTTTTTTTTTTTTGGGGGGGGGGGGGGGGGGGGGTGTTGGGAGAAAAGATCTAGACATAGGAAGTACTATCAAATATAGGATTCCCATGTACATGCACACTATTTATAAATTATTGGTGTAAGGAATGAAGTTTTGTACGGGGCCTATAGCACAATACAGTAGGGGTCACCTCTATTGTAGCACTGCTCAGAGGGGTGAAGATGCTTTAACTCCCCCTCGTGTCTATACTGCAGGAAAGACAGAAACCTTATAGAAAAAAGAGCCATTGGGAGGTCGGTAGGCTGTTTTTGGTTCTCGTTTGGTCCATTCCTTCTCCCTCTTTTACCCTTATCATTTATTTCAACACTTCTCATTAATTTTTTATCGGCTTCACGCTCCACTGGTAAAATCTATTTATTATTAAATGAGAATTAATTGGTGTTTTATTGGTATAATAATAACAACAATTATTATAAGGTGAATAATATAAATTAAATTTTATTGTATTTAAAATAGAACAAAAAGTCTTGATTTATTTTTGAGATGCCGAGATAGTCAGAGGATCTTTGATAGAGTAATCTGAGATAGGATTTTTGTAACTTTTTGAATTATGTATAGGTAAAAAAGTATGTAAAAATGTGTATAATATTATTTAAAATATAAAAATGTGAATTTAAAATGGTATAACAAACAGACCATCAGTATTTAAATCACAAATATAAACATAACAAAGAACATATATATATGTTTGTGTGTATTATATTTTTTTAATAGAGAAAATTGAGAGAAAATTTAATTAAATTTTAAATTGGATTATAATTGTAGTCTAATTTTTTGCCATGTGTTCTATATATATATATAATTTCTAAATGAGTTAATATTGTGCAAATGACAAAGAATCTAATTTATATATATATATATATTATATATATATATATATATATATATATATTAATAGGTAAAATTAAGAAAAAATCCGATTTGATTCTAATCGTAGTCTAATTTTTTGCCACGTGTCCTATTTGTATATATTTTTTTAATTTCTAGGTGAGCTAATGTTGTGCAAAATATGAAGAATCTAATATAAATAAACAATAAAAAAAAAACCTAATAAAAAAGGGTAAATTCATGTGTATATCCAAAAAATAAAATAAAATAAAATAATAAAGAATAAGGAAACAGTAAAAAACTCATGTATATATCTATCACTTAAATAATGTATAATTTGAATCCATATATGTGTAATTGTATTGTTTTTAATTGTACTGTACATATGCACAGATTATACACTAGTGTCATTAATGTTGTATTGTCAATTAAACTCCTAATTATTCAATTATGACACTAAGACTAAGAGTCTAAGATAAATAATAGATGAATTCCTTTTTACTTTTTAATTGTGATTTTAAATATGAATGATACAATGATTATAAAATAAAAATTAATAATGTCGACTTAAATTATTAATTAAAAATATTTCGTTCAACTTGTTCAAGATATTGTGAATATTGATAAATACAAAGGAAATTTTTTTGTAAATAAAATAAAAAGGTTTCAATTAACATGCGGGAATTTTTACTAGACATCTATAATTAATATATAAAATTTTAATCATGTAAATTATATATATTGTGACCCAAAAGCATTTGTAGAGTCATTGTATTATCTATATCTATTTGGATCATTGTCCTTTTTATATCTGGTTAGAATTGCCTTAAAATGCATTTTGAAATGGTCAAAATTAATAGGATTCATTCATACAAATAGATTCTGAAAAACATGTTTAGACTTTAGACCTTTTATGCACGAATTATTACCAATTTTTTTTAATTAATAATTCAAGTAGTTTTTTTAATATATAAGCAATAGCTCAACTAGCTAATTAATCAATTACACATGCAATGTAGATAAAGCATAAAATAATTAATCACATAAGCAACCTCACTAAAGAAACAAGTAATCGTTGATGAAGTGAAAACCCTAATTGGGCCTAACCCATCGAAAATTATATCTTGTACCCGGCATATATGCTGGGTACACCACATACAAGCTCCTAACCCAGCTAACTAGTCAAATACGATACAAGCTAACTTACGATACAAGCTAACTTACAATAACTCCAACACATGTAGAAGACATTGTATCTGAGTTCCTCACTCTTGCTTCCAATACACTCGAGGAGATATTGTTAGGGGTGGCTTGATGCATTTGGAGGCCTAAGGCGAAAATTGGTTATTTTGTTTCATATATAAAATTACTATTAATCAACATGAACCATGTAAAAAAAAATTAAAAAAAAGAAGTTTATAAACATAAAAAAATTTGACAAAACTTTACATTTATTGATATGGCAGATTGATAGTAATAAGTAAAAAGGTAATGTCAGCGGTGAATATAGTTGAAAACTAGTAAAAGTTTGCTAATTTGACTATTACGAAAAATGTTGTGAATTTTTTTCTTAATTGCTTTTCTTCTATTCTTTTATCTTTTAGAAGTGCTACATTCAGAATATTTTTCATGACAAATCTTAGGTGTTAAGTTGCTTTTTATTTTCTAGTTGAACCTACCACTAAAATTATTTTTTTGCTATCAATAATAACCTTTAACAATCTGCTATTAAGATTTTTTGTAAAAATGTTGTGAAAAATATTGTGAACATAGCATATTTTTTTTCCATTTGATAAGAAAATATTATTTTATTTATTGGTTAATATTTTGGCTTAATTAATACTATTGATTAAAATTTAGGGGTCTTTTTTTCACTTGGGGCCTTAGGCACCTGCATCAATGGCTTATACCATTCAGCCAGCCTGGATATTGTGTTTAGAGCTTTTAACCTCTCATTAATGATGATCAATAAGAAAGTTATGGAAGATAAAGAATCCTTCTTAATGGGTTTTTCAAGATGGAAGCAAATGACTATAGAAGCAAGTATCATGATTTTTGTAATAGAGTTTTGTTGAATAAGAGTCCAACAAGAGTTTCTGCCTAATCTCACATAACCGAGTCTGATCCTTGCACGATTGAGACTTCAACTTCGTACTACCAAGCTTGTATTCTTTGCATAGAAAACAAAATCTTCAACCTTTAGCCTTCATTGCCACTATTTTATACTATTAAAATCAAACAATACAAATTAATTTGTCATGAAATAAAAATCACGACAGATTCAAAAAATGAAGTTTGTGCAAGTGGCATTGATGCATACACACTTCTTTTTATTAAACGTGTTTGTCTTAATTGATTGTAAAAAGGTTGAAAAATAATGAGAACTCTCAAAAGCCTGTGTAAGAATTTCTCTATCATAGAATTTTTCTTATTAAATACAATGGAGTATATATAATTCATCCCACCTCACCAGATAATTTTGGTATATCAAGGAATTAATATCTGTCGGAAATATTACATAAAGTAATAATGGAAGAATAAATTTAACATAAAAGATGAACAGAAAATATATGATTTGGAAGCATAAAATTGTTATCCTTAGACAATATTTGCCCCCACACTATTGTTGCTATTGAGTTATCACAAACTTGTCTCCAGAATACAACAAAGTTGTTGGTTTCTACAGATAGCAATTCCGGATAATACTCATAGGAATTCTTGTGTTTTTTAGAAACTAATTTTTTGGGAGAGAAAAAGAAAAAAAGTAGTTATCAAGTGAACATAATCCACTATTTATATCCATAGGATTATATTTTACCAAAAGCCATATATGAAAATTTAAAACGTTACATAAAACCGTTCACAAGGCTTAAAATATTTTCAAACATTTAATACAGTTACTAGAAAATTCTATAGAAAATTCAATTTTACAAGTCTCGATTGATCAAGAGGAATCAAAAATCGATCGAAGGCTCTTTTAGATTGATTGAATAGGAATCGAACAACGATCGAGTCATCCAGAAGCTTCAGATCAAATTTATTGATCATTTCAATCGATCGAACAAAAGTTTTGACTGATTGAACATATTGAATTTAGAATTTTCACTTAGAAAATTTTAAAACTTGAATTTTTTACTTTATCAACTTTATGAAACAATATTCTTCAAACTCTAACATCATTATTACAACATATCTATATATATACTTTTATATACAACAATATCTTATACACATGAATTCATCATAAAAAAAATTGAAAAAAAAAAAAACAATTGTATGATACTGTTGTTAGTAGAGTAACAAATAGAAAATTGTTTTATCTTTTATAGCTATTTGAATCATATAAAATTATAATTAGGTTTCAAGCAAAAAATAATAATATAAATAGGAAATTAATGTACATGCAAGGTAACTTTTAAGTTATTTATTTATTTTAAAAGTAGCTAACGTTTTAGTTGGTACCTCATGATATGGTGCTTGCTGCTATTAGTATAGATAATAATGGAGGTAAATAACTTTTTTTGGGGGGGAGGTGGTACTATTCGTATAGATAATAATGGAGGGGTACTGGTACTTGATTTGTTGTCCAAATCATTCATATTCCAATTTCTAACTAAATTAGCCGGATTATTGTCATTTCTTAGGGCAAATCAAAATGTAATCTTATTATAAGTTTAAGTGGTAAAGTATTTATCATCGCATAAGAGATTTAGATTTGAATCTTACTTATACTAAAAACCAATTGATATTTTAGCTTAATAATAAACAACTATCATGGACCAGACACCATCAATTTATATCCTACTGTATTCGGTAGCAAAAATACAATCTTTGTTATCTTATTGCCTTTGATTGTTATTTTGATGACAAAAAAGGGGTCTACTCCATTGCCACTTGGGACATACTTACTGATGTGGCTTACTCTAGAACAGTAAAGTGTTTTCTCTTGGTGGGATTCAAAGTAATCATGGCATAATAGTTTGTTGCATTTTGAAGAAAGCTAGTGTCTAGTATGGAGTACTTTCAATTTCGTACTAAAGCACACGGTCCCCATTACCTGTAATTGATGATGAAACTTGGCTTGGAGCTCCAGAAGTCCAGCCCACTCGCTTCACTGATCGGTCCAATCTGATACCATTGCTCTTTTGTACATTGTAATAACTCACTGTAATTGTTGATCAGCTTATTTATTTATTTAAACCCCTTTAGCATAATTTTTTAAGGGCATGTTTGATAGACGGTAATAGGAGTTGTAATGTAATAGTTATTACTATGATTTATTATTCTTTAGTTTAGTTATATTTTTATTACAATGAATAGTTATTCCTTATGAATAATTATTCTTCAAAATGAGAAATAATTGTTCCTCTTTCAAATATTATATTAGTTATTCCTTAGTAAGTGCAATAATTTCAAATTTTAATATATTTTCAAATAAATAAACTTTCCATATACATCTAACAATTATAAAAAAAAAATCATAAAAAATAACACATATCTCTCTTAAATTTAAAAATAATAATTTTTAAGGAGATATAATTGTATGAGTAAGATATTTTCTAAAATAAATGTTAAGTTTATTTTTTATTTATTTTTAGAAACAAGTTAAGTTTCATTCTAATGTTATAACTTACAACCAAACTAATAAATAAGTTTAGTTATTAAATTACAACATACTTTATTATTAGTAATAAATATTACAATTTCTATCGTAATCCTCATTTAGTATACCAAAAGGTTTTACCTCCAATACTGCCACATTACCCACTAACTAAATAAAAAGTAAAGATTAAAACTTATTACCATTTGTCATTATATATTTAAAACAAAAATAATATGCTAATTCAAAAAATGAATTTGGTTTACTTCTAGTAATTTTTTATTTTTATTTTATACAATATAGAATTTCTACTTTAACTTAATCTAAGTGTATGTGTGTATAAAGCTCATTTCTAGAGACTTGAACATCGACCATTACTTTCACACCCCACAAACATTTATACTTGTAAAGTGACTACTGCAACAAGAGCGTGCGGTAATACTTTTAGTACTTTTTTTTTAAATATTAGAAATAAGTGAAACTTATTTTTTAAATTCTAACTTTTCTTTTATGTATAATTATATTTTTACCGACTTTAAGCTAAATGAGTAATTACAAGCCAATATGGTGGTCCCACTCATTTATTTATGTGGAAAGCACTTTCTTAGGTAGATTTTTCCTTTATTTTAGATAGGAATATATCAAATAAAGTGACGAAAATGGAGTTTGAATGGCATATATTGAGTCACGTCAAAACTATTGTGCGCTAAAGGAAACAATTCAAAAGAAAATTTTTTCTACACCGATTTATGGGCTTTGACATATTGCATAAGGATTGAATCTCTTTAAAGAGAATAAGACTTATGTGTCTCAATTTGGTATTTTTTTATTAAATTTCAAATTTGTTATAATTAAAATATTATTTATATTGTCTCACATTCTTTAAAGGAGTGTGTTGTGTGTATAGTATAATTTGTCTCATCTTCCTTTAAAAGTTACCATAATTTTTGAGTGTATTTGTAAGGTGCCTTTGTGTTAGAACTTAGAACCTCTTTTCCTCTCCTTTGTGTGTGTATTTATTTCTAAAAAAAAAATCTCATAAAGTATTACATTCTAATATCTTTTCTTTTCTTTCCTTTTCTTTTTCTCTTTTTTTAATGGGATTGAGGGTAACACTTTACATAGATCATAAAAAATAATAGAGATAAGGGAAAGACAATAAAAGAAGGTGGTGAAATGTTTAGCAAAATAATAAGAAGGTGGCGAAATATTCAATATTTTTTAGTAGTTGGTTGACATGACACATGAGATGTCATGAAATAGTTTGAGAATGCAAGATGAAACTTTTTTCCCCGAGCCCCGTTTTTGTCCAATCAAATTGGGTGAGAAAGACCTTAATGATTTAATTCTTAAAATCAGAATTTCATTAATATTCCCCAAATTCCTTGTCACAAATATTTATCGCACCTCACATCTCAGACATTTCTCTATGAACTTATTTTCCCTCCACTTTAGAAGCCAAACAAAGTGTCTTTTATATATATATATATATATATATATATATAAAGACACTTTTTCCCTACTTTCTTGCCCTTAATCCTTTTTATGCCCTTACACTCTACTTGTTTCAAATTAAAAAGGAATAAAAGAAATAAATAGGAAATGGCTTAAGAGGCACAAACAAATTATGGGCTCATGTAAAAAACAAATTAAACTCGGTTAGCTTGAGGTTAGTCAAATATTCTTTGATATATAAATCTACATTGGGTTCATTGTAACAAAGGAGCTTAGTATAAAAAATGTAATCGTCAGGAGCTTTTACTAGTAGATATAGCTTAGTAGGTTGAACCACATTAAAATTTTACTTTCATTTTCCCTTCCCCTTTTAGTCTCTCGATCGCTCAACAACATTAACATAACGAAATATTTTAATTCTATTTAAATTCATTGTTCCCTCTCCTCCTAAATCAAGAGGAGACTAAGAGAGAGTGATTGGAAGTTTAACACTCTATTTGGTTTGAGGGAAGAAAGAAAGAATGGAAATAAGAGGAGGGAAATAAAGAAAAAAGGAAAGAGACTTCTATTGTTTGATTGGAATGAGTTAGGGTGGATGAAAGGAAGGGGGAGGGAACTATTTTCTTCCTAATCCCACATCCCCCTCACTTACTCTCTACCATGATTTATTGATTTTTGACTAGTTATAAGACTTTTTATAGGACCAAATTGGTGCCCATTTTTGATTGAACCAATTCAACAAGCTGGTTCAATTTTTAAAAATATGCTATCCATCTACTTATCTCAAAAGGGGAATAAAAATAAAAGGAAAAATGTCCTTATTTCCCTTGCAAGTTTCAAACCAAAAAAGATTGATTAAAAAAAAAAAAAGTCCTTGCTTTCCTTCCCTCTCCTCCTCCCCTCCTCTTTTTCCTCTTTCTTCTCCCCACCTTCATTCAACCAAAAATAATATAAAGTTTAAATTTTGTTATTAACAATAAACGCATTATATGAATTATTTATTTATGGTGGATTCTAGTTAGCTTAACTGGTAAAGTCTCTGATGGTTGAATAAGAGATCTGGAGTTCAATCCCCGCCTACACCAAAAACTGATTGGTGTCTTGGTCGAATGATAAATAGCTATTATCAGAAATGGACGTCATAAGTTAAAACTCTCTCTTAAAAAAAAAATTATTTATTCATTTTTCTTCTTATAACCAAACATGATAAGACGGTAATAAATTTTCTCCTTTCTCTTTCACTCCATTTCCTCTCTCCTGTCTGTTTCCTTTCCTCCACATGTGCAACAAACATAAGTTTATAATAAATTCCGTAGAATTTGACAATTTGAAATTTTATTAAGTGCAATTGTGAGTTGTGTCCAATCTAGCTTACAGTTAGGTATACATGTCTTTCTTTCTTAGTTTCAAACAAAAAAACAAAAGAAAGAAAAAAAAATTGCGTATAGATGTCAAAATCTGTGGCTTGTAGAGCCTCACATTTTCAAATACCAAAAAACAATCGTACTAAAAGAGTTGGGACCTTAATAATGGACATAAACTTTTGTATATTTTTTTTTGTCACCTAGCCTAGCGTGTAACATCAATTTTGACTTTAATAGATCCTCTGGGCGTGATACCCACCCTACTTGGATGTAGCGTTACACTTAAATAATAATAATTGTAAGGGAGGGGGAGGGGTGTCAATTTTGGGTCCAAAATTGGAAGTAGCAAATCAATTTTTGGAAACATTGAATAAGGGGGTATTTGTGTCAATCTCATTCTCATCATCAATCAGACATTATAGTTATTATCAGTTCGCCACGTCACCATACCTCGTACTCATTTACTATTCCACTACTTCTTTAAATAGAGAATATAATATTATTTTTTTAATTGAAAAGAAAAAGAAAAAAGAAAAAGGAAAAAAAGGGGGGGTTTTTTATATTGATGAAGTAAAAGCCCACCGATCAAAGCTCTGTCATTGTCGACTCTAAGTGCGCGGTAGCTGGCTTACAGTGTAGCGTAGTGTGGTGTGTGATAAGTACGTTGTCTTATCAGTTTCTAGAGTCGTGTTTCGACTTTTCTGACACGATCGATATCTTTTTTTTTTTTTTTTTCTCTTCTATTTTTTATATGCTGTTGGTTTTGCTTGTATGTGACGTCTATACCCAGGAATATCTACTCTTCCTCCGCCCTTATAATATTATATTTAGAGCACTGACTTACCGTTTTAAAAAAAACTATTATTATAAGACGTGACTTTATCTATTTTAGTCTGGGGTTTGGTTTATTTTAAAATGAATATCTTTTTGTTTTGAAAAATAAAAATGAATTTATTTTATATTAATAAGAGATTAAGAGCATCTACAATAATTGAGTTATTTTTTTAGTTATTTAACTTTATAAAAATTAATTTTATTTATTTTATCTATTTATTTTACAAAATATTTAGTAGTAATGGATCTATTTTAACTTTCAATGTAATAAAATAATGATAAAAATATAAAATTAACCCTCTAACTTTTGATTTTATCAATTTAATTATCTAACTTTTAATTTTTGTTAATATAGGCCCCGTTATATTTTTGTTAGTGTGCCGTTAGAACTGTTATTTTTTCTTTAATTCAGAATTTTTTAAAAAATCTGGAAAAAATAAAACCAAGACAGAAAAATATCTGATGATGGTCATCTCTGCCCCTCAACCTTTTTTTTTTCTCTTCGCTCTTCACCCTGTTGCTTTCTCCCCAAACCGAAGATGTTGATCTTGCCTCTCTCTCCCATCTCGGTTGTCTCACTCAGTGGCGAAGCTTGAAGGCAATGGCAAAGCTTGAAGATGATGGCGGCGATGGCAGAGCTTGAAGGCGACGACGGTGATGTCAGATTTTGAAGGTGACGATGGCGATGGCAAATCTTGAAGGCGACGGTGGCGATGGCAGAGTTTGAAGGTAACGTTTTGCCCGCCTGGGTTTGTTGCCGTGGGTCGTGGCTTTTACTTGCTTGCCATGGGTTGTGGCTTTTGATCACCGGAGTTTGCCGCCATGGGTTGAATTGGTGTTTGAGGCTTGGGTTTGAATGGGTTGTGGGTTTGAATAGATTGTGGTTCTTGGGTTGGTTTCAAAGTTTCGGTGGTGTGTGGTGTTGTTCAGTGGTGGGTATGAATTTCGATGGTTGTGGGTAGAAGATCAGATATTTTTTCTGTCTTGGGTTGGTTTTAGAGTGTAGCTGTAGCATGAATGAAGAGATAGAAGATCAGATATTTTTCTCTCTATTTTTTTTTCAGATTTTTTAAAAATTTCGAATTAAAAAAAAAATAACAGTTCTAACGGCACACTAACAGAAATGTAACGGAGCCTTATATTGACAAAAATTGAAAATTAGAGGACTGAATTGACAAAACCGAAAGTTAGTGGACTGAAATGAAAAAAGGTGAAAGTTAGAGAGGCAATTTTATATTTTTGCTTAAAATAATATATATACTACAATAAAAAAAATACATTCCACTAAAATAAAATTAAAAAAAAAAAACCACAAATCAATCTATGGCAAAATCCACCACCACCGTCAACCAAGAACAACCACCCAACAACTAGCAAGTTAAGAACAACCACCCATAACTACTGCCAAAAATCCAATATATCTAGATTTCAATAATATGAAGAAAGAATGTAACAATCATATCTGCATGAACTTCCCTGCCCACTTGATCAAAACCAATAGAAAGGGTTGGATTACAAGGACCCACAATCCATCAATTAAAAATTAAGGAAAAGCACAAAGCCTCCAAATGAAAATCAATGGATCCAAGCCTCCAAATGTCTATAAAGCACCCTTACCCATCAGTTTGAAGAGAAATAACACCAACCCAAAAAAAAAAAAAAAAACCTAGTTGCAAAACCCAATCTTATTTTTTTTTTTGATAATATGCAAAATCAATTCTTGAAAAAAGTAATGTTGTAGTGGAAGAACTGCTCTTGTTTCCATTGCCGATTCTTTGTGACTGTCTCTGAAATTATTTTTTGGGTTTTGCTTTCAGACCTCGTTAACCTCTCTCTCTCTCTCTCTACGTGTGTGTGGTTTGCTTTCTCAAGAGATGGGTTGGCGGCGTGGAGGACTGGGCGAGATGGAGCACAAACTAGAGACAAACCCAGAACAAGGAAGAGATGAAGGACTGGGTGAGATGGGTCTCGGCAATGAGGGAGAGAAAAAAATGAGAAGGAGAAAGGAGAAAGAAGAGAAGCCGGAGAGAGAGAAAAATAAAGAAAAGATAAAATATTTTTTTAACGAGAGAAGAGAGAGAGAGAGAGAGAGTTAAAATTTTTTTTTGCTATAGCACCATTGTTATAGCATGTATTTTAAGTGTTAGTGGTGCTAAAGATAGTTATTTAGCACCACTAATGTTAGTGCTCTAATACATAACCTAAATAAAATGTGGAGATTAAAACTCACTAACACTTGTCATTATATATTTAAAACAAAATGAAATTTCTTTTAAAAAAGTGCGGGAAGTAAGCCAAGCTCTTTAATATATTAGTATACAGTATCTTCTAATATCACATATTTTATTACTTTACTATCTCATTTAAATATTATTTTTATTTTTTATAATTAATAATGGTTTTTTGTATGGAGGATAGAAAAAGTTTAAATAAAAAATAATAAAAACAAATAACATATCTATCGATATTATTATATTGTTAGAACATTCACATTAAAAATACTATAATGCTAAAAATGCAATTAATAACAACCAACCCACAACAAACGCACTAAATCAAATATGCCAAATGCTAAAAATTTTGACATTTAACTAGAGTGAGTGGTTGTGTTAAAAAAAATTATTTTTTTAATCCCACACGCGCGCTCTTTCTCATCAAACTGTCTCTCCATTTTCTTTTCTGGTTCTCCCTTATCAACCCATGCCACCGTAAACCAAACTCTTCCCTTCTTCGTATGATCGAACCCAAAAACCAAACTCTTCCGAACACCCTTTCCAAATAACGTTACTGTGCAAATTATTTTGTTAGTTGGCCGGTTTTGAAAGTAAGTGGGAAACTAACATCTCGAGTTTTAGAAACTCGAGATTTAATTAAAACTCGAGTTTTTAAAACTCGAGTTGTCGTGTTTGTTCTTCGATTACGTGAACAAAGTTTCCACGTGGAGGAATGTAGCCACGTAGAAATCGAGTTTATAAGACTCGAAATCCACACCATATACCCCACCTTTACATTTCAAACGCCTAACTGAAAACTCAATCTCTCAACTCTCAGTACTCTCAATCTCTCAACTCCCAGTCTCTCAAACGCTCTCTCTCCTCTTTCAGAACCCTCTCTCTCTCGCTTCTCAGCTGCTGCTACACCGACTGCCGGTCTTCCGTAACACCGCCGGTAAGCCTCTCTCCCTTCTCTCCATTTCCTTTCATCTTTCTTTTCTTTGCTCCATCTTTATATTTAAATAGCCAAACCGAATATCCATTAACATACATTTTTTTGAAAAACATTCAGTTTTTGTGTTTCTTTCAATAATTGTACTTCAGTAACTTTGAATTTCTAGCTTATCCATCGCTCTTAGAGTGTAATTTCTTTGAAAAAGTGTGTGTGTTTTTTTTTTTTTTTTTTAGATTATGTATGAAGAAACTAAAGTGTGTGTAATGGGTTTGTGATATTGTACTTTAGATTATGTACTTCAGTAACATTCAGTTTTTTTTTTCTTTGAAAAAAGTGTGTGTTTTTATCTTTAGTACCAATTCTGGGTTGTGAAAATTTGTGGGGGGCAATTAATGTGGGTAATGGGTTTGTGATATTGTTTATCAAAGTGGGGTTTTGTGGGCATAGATGGTTTGTGATATTGTAAGTTAGTAGTTGTTGAATGGTGTTATATGTGTAAGAAGTCTGGGGAGAGTGTTGATCACTCGTTTTTGCACTGTGAGTACTCTAGAGAATTAGGTCACTTGTGTTCTGATTATTTGGGGTGCATGGGAAATGCCTAATAGAGTCATAGGTTTGTTGGGGTGTTGGAAAGAGAGTTTTGCTAGGCACGAAAGTGGTTTTATTTGGGGTGCTGTCCCTTTGTGCCTTATGTGGACTATTTGAAAGGGCATAACACAAGCATTTGAAGGTGTAGAGAGAACTTTGACGGAGCTTAAGAATTAAGATGCTCCTTCCCCAAGTGCTGTTTGATTGGATGGCATGGTAGTATTACCACATCATCCTTATTCTACCTTTTTTTTTTTTTTTTTTTTTTTTAAGAAAACAAGAGCATTATTCTACTTCATTAGATTTTATTGATTGCTGTAACTTCTCTTGACATTGTAGCCGCTTCAGTACACAGCAGCTGTACTGGGTTATTTGCTTATCAAAAAACTGATAATCACTTGTCCGAATTTTGTTATCCTGATGAAGGATCAATGAGTAATTTTCTGAAAGGATTAGGTTGTGATATATTTTTTTACCACACATTTTTTCTTAAGTTTTTTTTCATACTTCTCATAAATTCGAAACATTTACCATCTGCAATTATACACTTTCTTTTGTCATATATATATAATGGCAAAGAATTTAAGTTTCTGTTTTATGCCTTGCAGTGAGGAGCTGAACCTAAATTTATCAGAAGCTGCATGGGTAAGCCTTTCATGTGTGTGTGTGTGTGTGTATTTTTTAATTTTTTATTTAATTTTATGGATATTCGTAGAAATATTTATTGAACACTTCAAATGAAATTAATAAATTATATACTAGATGCTACGTAAATGAAATAAAATGTTCTATTAAAAGCTAATTAGGGAAACATCATCCTTCATGGCTTGTGAATCCCCATCATTTAACAATATTTTTCTTGGGGGGTGGGTGGGGCAGAAGTTTTGAAGTTGGGATTAGTGTCTAAATTAGCTTCTTCAATTTCTAGGTAAGGTAAAAGCAATGATCTGTTCTTTAAGCTGGGTATGGAGCTGGCTGATCAAAATTGTTTTGCTTACCGTGATACTGGTGCAGAATAATGTGTTCTAATACATTCAAATAAAATGTTGCTCACAGAACTTGAAAACCTAAGTATAAAGGTATCTCACGAGATCACGTGAAGGAAAGGTTATCAAATTTCTGAAATCTTGAAACATCTGCACGTGTGATTTGCGATACCACGTATTGTAAAACATATGTTGTGAACCGGAAAAATAAAAGATAACTTAATCAATTTGAGGTAACTAGCCTCCTAAACTTGAGAGGGAGAATAGACTTTTTGAGTTAATTTGCTGCTTAATCCTCATTAATACATTTAACTTACATAAATAGCCAAGAAGAGATAACCTCATCAACAAATCCTAAAACATAAGAACTAATCATATCCTAAAACATACGAGTTAATTTGAATACAAATAAATAACAATACTGATCTATCTAGGAAGCCTTATTCTATTATTAGACTAAATTCAAATAATTTATCTAGCACTCAAGTCATAACAACATACGGCACTTTAGAAAGGAACAAGCAATGCGGAGAGGGAGTATGGGCTGGGGCAGAGGGAGGTTAAAAACAGCCAATCAAGAAGGTTTAGGGTTTATGAGGTTTGATGATTTGCGATCATTGTTGGAAAGAGGTCAATTTGCTATTACCAACTATGCTTTATGATAGTTATAGAAACGTCTCCCTTTGAAAGGAAAACCTAAAAGTCTGCTTTTTTTTTTTTTAAGTAATAAATATTCATTCAAAGAAAAAAGCCTAAAGAGGCGTAACCCTAGTACATGGGAGGAATAATGATGCGCTGTTAGGGCTTCCTGTTTAGGCTTAGAAATGAAATGCAAATGAGAGTTGTTTAGAGAAGCTTATAGGTGGATAACACCTCTGCACAGAGTACTCAATCTCTGAAATAGCATAAAAGCTAGGCCAATTTCATTTAACAAAATCTATCATTACAATTATGCAGTAAACTACTTATACTAACACTACTTAAGCGCAGGTTGCCATTTGATTGGCTCAAGCCTTGCTTAATTTTGATTGGTCTAGTTGTTTCTAACTACAAAAGCTCTAAGTAGTTACAATGCCACCTGATTGGCTGCTGCATAAGAAGCAGTTGCAAAGCAAGGTGATTGGCTGTTTGATAATTAACTAGCAGCCTAACCACTTCTGTTACTACAGATACTATTAGTAACCATCCAAAGCCTTAACTAATTAAGCTGTTTATTAACACAACATCAGCTAGGGTCTTGACTGTGCTACTGCACCACACAATAGCCAGCTGCTAGTATCACACTGCCTGCTACTGCTGCAGAGCCAGCTACCAGCACCAAGGCAGATGATGGCTTTCCAGGAAATATCTCAGTTAGTTTCTAAAGAAAGTATACTTTTTTCAAGGAATATGACATTGGATAAACCAATATCTTACCAAAAATTATAGCGCAAGAGTACCCATCTGCACTCTGCACACAGTTGCAATGCCCATATCGGTAACAATGTGCTAAAAATTATACGCATATCACAAGCAGTGAAAAGCCAGTTTCACTTTAATTTTAATTTAAGTGTCAGGAAATTTTGTAATCTTTTGGTTTCATTGGATCTTATTTTGGTTTTACTTGAGTTTAGTTGTTTAGGTTGCACTTAGTAGTAAAAGCCCAAGGAGTCCAACTCTTAATAAGATTTCAATAAGTCCAAGTTCCACTAGGAATAGGTATTAGTATGAAATGCTTTCTATTAAAGAGGAGGTATTTTTGTAAGTTATGAAACTTTGTTTGAGGTTGTGTGATACAACATGTGTAAGTTATGAATGCTTGCCAATGACCGGTCTTTTCCACCTAATTATCATTCTTTGGACACCCTCTTCAAATAACTTATTACCATTAGAATTCAATCACTTGAAGCATCTTAGTATCTTTTTAATTATTGTAGGAGGCATCAAATAATGTTACCTTAGAGTTATTTATGAAGACTTAATTCTGTGGAATATTGTTGCACTCTTTGCAGTATGGAGCTTGGGATCGATGAGGAGCCAGAGGTTGTGCGCCCTGGTCCAGAAGATCCTTCATTGTTGACGCGACAACGAAATCATCGATCAGAGGACATTTGGAATGGCGAGGTGAAATATCTAGTTTTAACAACTGCTTTAATTTTTATGTTGTCTTTGACTTTTAGCAAGTTCTTTGAAAGTTGTATATCTAATTTTAACGACCGCTATAATTTTTATCCATTTTACAGGACTCGGGCTCACTTACATGCCGTGGTCACGCTAAGGAGATGGCAAAGATAACGATGCAAGATAATCGGGTGATTGATATTATCAAGTTGGTGGGGTTAGAAGGATTGTTTAGGGTCCCTTCCAGAGAGATAGATCATTGCCTAATATCGGCCCTAGTTGAGCGACGGCGGCCGGAGACTCATACGTTCCATCTTCCACATGGTGAGATGTCAATCACCCTAGAAGATGTGGAGGTCATTTTTGGACTTCCTATAGACGGTGAGGTCTTGGTTGGGCCGACTACTGTGGTGGATGGGAATTGGAGGCAACTGTGCGTGGAGTTGCTTGGTTTTGGCGTTCCGGAGAATGACAACAAAACTTTGGTGGGGCAAAGAATTCTCATTAGCCGCCTTGTTGAGCGCATTGCAGAGCCACTGCCTCATGATGCAACGGAGGAGCAAGTACATCAGTATGCCCGGTGCTATATTTTAGCACTACTAGGGGATAAGATTTTCATGGATAAGTCGGGAGATAGGGTGCATCTGATGTTCTTGGAGTTCCTGCGGACATAAAGACATGTATTGACAAATTTGATAAAGCTTCTGTCACCCTGCATCTGAATTCTTGCTTATGTGCTTTTGAATTATACACCTAATTAGATCTGCACATAGTGAATGCTTGTAAACTATATTTTCATTTGCTAATTATGGAGTTAAAACAGCTTCAGTGTATTACTTAATTTAGGGAAGAAATTTAATTTTTTTGATTAGGGACATAATGTATGCTAGTTGAGGAAGACATTTATTTTATTATTGAATGAAAATCTCAGCTGTTTGATGTTGTGGACCTTGTGGTGCCTGCCATTGCTGGTTCCTATCCAGTTGCAAGTTGCTGGTTACTTTTTACTATATATATATATATATATATGTATGTATGTATGTATGTATGTATGTATGTATGTATGTATGTATGTATGTATGTATAAAAGTAAACTATGACAACCCCACAAAAATAAATAAATGAGGGTGAGAAACTGATGCAGGGAAACGGTGATGGGCTATTGATTAGTTTAGTGAGAAAGGGATTTGAGTTGATCAGAGTAAACTACACAGGTGGATAAGTATATCAACAAGAACACAGTTCCAAGAAAAGCTATCAAGCTTATTTCATTCGCAAAAATCAACCAAATATTTTACAAATACAAGTTAAGAGGCTATTATACAATTGATTGATACTAATAGCTAAAATCAATTAGAGATAAGGCTAAAAATTTGATTGGTTAATGCTTAACTAATCATCTAATCCACAGTTACTGAGTACAGGTTGAATAACAACCTTGAGCTTGCTATCTGGACACAGGTCTTAACTGAATCTGAAATCTCTAAGTAATTGACATAAAAATACATTAGAAACTTAGCTATCCGTCTAATCTCAATCCTAGCTGGCTGCTGTAAGTGTTGGACTATACAAGGATAGGCTACTGCATTGCTGACATGGCTGTCTCAGCTGTTGCTATAGCTTGTACCAAAGTTGCAATGAGAAATAAGTTGTTTGATGCTCCTTGCATCAGCTGTTGGGTATTGTGTATTTGTAGGGGTGAGGAGGGCGTGCTGCCGGGTTTTTAAGGGGTTTTGGGTTTTTGTTTGTATTTATCTGTGCTCAAAGGTTAGAGAGGAATGATATGATTAGTTGTGACTGAAAAGTTAGAATTTCTCCTAATCTCTAAATGTTGCACGGGTTTAGAATTTCTAATAACTTCTATTTTGTGATTGAATAATGGTGTCGTGATCTCTTCTTAGTGGCGCGCGCAAAGGTTCATGGTGGTGGCGGTAACCAATGAGAATGTATTGGGTTTCTTTTTTGGTAACTGGTCAGTTGTGGTGCGGACACCTAGTAGTGGTGGATGACCGTTGATGATGTCAGCGAAGGTCGATGGTGGCAGTGGCGGAACTAGAAATTTTGGCCTGGGGGGCCAAACTATGTTATTCATAAATTGGTCTAGACAAATTCAAAACATATACATACACAATTAGATTAACAAGAACTCGTTATCTTCTTAATTTTTTTTTCCTAATGAGTATACACAAATTGTCTACTTTACTCTAAACATGTACGGAAAATAATCCACAAAGAAAAATAATTAAATTTTAAATATAATGGAGCCAAAAGCCTTAAAATTGATTGGATATATAAATGAAAAGATAAAAAAAGGTTAAAAAAAAAGGGTGATCCTTGTGTAACGTTTTTTTTGTTTATTTATTTATTTTTTTGATTTTGTTTTGGAAAGATTAAGCTATTTATTTTTGTTTTTTCTTGGGGAAGCCTTTTTTTTTTTTTTTTCCTAATGTTATTGGAGAGCAACTCAAATTTGGGGGGCCGAGTCTCATTTTTCTTTGGCCCCACCTTAACTGATTTATAACATATATATAGGATATTAAAATATTTCAAAATTTTGGGCCTCCAACCTATAATGTGGCTCTGCCACTGAGTGGTGGAGATTTGTTGGGTTTATTATTATTATTATTATTATTTTAGAAACTAAAATAAGAAAAGGTAGAAAATTAGTATTTTTTATGGGAGAAAATTAGCATTTAATAAAATAAATAGAGACATAAAGGATTTTTTTTTTTTTTTTTTTTTTTTTTTTTGTGAAGTATGAAGTGGAGCAAAAAGAGTAGGACAGAAGATAAAGATTCTTTGATTATCTCAATGAAACAGCCGGTGCTTCTACGTTGTCTCAACTGATGGTCGTAAAGAAGACTTTTCCTACCGCAAATGCTTGGATAGCTTCATCAAGGGAAAGTATCCAGATGTTGCTGAAAAATTCAGGAGAAGAACAATACTCCAGAGGAAACTAAGAATGAAAATAGGCAGTAAGTCCAAGGAGGGGAGGGGGGGGGGGGGGTTCTAATTTATGTTAATTGTAAATCTTTTAGCTTGCCTCCCTCATCATGTAAGTAGTTACAAACAATTCCCGTCATCTACTATTCTGATTTGTATATATACTGGGCAGATCTTTTTAGTTTACTTCCAGCTCGTCCACAACAAAATCAAAACTGAAGCGTGCTTCCATCTCAGTTGCTCATTTTTCATACAAGAGCGGTTCTTATTTACCCTGTAGTTAGCTTATTTGGTAGTTTGTAACCTATACAGTGGGTTTTGGGAAATCACAGGCTATTTATTCTTGTTGTTTTTGAAGCAAAATAGATGGAAGTGTTGCATTCTCATCAAAACTTCTCCAATTTCTACTTTCTTCTTCCTTATTTTCATTTCTTTGTTGGCTTTTCTATTTGTTTGATTAGTCTGCTGCTAATCTTAGTGAGATCAATTGTGATGTGTGATTGATAAAACAGACATGGTGATAGGTGTAGTTCTCTCTCTCTCTCTCTCTCTCTCTCTCTCTCTCTCTCCTATCATTGAGTGGAATTTCTTTTGCCCTTTAGATTTCCAATTCAAGCAGATTTCATTAGACTATCAAATCCAATTTTTATGCAAACACAACAATTGACTTATTTTGTATTTTTAACTTTACTGTTTCACTAATGATTGTTATTTTTGTAAAATTTTGCTGAGATCCAAGTTGAGCTATTGGAAGAAAATCGAGTGGTTGAATTTAACAATATCTTCCAAAAAAGAGACCAATTGAGTCTACCAGTTGCAATAACTCAACAGCAAATTATGGAATGTTTCAACCATAAACATAATGAAAAGAACTATACGTGGGACCACTTTTTTTTTTTATTATTAATGAAGAGCTCAACTTATTAAGTTTCTTGTCGTTAAATAAGAGATCTATTTATACAAAAAATCAATTAATGTCTTAGATCTAATAATAATTTTCACTAGCTGTGGTGCAAGGGATATAGTGGCCTTAAGTGAGTTTAACTTGTTGAAATAGATGTGTACAGGCTTGTGAGTTTAGACACAAATGACATCTCAATATGCGAAGGATCAACCATATTTTCCCAAGTATTTGCAGAGAATGACAACGCAGGAGGTGTGTAGGCAGGGATTGTGTTTGTAATGTTTTGGACACTAATAACATTGATTGCATCAGGTTCACCACCGTCCAATGTCTCATCGTCATCAATGTTCCTCTCAAAGTCCCCAAAGTCCCGAAAGTCCCCTCTCTCAATCATGTCTTCATAGTCATCTTTATCATCAAAATCTTCACCGTTAATGGCAAGATTCTCATCAACATAGTCGTCATCATCATCGTCATCATCATCATCATTGTTAACGACAGTAATCTCATCAACATAGTTGTCGTCGTCATCATCATCGTCATCATCATTGTTAACGGCAGTAGTCTCATCAACATAGTCGTCATCGTCATCATCATCTCCATCGGCATGAACATCATCATCCTCTACATGTGTAGAATACTCATATTGAGCATCCGGAAGCGCAACTTGTAAGCTTGTGGTTGTTTGTTGGATATCCTCTTGCCATCCTGCACGCGGCTCCAACTGTATGTACAACTCAATGTTATCTACTTCAGCTATACTCTCCAACTTGTCAAACATGATCTTCACATGTTTGTCTTTTTCTATCAGCATATACTTGTAATTAATCCGGTGCTTCATGATTTCATTTGGCATACGATAAGTAATTTGCATGTTGTACGCATCAGGATTCTCACCCAACTCTTCCATGACAAATATCTTCAATTCATCAAGAGTTTTCAACCTCCGATCAACTTCGGCATAATAGGTTTTCATACCCGGCCCCTCAAATGGCAATCCCTTGTTCGCATTGGGATTCTTAAGCGGACCACCATGGTATATGATTATAACAATAGCAGGCATTGTGAACCTGTTGAAGTCAAGTCCTATGTTAGTTAAATCACATAGTCGTAAAGTGAGGGAAAAAAGTAATGCAATCTTACAAATGAACATATTCAAGCCAGGTTATAGAGTGCCCATTAATATGTAAAGGCCAAGACGTAAACCTTCTAATCCTAGTGGATGGAGAGACGGAATTATCTATTACTCCATTGTGTAGTGACCTATAATGCCTAAAAGGGTTTTGAAAGAACTAGGTGGGTAGAGGAGCATGATTACATACCCATTCACTACATTCATTCCCTACCCATTTCATACCCAAACCAATGATAAATAAAGTAAAAAAAACTTGAAAGATCATGATAAAAATAAAAGCCTAGAAATGATGAATAAAATTTTGATAATTAATACCCATTTCCATTCATTACATTCATTCACTACCATTTCATACCCAAACCAATGATAAATAAGTCAAAGAAATTTGTAAGATCATGATAAAAATAAAATGATGAATAAAATTTTGATAACATAAACTATACAAATAAATACTCAAAAAATTAACACTAACAAAACAAAGTTCTATAATTCACAATATTGATAAATTAACTAAGTTATGTTAACTATCTACAAAATAAATGGTAAAACTCTTTAACCCACACCCATAAACAACATACCCAACTACAATGACAATCAAATTATGAAAACCCTTACCTTAGATATGAATTTGCTGAGAGGGAAGAGCAGTGAGAGTGGACAATGTGGTTTTGTGAGAGTGAGTGGTGTGAGAGAGTTATGGTGTGAGAGAGTTATGGTGTGAGAGAGTTATGGTGAGTGAGAGTTAGTGAGGGTGAGTGAGTGAGAGTAAGTGAGGCTGAGAGCTCTGTTTTAGGTTTTCTGTGTGTGTTGTTACTGAGGGTGAGTTTCTGTGAGAGATGCCACGGGCTGAGTTTTAAATAAACATGCCCAGAGGAAATCGAGTCTATAAGACTCGAGTTACTATAAAACTCGAGTCTCTAAGACTCGAGTTCCATTCGTATAACAAACATAATTTAAAAATAAGATATACTAAAACTCGAGTTTATAAAACTCGAGTTTTACCTCAACCCGAAAACAAGTTTTAGAAACTCGAGATCCAGGTGGCATGCTCTCCACCTCAGCATGCCCAAAGCGAGCCTAAAGTGAGTTTTTGAGACTCGATTAATTATGTATATCTCGAGTTTCAAAAACTCGAGTTGCTATTTTTCTATATAGTTTCAAACCATGCCTAACTTACTATATTCATGCCATCCACACCGCTAATCTGCACATTCCCCCAAACTCTTCCCTTCTCCCTCTGATTGAACCCAAAAACCCAACACCATCTCTTCTCCCTCTGAGGTCACGAGGCACGATGGTTTGTGGTCTGATTTGGCGGGTTTCGTGGGTCTGATTTGGTGGGTCTTGGTTGTTTTGCCTTAGTGGTGCCGGTTCTTTCTCATCTCGGTGGTGCCGTTTTTGTCTCAGTGGATCTCGGTTTTTTAGTCTCGGAGGTGGTGTTTCTCAGCGGCAGTTTGTTGGGCTCATCGATGGGTCTCGGTGATGTCTTGGCGGCGATTTTGTCTCATTGGGTTGCTGGGTAACGATGGTGGGTTTGGTGGTTGGTGTGCCATGGGTTGAGACCAAGAGAGGATGAGAGGGAGAAAGTGATGGTTGTGTTGATGGGTAGTTGTGCCGTAGGTTGAGGCTAGTGAGTGGTTGTGCCATGAGGTTGGTTGTGGGTTTGTGGTGGCTTGGGTGGTGACGTTGAGTGGGTGTTTAGAATAAAATAGAATTAAAAATAATTAATAATTAATATTTTTATAGAGCTGTAAAAAAATAAAACTTTTAATGTTAGAGGTGTATTTTAAAGTGGGTATTAAAATAAATAAAGTGATGTTTTGAGTTGTCAAATGTTAAAAATTTCAACATACTTGATATAAATGCTCTTAGAACATTGCAATAGTGATTTGACATTTGACACATCTCAAGTTTGGTTTACTAAATGCTAAAAATCTAGCATTTAGCACACCTAATAGTCCTATTAAAATGACTTCTATGAATGGGTGTCTTTTACATTGCCAAATAGTAGAAGTTAAGAGCATTCTCATCAGATGTAAAAAAGAAGAAGTTATTTTGACACATCAAACACCTATTTTATCATTTTACCACATTATTTTACAATATCTCATTTATCAAATGTTTTATCATTTAATTCTATACATTAAAATAATATTTATTACACATTAAAATAATATATTAACTCTCCTTATTAGCATCATCATCATTACCAACAACAACAACCATCACTACTGCCACAGCCATCACTGGCACAAACCTACATCTACCAACGCCACCTAAAAAAAAAAAAAAAAAAAACACAACCAGAGAGATTTTCATAAACCCACATCCACCACCAGCACAAACCCACGCCTCCGTTGCCATCGTTGAGGGAAGTTTTCACTTCTAGCTACTGTGTCCTTCACACTGGAGTTCTTCTTCGTCTCAAAGTGGGTTAGTGATCAATGGCAAGATCGACGGTGAGAAAAAACGAGATTCGCGTCGCAAGATCGGCGATGAGAAAAAACGAGATCGGCATGGCGAAATTAGCGATGGCGAGACGGCAATGGCGAGATTGCTGTGGCGAGACGGCGATGAGAACAAACAAGATCATCGGCGTGGCCAGACAGAAAGAGAGGGAGAGATGTGTTGCAGAGAGAGAGAGAGAGAAAACGAATTTAATAAGCCAAACAGTGTTTGACATATATCTTCATACTGTCTCATCTTTGAGACGGTACTGTGCACATGTGTTAAAATTTTTGGCATTTAGAACATCTAATGAGACTCATATTTTAGAGTTTGGTGTGCTAAATATGCCATATTTTGACATTTGCCATGCCTGATGAGAGTGCTCTAATAAAATTTTGGACTTTTAAGTTATAGGTGAGTTGAGTCCTTGTTATTAAAGTATGGATAAAACTATTATTAAATTCTACTTAGCTGCACTTATGCACCATTAAAATTAGCCCTTATGTTTTCAAGTGTGGTTTTTATTTATTTATTTATATATTTTTAAGTTATACTAAACTGAGCTTTAATAATTTCATTGAGTAATTAAATTGAAGTGACTGCTATAATGAATTCCTAAACTTAGGCAAAACATTTGGATTAAGCAAATATGTGTTATATTATGAGATTTGTAGTTCTTTGTTTTGAGGTTTCTTAGAGCACTTGACTAATTACCGAGTAAGTGTAATAATACATGTTGGCTAAGAAAAATATTGAACCAAAAAAAACCTAGGTTAGTATGTACAACCAAAAAAGTAACACACCTATCAAAAATTCATATACTTCCAAGGCTTCAAAATTCAAGTCCACCAATCGATCAAATTATCAAAAGTGGACAAGTAATAGTGTAAAACTGAAACACCATAGCAAGTCTCATTTACGATTTTAACTCAAAATTTTTTGTTCTTTTTATAGTAAAACTCATTTGCATTTACACTCCGTTCCTGTTTAGATCCTACGTCCACGTTTTTCGTTTTTGTCTTTTTTGCTTTTTTACCAGCGCTTTTTTGCACTGTTTACCATGAATAATGCATTAAGGTAAAGTTACAGTGTTTTCAACAGTGAATAGTAATTTCAAAATTTTTTTTTTAATTATTTTCAGTAATAAATTTTCAGTTTTCAACAAAATAAACAGTATCTAAACAGACACTTAATTGGGGTGGGGTAGGGTGGGGTGGATCAAAGAGAGAGAGTTAGGAGACAATGAACCCGTTTAGTAAGAGATTTTTAATAAAATTATTCAAGTTTTGTAAAAATATATGTGAGTAAAAAACATATAAAAATACTTGTTATATTATTGAAATATCAATTTTTATTATTTAAACATCATTACCACATGAGGTTTGTAATAGGCAAAAAGGGTTTAGCATTTTAGGCTATAGTCTTCAAGTCCAGGTAGAGTAGGTAAAAATTGACACTGGATTCAGGTCCTTCAAATGGAAGACACGTTTCGGTTGCTAGACCATTTAGATGATCCGTTTGCACCATTTCTAAGATTGACCCACTACACTGAGCTTCGAGCTGTCTATTCGCGACGTGGCATCGGATCATTGATGCAGTAAAAATAAATAGAAAGTAAAAGATTCGCTATTACTTTGGTGGCCACTCGATACGTGTCACTTTAACAAAACCCACCGTTCTTAATTGTACGGAGGAGCTACACAGGTACTTTCCAATGGTTTTACTTACAGTAGCGTGGGCTCCTTCGTATTGTGAGAGAGAGATAGCGAAGAGGGTGTGTTTCTGGTAATTTCACGTTTCCTATACACGCACGAAAAAAATTGTACGGTGTCTCCAAAATTAGTTGATGTGAGATTTCTGTACGTGGATTTGAGCAATTATGACACGATGTATAAGTTAAAAAGATAAAAAGAAATAAATTAGAAGGTTAAAATAAAAATGAGTTATGCTAGTGCCATAACTTGTTCAACTAGAACATAACTTAATAAAAATTTATGTAATTTTAAGTTTTAACACATTATAGAAAAATGCGTAATATTAGAGACATGTAAAAATGATACAATTTTGTATTACAACTTGTCACGTGGCGAGTTGTAATTAATAAAACCCAAAATCAAAAATACTAAACAAAGAATAAGAATTGTAAGAGAAATCAAACAGTGGCTTTGGAATCATGGTTGCTGTCCGCAGCACAGTGGCTTTGTCTTAACAGCGGCTATCATGGGTGGAACGGAGAGAGAGGAGGAAGAGTGAGAGTGAGAGTGAGAGTGATAGTGAGAGGGAGAGATGATAAGAGTGAAAAAAATGAAGTGAGAGGGAGGAGAGACGAACAAAAATGAGGTGAGAGTCTTAAGGGAGAGAGAAAATTTATTAAAAAAATATTTTTTTGCAACATGATATAGTGCCGTTCTAATAGTAGAATGGTACTATAGCATGTTGGATTTTTTTTTTTGAGATTTGACACATCTCCTATAGTATAATTTCTGATATTTGGTGTGTTAAATGCTAAAAGTAGACATAAGATTCAAATTCTATCTATATAAAAAAATAATTAGTCTTTTTGTTACAATGATAAAGAGCAATATTATGAAGCATATGTTATAAATTGAAATTATATATATATATTTTGTGGTTGTTACTTTTGCTAGCCATCAATTAAAGTCCTTAGGCCTCCCACTTGTCCTAATTTTTTTAAAGGTTTTACAGCTGCCATTAAATAAACAAAAAGGTTAAAAAATTGTATTAAAAAAAAATCTCAAAATTTTAGAGTGGTAATTGATTTTTTTTAAACATAATATACTTATGTGTTACTTTCATTCCCAATCTCTAAGAAAACCTCAAAAAATATTGAATACAATTTTTTTTTTTTAATTTTAAAAATCAACCAGAAAAGAGCATTACACAGTTGATGGCTGAGACCAATTATAGAGTGTTGGAACACTGGTAGCCATATCAGCCATAATATTTACATTACCAAGCACACAATTTGGAACCCAAAAGAAAGAAAAACTTAGTCCCTGCTGTTTCAAAGAAAGGATATCAGCAAATACAGTTTTCTCTTCTCAACCTGGAATACCATCCTTGTTGAATACCTGGACTAGTTTTTTACTGCTGCTCAAAACCAAAATCTGGTTGAAGTAATGTCTTTTAGCTCAAACTGCTGCTTCTCCTAAATCTTCAAGCAACGCTCCATAAGCTGATTTTGCTGCATTGCTGCTGCAACCATAGAACACAGTAGTATCCCCTGAGCATTCTGATCTTGTAAGCAAAGGCACTCCTTCTCCCTCTTTTCTTTTTGACACCAGAAATCTTGAGAATAATGTTCCATTGTCCACCAACTCCTTGAGCCACACTACTCTGCCTGGTAGTCCTGTTTCCAATATTGAGGTGTTTATCAAAGGCCTCTTGGTACCTGCAAAACAAGTTTGAGTAGTTAAAACGATATTCATTGGGTTAGATTTAATCCCTTCATAAACCACATTGTTTCTGTGATTCCAAATTGTTTAGAGAGTGATGAACATCAATTGCAAAATTTTCATGCTATCCTCATTCATCCTTTTGTGTTTAACAATAGTATTGGTGAACCATTGCTAAACTGTCATAGAACCCAGAGTAGAGGTATGGATGGCTAACTGGAAGCCATACCAACAAGCTCTAGCAAAGTTGCAATGGAGGAATAGGTGACTGGATGACTCCTCTTCATTGTCATAGAAGGGGCATAGAGTAGGAGTTGAGATTTCCCTCCTCTTCAAAGTGAGGAAAGTTTGTAGACTATCATGAAGCAATTTCTAGACTAAGTTGCAGATTTTTAAAGGCAGCTTAACCTTCCAAATGAGTTTCCACACAACATTAGGCATACTATGGGGTCTGAAGGTTACTGTGGCAGATTGGTTAGCATCCTACAGAAGAACATCATAAGCTTTATGGACTCTGTACTCCCCTGAGTTTGAGAATTTCCACGAGTTTGTCGGCAACAGCTCCTATTTTGGAAATAGGGTTGCTTAAAATCTCTGGGCATATAGGGTAAGAATACAAAGATCTGACCAACTCAGATTTCCAAGAGTGAGTATTTTGGTCAATGAGATCAGCTACAATGCCTATTGTGAGGTTGAGGTTTTGCAAATTTGGGGCTGGGTACCAGGCATGATGGTCCAAGGGGATGTTAGTACCACTACCAACCCACCACCTGCCCTCTCTCAGCTTATTATTGTCATGGTTGATAATGTTCCTCCAGAACCAGGATTGATGAGGTTTGGGATGACATTCATGGATAAAGTTCCTAGGGAAGTATTTAGCTTTAAAAGTTTTGGCTACAAGGGACTGTGGGTTGTGATGTAGTCTCCAGAACTGCTTTGCAAGCATGGCTTGGTTCATCAAGCTGAAATTTTTGAGACCTAGTCCACCCACATCCCTAGGCTGATAGATTTTGTTCCAATTAACTAGGTGCATTTTCCTAATCCCTTGATCATGGCCCCACTAGAAAGCTCTTGTAATGGCATCCATTTTGTTTCATATGTTTTTAGGCACCCTAAAACAAGAGAAGGTATATAAAGGCATAGATTGTAGAGCTGAGTGGATTAATGTGGTTCTACTAGCTTATGAGAGCAGCTTAGCTTCCCATCCTTGAAGTTTGGAGTTAAGTTTCTCCACTAGAAAATGAAAATTAGCAACTCTCTTACCCCTAAGTTTGAAGTTCAACCCTAAGTACTTACTAGGATTCCGTAGCAGATTGACCTTCAAAATTGAGGTAAGGTTTTCTTGGTCTACTCTTGGCGTATTTGGGGAGCAAAAAAGGTCAGACTTGGCAAAATTGATGTTCTTGCCAGAGATAGAGCAGTACCAGTGAAGCACACCTTGAATATTATCTAGGGATTTAATATTCTTCCTAAAGAAAATGAGCGAGTCATTTGCAAACAACAAGTGTGTAAAGGTGCAAATATTGAATACAATTAAAACTCTAAAAGATTTCACAAAAAAAGAAGATTTTGTTAGCAAATAATCATTGACAATCAATTTTCTTAACAACTTATAAAAATATATTAATAAAACTTAAACACAAAAATTAGACTAGCAATTTTGCATCTCAAAAAAAGAAAGAAAGAAAGAAGAAGAATAATTTAAAACTTACGACAATTTTGAATAGATAATATTTAATTAATATTTAAATATTAGAAAAATCACAAAAATTTATTGATTCAATCTTGCTTGTGCTTCTTTCTTCTTTATTTATGGTTTTTGTTTTTGATTTTCGTAAAATGTAAAAACACCTTATAAACTTTGAGCTCAAATCAAATTGAACCTTAATCTTTAAGCTTGAATCCATAAACCCTAACTCTGAGAGATTCTCATAGCACAACTTGTGACCAATTTTAATCCCTTGGCTAAGATTTGGGATGACAATTGGTTGACTGAACTGAACTATATGGATTGGAAAAAAAATTTAATCATTGTTCTCCTTGCTGATAAGATAGTTTACATCCTTAAGGCTGAGCCATTAGAACTTGCTTTAAATGTTGCCATTAAGGGGCATACAAACGCATTTGATAAGTGACCAATTTTACGTATAGAACTTTATGATCAATGTATTGCAAAAACAATTACAGTACGAGATATGATTTTGTACCTTAAAGAGATGTTTAGAGAAGAAAGTAGAAGTGCACGACAAACTGCTATGAAATATTTAATGTCTACCTAAACTACGGAAGGAACTCTATTTCAGAAACATGTCTTGAAGATGATTTCTTTCATCAATAAATTAGATATGATTGGTGCAGAAATGGACGGTGAGACCAAAGTTGATGCGATTCTAGCATCTTTACCTAATTCTTTTGATTAGTTTGTTATGAACTATAACATGAATAAGATGGATGTTACATTGTTTGAGTTGCTCGAGATGTTGCAAGCAATTGAGGATCTCATAAAGAAAGGAGTCTAATGTCATGCTGGTAAAGAAATCTAATTATTCTCTTAAGTACAAGCCTAAGGGTAAGAGCTTTACGATAAAAGAGGCTCAGTCATCCAATATGGCCCAAGGTGACAAAGCAAATAAGGGCAGTGAGCAATAGAAAGCAAAAAGAAATTGTTTCTATTGTGGTAAACCTGGTCATTAAAAGAGAAACTGTTGCCACTCTTTGGCTTTTCTAAAGAATGGAAAACCTTCACAAGGTATGCCTATTGTGATCATTATTCAAAATTATTTAATGGATGGTCCTTTTAATGCTTGGTGTGTGGATTCTAGTGAAACTTCACAAATCTACCATATACAGCAAGGGTTCAAGGAGACCCAATGGATAAATGAATGGGTAATGATCCTAAAGATGGGAACAAGTGATATTGTTGCAACCACTGCCATTTGAACCGTCCATTTGGAATTATCTTCTAAGATAACTTTAGTTTTGAAAGAATGCTTATATGTGCAAAAAATACAAAGGAATTTAGTTTATGTTTCAAAACTTGGTTGTTTTGAATACTCTTTACTTTTTATGAGTTTAACCTAGAAACTTGACCCTTCCTTAGTAGTGAGGATATATACTACGCTACCTCCTTGGTGCATTATGCCACATAGTCAAAAAATAACAAGCTTGACCAGACCAATCTCTATGCACTTCATAGATGCCATGGTGATGAGTCATGACCCATCTTTCATTGTTAACTCCATAACTTAATAACAAGTTTAGAGGAAGAAAGTAATGAGAATTTAGAACAACAAAGTTTTGAAACGAAAACTAAATTCTTTGTACTTATGGTATATATAAGTATTCTTTCAAAACTAAAGTTTTATTAGAAGATAGTTTCAAATAGAAAGTACCAACAGTGGTGGCTACAACAGTTGCACATATCCTCATGACCTCATCTTTAAGATCACTTCCCCTTCATTTAGCTTTTGGGCCTCCCTTAACCCTTGCTATATACTATTGATGTGTGAGGTCACACTAGAATCCACACACAAGTATTAGAAGGACCATCCATCAATTTTGTTTTAATAACGAGCACAATAAAAATAACCTTTGAAGGTTTGTCATTCTTTAGAGAAGCCAAATAATGGAGATAGTTTCACTTGCAATGATAGGGTTTATCGTAATGGAAACAATTTCCTTTTGCTTTATTTTTCTCAATGCTTTTTCACTTTGTCACACTTGAGCCTTATTGGATGACAATGACCCATTTCTCTTTAAGCTCTTACCCTTTAACTTGTGTTTAAGCGAATAATCAAATTTCTTTGCCAAAATGAAAGTAGGATTTTCTTTCTTGATGGGATCCTTAGCTTCTTGCAACATATTGAGCAACTCAGACAATATATCATCCATCTTATCTGATTCATAATTCATAACAAACTGATCAAAAGAATCAGATAATAATGTTAGGATCACATCAACTTTGGTCTCACCATCCAATTATGCACCAAGCACATCTACTTTGTTGATGAGAGAAATCATCTTCAGTACATGTTCCCTAACTAGAGTTCATTCCACCATTTTGGTGGACATGAACTTGTCGTACACTTCTACTTTGTTTTTCAAACATCTCTTTAAGGTGCAAGATCATATCTTATGTTGTAACAAGGTCTTGGCATTGTTTTTGCAACATATTGGTTATAATGGTCAATACGTAGCACTTAGACATTTCATATGCCTCATGCCACTTATCAAATACGATTTTATGCTCCTCAATGACAACAACCTCCAGTGGCTCAACATTAGGGACATAAGCTATCTTATCAGCTATGGGCGCAATGGAAAGAGCATAATGGAGTCGCCACCTAGTTATATGGTCTAAGAACTATGAATATAGTGTTTTTTCGAGAAAGGACCTTTAATCTTATTGCTAGAATTTAGGTTCGGAGTTTAGGTACACTCTTAGAAAGGTGTTAGATATTCAAGATCGCTCAACCATAAGGTTGGCCTCCCATCATTGTGTCATAAATCTTAACCCTATTAAAAACTATTTAAATACTTGTATTCTAGACTCACACACACACACACACACGCACTAACATCTAACAAACAACATAGCATCTTTAACACTAAACACATACTTATCCATCTATCCAAACAAAAGGGAGCGAAACATGTCGAAGAAACCCTAATCATACGTCTAAAACAAAGCAACAACTTAAACATGGCAACAAGCATATCATCAAATAAAACAAATCAAAAAACAAAATGTTAACATACTAGAAACCCTAATCATATATCTAAAAACCCTAATACAAATGCATGAACATTACTAATGCATGACTTACCTTTTACTTACCTTTCAATAGCACAACACCTATGGCATCAATGTATGAACATGTGAATGAATGACATCAAAACTAATAAACCCTAAACTAAACCCTAATCTAGACATGTGATAACAAATAAACATGTTAAAAGGTAAGTAGACGATTATGGGGCTTGAATCATATGAAAAAGAGGCTATGCAAACAAATATGTGAAGATAGAATCAAAACAAACAAAAATTAGGGTTTCTAGGTAATGACATCATGCACGCTAAAACAGGTCTGCATACGCATGAATTCAACTTGTGTGCGTAGGCTAGATCATGCATATGCAAATCCTTACCTAGAAACTTAATCAACACAGAAACAACATCAAACAAGCAAGACATGAAATGTAAAATCTAGCAACCTAATATGCTTGAAGATATGAAGAAAACCTAAAACTAACCTAAACAAACATGTGTAAGCATAAAATAAACAAGAAAAATAGATTAAAACAAAGATTGAAAACAGAAAAGAAAGAGAAAAGCTTAAAAGAATACCTTAAAGCAAAAACTCCTAGGCTTGATTTTTGACCGTTTTTCTCAGTCAAATCTATCACAATTTAATTAAATAGTGATTAGTAATCTTAAACTCAAAGGATTGGGGCTAGAAAATTCCCTAATCAAATAAAAATGACTTGAAGGTGTTTTGTGAAAAATTCCCTTTTAATTCACTATTTTCTAGTGAATCTTAGGTTTTTCTTGTAGGATTTTTGTGTGTTTTGAAAATGTACTATGTAAGGCTTTATATAGTGGAAAAAATGAGGTTTGGAATGGCTTCCAGATGATGTAGGATTCATTCCAAACCTCAGCTACTATTGCAGAAAACTTGCATTTCTTATACTTCTGAAACCCTAACTGTGTAGGCAGGAATGTGCCTGTTTATGCATGCTTTGGCTCACGTACGTAGGCCACGACCTATGTACACAGATCAAGGGCCACTTTGGTCAATTTGTTTCCAAAAAAAGATTTTTTGCTCATTTAAAAGGTCATATTTTCCATTTTAATACTTTTCAAGTCAATTTAATATCTGATTGAGCTTTAAACTGGCCTTGAGCCTTAGAGTTCGAGCATCATTAGGGAATAAGAACTCAAGTCGTAAGGGGGTACAAAATGTGGTGTCTACATCAACAGTGAGAATATTAATTAAATTTCTTTTTCAAATCACATAGTTTGGTCTAGTCAACCAATTGTCATCTAGAATCTTAATCGAGGGATTAAAATTGATTAGAATGAATTTTGCAAATTCATTCTCACATACACTATCTCTTAGATTTGGGTTTTGAATAACTAATGGTACCTCCCACTAGAAAAAAATGTCATAGATCCTCAAAATAGAATATAACAATTATATTCATAACCAGTTCAACGTGGCTATTGGGAACCCTTACTTGCATGCCCCAATAATTTCTTTTGAAATTTATTGTGCACAACTTGTAAAGGCGAATAGATAGTATTCATCATGATTTCATCTCACGTTTCCAAATTTATTTAGGAAAAATTACAACTTACTCACCTGTGGTTTGACGGAAATTTAAGTTACTTACCAGTGGTTTAAAATTGGACACTTTACCCACTTAAGGTTTGACGGAAATTTAATTTGCCTACTTGTGGTTTAAAATCCCATGATGCAAGTGATCCGTTGGATTATTTTTGATCTTATTAGATCTTGTATTTTTATATTTTTTTTTGTGTTTTTGGAAGAAAGAGACATAAAAGTGGAGTAAAACTATATATTTAGCCATTTTTTTTAAACAAAGGTAGGTTAAGGAAATCCATATGAGCTGATTTCAAGTGGATAAAGTGTCAAATTTCAAACCACAAGTAGGTAACTCAGCCAAACCATAGGTGGGTAAGTTGTAATTTGCCATTTTATTTAAGTGATCCCGATTTTCTTTTGGCCTCCAAATTAAACATGTTTTACGCTATTTTAGTGGTCATGTTTATCCAGTTAAGTGCAAACCATTATCTGAGTGTGACGCATGTAGTTGTAGGATTACGGTTCTATGTTAGCAAACACTCCCACTAGTCATACACACACATATCTTACCAAGAAGTAAATAGGAAGAGCTACTACACTAAAATCAAATTTATCCTTTTGGCTTCAATTTTTTTTTAATTCAATAAAACTTTTATTTACCGACAATGGAGGGCCATAGGAATTACTTTTATAAAATAATAATTCTTGATGATGCACAAAAATTGTTAGTGAGTTAATTGTCCACACATGTGTTTAATGAGGTACCTGAAGGACAAAGAAGAAGAAGAACCTACAAAGAGCACCGGTGGGGTGTCGGTGAAAGACCCTCCAAAGGTGAAGTCAGTGATAGAAGAATCTCTAATAACTTAAAAGTGTAAGAGCTAGAAAATTGCACGTACCTTCAAGGAGAGGAGATCGGGCATTTATATAATGGTGTAGAGTCGACCAAAATCCCTTGAACGTAGGGGCTTTCCTTGTAGGGAGGATTTGGAGTTAAGGCTCCGAGATCTTAGGGTTTCTCTTCCAATATAAGGAAGATGTAAATGTGCAGTAGGGTCTTTGTGTGTGGTGTGCAAGCTATTTCTATGAAGGGACACATAAGTGGAGGGTAGGTAAAAGGCTTGTGGGACCCAGCAGATCAATTGTTGGTGTGCCCGTCGGGATGATTTTCCATCTGTCAATGTACCCACCCATTCATTAGGATGGTCCTTCAATCGTTGGTATCTAAGCAAAGAATGGTGTGACTTGTCCATCGGGCACATACGCGAGCTACTCGGCGGGTCTTCGAGAGTAGCAGACTATTGATCTATTGGTGTGTTGAGGCCCTTAAATAGGGAACTTATCCCTACAGGTGCTTGGTCCGTGGGACTGGTTGAAGTGACTTCTACCTCGACGGATCAAAATGTACTAATGACCTTTTTATGGACAAAAATACCCCTATCAATTCTATTTAGCACTTAAATTTTAATGGGGCTTTTAAACATTTTTTTATAGGTAAAGTTTGTATCTAATACGATTCCGAGAGCAAGTCACACGTGTATGTAAATATTAAGTGAGATTAAATTCATAAGTAAATTTAGATTTCACAGATGTTATAATCCTAACGTTTTATTCCTTAGCATCACAATACAATAATGAAAATGATGATACATCAAATAAAACTTTATGCCGAAAGAGAAATTATCATCAGTGTTAGTATACTTCAATTATCTTAATAAGATTGAATTCATTAGTAAATTTAGATTTCACGGATGTTATAACCCTAAAGCATTCCTTAGGTTCACAATATAATAATGATAATGATGATACATCAAATAAAACTTTAATACCGAAAGAGAAATATCATCAGTGTTAGTATACTTCAATTACAAGTTTAGAACTAGGTAAGACACTTCTTAGCAATCATAAATTCATAGTTATAAATATCTATTCGGTTATTGGTTGTAGTTTAAAGTTTAAACTTTTTTTAGACCAAAAAGTTTGAAGTTTAGATACAAGCCAATTGATTTTTGTTTTGACAATTTTACTCACATCACCAATTGTCCATTAGATTTAACAATGAAAACAAAACTTTTTTTACACAGAATCATCACTCCAACAATCACGTCATGTGGAAATCAAACGAAAGACCCATCGGCACCCCACTATGAAATCAAGTAGAAAAGAAACACCGAAACAGATCTAGCCCTCAATACTTAAAGGATTGATGGCACTCATATCCAATCACATTATCACATATGATATGAATATTTAGAACAAACACATATAATCGTAGTGCCTCTGAATTAGGATTGTACTAAAACACAAATTAACACTGAAGTAAAAACAGAGGACTAAAGTCGAACACAACAACAAATCGTATATTTGTCTCATATATTATGACACACGTATTCATGTCAGCATGATATCATCGATGGTTTGCAGAAGCAATAGCAAATTTTTTTTTTTTTTTTTTATAAATATTTTCATTCAATGATTGTTATACCACACAATCATGATTATGAGTAGATCAAAAATTGCATACCTCTCTTAGCAATCCAAGTGTCTCTTTTTCTTTTAGAGTTTTGTAGAGTACCATGCACTCACTCAATAGTTTTTGATGGCTACCCACTAATGTGATGTCTTATTCACAAAGAACTTGATAAGCCCTAGAGAGAGATTCTATGTGGGATCCTTGTAATACCAGTCAATAACTTTGAAAGGCTATTGAGTTGACTTGAAACTCTTCAAATATTATTCCTTAATTTTCTCAATCATATCAAGAAAATATTTTGGATTTATACAAATTGCAATAATGTCCATCAACACAATGCAATTAACTCCTGAAGATTGGGGAATTACATATAAGATCCATTTACTTACAATTTTATATATTTTTCATCCTAACACATATCAATGTCACATCCCTAGCTTATGTAAGCCTTAACTTTATTGGAGTCCAAAATAATTTTTGAGTGAGAACTCTTATAAGTGTTATACATATGAAAACAACTTTGAAAAATGTCACTAACCAGTTTTGTCTTGAGTCCCACTTTAATATGAAATTAACTAAATAAACTATCTCTCTTAGAGCTTGGTAAATTCATTGTTAAACATTTACACATTTTATTCACTATATATATAACCTAATGTGTCCATATATAACCTTTAAATGAGCATAATAGGTTGACATTTGCAAAGTTACGTGCATAATAAATAGACATGCTCAAACCCCTTATGTTTAAGGATAATAGGAAAATTGCGACAGAACACCCTTTTAATTAATAGTGATTACTCTATAAGATGTTTTTGATTAGATCCATTACACCCATATGTTTGCTTAAGCTCATTACCTCAATGATGGAGTAAATCATCCTCTCATAAGCACGACAAGTGTAGGCGATCTAGTGGTGAGATGTAGTTTGTTTTTTTTAATTTTTTAATTTGAGAAGAAGGTGAGATTTAGTTAATATCCACAGTTTTGAACAGTTTAATAGTTTATGAAAAATAATTACTTTCTTCCTTTTGTCCTTTAACTGGCATAATTTTGTATAAAGGTGACATCTCATCACATTCCACATTTAAATATTGAAAATAGTATACCCACGATAATCATGCATGTGAAAATGTAATTTATTATTAAATAAAATCCATAAATTTGGTTTTTAAGGGAGGGGGTAATGCATATATTGTATAGAGACAATTTTTATACCTACGGTGTTGATTGCAAAATTTGAAAATTAGGGGTGCAAAATACAAGTTTCTCCAAACTTTTGAATTGTCAATGGTGTGTGCCCCTCAATCGCTACTGTCCACCTCTCATCATACCACAGTTTTAATGATGGAGGAGATACCATCAAATAAAAATTTGGAGGAGCACTCAATCACTCCTCCTCCCAATGATGTTACTCCTACTCAAGGGCGGCTTGATGCATTTGGGGGCCTAAGGTATTGGTTATCTTGTTTCATATGTAAAATTACTATTCATCAACATGAACCACGTAGAATTTTTTTTTTTAAAGAAGTTTATAAACACAAAAAAAATTGACAAAACTTTTTATATTTGTTGATGTAGCAGATTGATAATAGTGAGTAAAAAAGTGATGTCAGTGGTGAATATAGTTGAAAACTAGTAAAAGTTTGCTAACTTGACTATTGTGAAAAATGTTGTGAATTTTTTTGTGAATTACTTTCCTTCTATTCTTTTTTCTTTTAAAAGTGCTACATTTAGAATATTTTTTATGACAAATCTTAGGTGTTAAATTGTTTCTTGTTTTCTAGTTGAACCTACCATCAAAATTATTTTTTTGCTATCAATAACAACCTTTAATAATCTGCTATTAAGATTTTTTGTAAAAATGTTGTGAAAAATGTTGTGGACATAACATTTTTTTCTTTTTTTTATTTGTTTTTCATTTGATAAAAAAATATTATTTTATTTATTGGTTAATATTGTAGCTTAATTAATACTATCGGTTAAGATTTATGGGTCTTTTTTCACTTGGGGCTTTAGGCGGCTGCATCAATGACTTATACCATTGAGCCGGCCCTGTCCTACTGCTGTTGCCGTTGTTGATGCTAATGCTATGTTGATCCCCATCACTATGAAAATGAGGTTAAGTTTGTTGGAAATAAAACAAAATACTAATGGACCTTTCTTCACTTATTCTCACAAACACTCACACACTACTTAGTGTATAGGAGAGACTCACACTCACAAGTTAAATAAAGGGAGAGAGAGGGGAGAGGGAAGAGTTAGAACTCTTTAAAACTTTGTATTTCTCTTCAACTATTGCATTGAACTTGATGGATGAATGGGTTTATATAGCACATCATCTAACCTTTAACTCCCACTACATTTATTTTTCTAACTCTTACATTCATAAATCCCACACATAACTTCAATAAACCTCCCACTACATTAACTTATGAAACTCACACTTCTTTATGAAAGATTAATTAAAAACAAGTTTAACTTCTAACAAAGTTGTTGTAGGCTGCTTTTTTGGCTCTTTTATATGATGCCCCATATCTAGTGCAAAACCAAAATAAGTTGATCGAAAGTGCCCTTCATGTAGCAGTATCCTTCGTTACAAAAACTAGACCTATGGCTTCCACTCCATGATGGTTGCCTTTTATTATCATATCAAGACATCAATGAATTTGTTTTTGATGTAGCCATATGAGTGGGATTTGAACTTAGGTAATTTATTTGACAACATGAGATTTTACTAGTTGAGCTAATCAGTGTGCGTTTGGCAAAAATTAAAAAGCCAGTTTATTTTACTATTTAGTTTATTTTCACTACTATTCATGGGCTCCACTGCACTTTTTGGTACTATTCATGGATCCTACTATACTATTTCAGTTAACTTTTACTTTTATCTACAGTACTTTCAGCAAAAAAATTTTCAGTTTCAGCAAGATTAACGGATCCTAAACAGACCCGTAGAGTTCAAAATAATGGTTTGGATTAAAATGTAGTGCTAACCATATTCAATCGACGTTAAAACAAGATTTTGTGGGAAACATACAATTATCATCCATTCATAATGAAAGTGGAATAAAACAGTGACTTGCTGGAAACTTGTAGTCTTTGCTTTATTTAGGACATTTGATGGATTCTGATTAAATAGTTTCAAGTTTGGCTAAGTTGAAAATGGCTAAGCAGCAAAACCAAATACCATGCATTGTGAAACCAAAAATTTTCATTAGATTTTGCTAGAATCTGTAAGAGACCTGGTTGCCAGAATCTTAGTTTACCTGGAATTGAACTTGCTGGGTGAAGCCAAACTGCTTCACAATTGATGTTGCTAAATATGTTGTGATTTCTTTTATGGGCTCCTGGCAAAGAAGATTTGGTTTTGGAGCTCCTCAAACTAATCCATTATTTGCAAGAAAGAAATAGATTTCTTGGTTTTATTGTATGCACAATGCTTTATGTGGATATTTTAATTGAGGATTTTGATCTGCGTTTATTCAATGAAATATGGACTTAACAAAAGAAAAAGAGAAAAAGAAAAAGAAATTGAAGATTTAAATTGATATTTTATTAGGAAGGTTATCAGGCCTCTTTTTATGTAGGCCCATGAATCATGATAACACTCTTTAACAGTGCTTGCTAAACAAAACATGAGATGGCCATAACTAGTGCTGTAGTAGTTGACGTTGTTCTAATGAGGGGGAAAAAAAATTCCATTCCATATTTGTTATGTTTTGCATGGGCACTCATCAAATTTCGAGATGTTTTACATGGTCATGGCGTACGCCACTTTCCAAATATATCAATATATTAAAATTTTAAAAATTGTATTTATTCTTTCCTACCATTTTTGATGCTTACGGTTCCGACAAAGATCAAGTAATGACAGATGTAGAGGCTGATATAGATGATGATATGACCATTGACATGGAAGCTTTTGAAGAAGTAGTTGGATCATCAGAAAAAAAAAATCCGAACCAACTGCTAATTCTAAGTCTTCGCTGATTATTTTCGGTCAATTGAATGCCTCCATTTTTTCGGAGCTAATGGCTCTATTTCATTGGAGTTCTGGATTTCTAAATGGGCACGGTTGGCCCAGTGTATTCTGCTTCTGGGTTTGGTAAACTTCATGATAATGCTCATTTGTTTTTTGAAAACAAACACACGCACACACAAGGATGGACTCTAACACAGGCACACAACAAACTCTACTCTAAAGTAATAATAGATAAGTAGTTCAATTTTAGAACTTAGAGCATTCTCATCAAAGGTGTCAAATGCTATAAATGCTATTTTTTAACATCTAATTTTAAAAAAGCACACTACATCAAAAGGTGCTAGATGTTATAATTTTTGACTTCTAGCTACATTGGGCTGTCTATGGGTGAGGCAGATGAGGTGAGTAGGGCTGTCCATGGGTCGAGTCGGCCCGGGTTTGGGCCTAACTCACACTCGACCCCGATTGGGTCGGGTCACTGAAAAATTGACCCGCACTCGCCCAAAATATGGGTCGGATCCCTTTTACTCTCACAATTTTCAGCAAAATATTTTTCAATCTCATTGCTACACCCTAAAGACTTCTCAGCCTCTAAAAAATGCTCATATCAAGAATTAACCATCACATATCGATCAGTACAACCAATTGTATCACCTTCTATGTGTGTCCTCTCACTCTCACTTGGTATTGCCACATTTGGTGAATCAACACAAGAGTAATAATCATACAACCTATCCATGGTCTTCCTCACCAAATCAACCATCTCATCAGCCACTTCATCCCCATAAATTTCAGAAAAAGAAAACTTCCAAAAACCTCATTTTCTTTCTTGGATCAAGAACCACAACCACATACAAAAGTTGATTAATTTTATCCCCTTTCCCCCCATACTTTTCAAATTTAGCTTCCATTTTAGTTGCCATATTTTTCAAGAGATGATTTTGAGATTTAATTAATTGAGCAATATTCTCTTGAATCACAAACATCTCATCAAAGAAGGTATTTGAAGTAACATACAAAGAACATGAGAACTTCTTTGTTGCATTGTAAAATAGTTTCAAGAAACCCACAAACGTCCTACAATTTTGAAAATTATCCTCACAAGGAGATCCCAAGCCACCATTATTTTCCTTGTTCATATAGTATGACGAATAGCTATCATCCTCAAAGTCCATTCTAAGGAACACTTTCTCAAAATTTTCAGCAGTATCTAACATGAGATAGGTAGAGTTCCACCTAGTAGGCACGTCTAGACTTAGTAAACACTTGGATTCAATACTAATCTCTTCATAAAATTCCTAAAAGTTTGATTTCTATTTGGCGAGGACTTCACATACCTCACCACTTCACGTACCCTAGCAATGGACGAATCAATTTCTTTCAAACCATCCCCCACAATCAGATTTAAGATATGTGCACAACACCTCATGTGCAAGAACTCATGTTCTAAAACAGTACCTGTCTGTATTTATACCCCTTAACACAAGTTGTTTAACCTAGTTATTTGGCTAAGTGATTACTTAGATAAATTATTCAGGTTTAGGTTAACACAATGAAATCATATCATGTAAATAATACGAAAATATAAAGAACACAATAATGTGATAACTTAGGAAAACCTAATCGGTAAAAAACCTGTTTCAATACTAATCTCTTCATAAAACTCCTAAAAGTTTGATTTCTATTTGGCGAGGACTTCACATACCTCACCACTTCACGTACCCTAGCAATGGACGCATCAATTTCTTTCAAACCATCCCCCACAATCAGATTTAAGATATGTGCACAACACCTCATGTGCAAGAACTCATGTTCTAAAACAGTACCTGTCTGTATTTATACCCCTTAACACAAGTTGTTTAACCTAGTTATTTGGCCAAGTGATTACTTAGATAAATTATTCAGTTTTAGGTTAACACAATAAAATCATATCATGTAAATAATACGAAAATATAAAGAACACAACAATGTAATAACTTAGGAAAACCTAATCGGTAAAAAACCTGGAAAGGATTTAACCTAGCTATCCTAAAGGTAAAATAGATCCACTATGAAAGAATTGTAGTTTTTACAATAGAACTTAGACCATTAACATTCTATTGCTATCTTGAGTAGAAAATTTACTACCACGACCACGTGACAGCTTTGAGTCCATGGATTACTTCTTTCTTTGATCGATTGCAACCATAAGTTCTCTTACTTGTGACTTTGAGACTTCACTTAAAGGTTTTAGATCTTCTTTAAAGTTCTTTGTGTAACAACTGAAGAGATCATCAAGTTCTTAACATGAATCTTGATCTTGATAACCCTAAGTGTGTGTATGAAGGTAAACACCTCTAAATCTCACTAAAGATTCAACACACAACTCACCAAAAAGACTTCTAAAACGTAGCTAGGGTTTTTTCTTTTATACTTGGAGTAAAACACAAAACCCTATACGTCAAACGGGCTAGGTTTGAATTGAAATTTCTGTTGGAAAAATAAATTTGCACATGGTTCGATTGATCGAGTGTAATTTTTGATTGATCGAGCCTTACAAATTTAGTCCAATAATTTTTGCAATCACTCAAATCCAATTTTACAAGTAAATACACTATGAACAAGCCTAAACTTAGACTTTATGTTTTGATCATGGTTTGCCAACACTTTCTCAAACTTTAGGAACTAATGTATTAGAACCTAATAGTCCCCTTCCAATCTTTAGGTACTGTTAGTAAAAATTTAATAGTAGCACTATTAAAGGAAGCATTATCCATTGTTAAGGTGAATATGCCATCAACACCCCACTCATGCAAACACATCTCAATCTTTCTACCTATAGTCTCCCCCCTATGGTCTTCAACTTGACAAAAATTCAGAATTCTCTTATGCAAGTTCCAATCATCATCAATAAAATGACATGCGAGGGATATATAATTCAGATTTTGAATACTAGTCCATGTGTTAGTAGTAAGGCACACCCAACGACCTTTCAAGGCTTCCCTTAGTTTCTCTCTTTCAACCCCATAAATGCTAATCACATCCCTAGCTACAGTTTGACGAGATGGGATATCCCTAATTTGCAACTTAGGTTGTAAGGTAGTTGAATATCTTTGAAACCCATACCCTTCAGAAAGCCTAAAAGGCAAATCATCTATTATAATCATTTCAGCAAGTGCCTTCCTAGAAGCCTCAACAGTATAGGCTGTTGGTACAAGCTGAAACCCTTCCTCCCCATTCATTTTGGGTTCAAACGCTAAGGTTTGTTGCCCTTTAAGTGCATCTTTATTAGGGTTCTTAACACAATTTGGCACATGATTCAATAAATTAGTAGTACCATGCCCCTTACTATTAGCACGATAAGTTTTTTGGCAATAATGGCAAACAACCTTAAATTGATCCATACCAATCTTTATTTTTTCAAAATGATCCCAAGTAATAGACTTTTTCCTATTATTACCACAATTAGCAGCTATCTCACTTGCCATGGCTTTACCACTAGGTTTAGGTGGAATTGCCTCAGCATTAGTTGTAGTGGCAGTAGGTTTAGCTTGGGCAGCGGGTGCTGTTTGGGAAGGGGGTGCATCATTAGAGGGTTCCATAACCTAAAGACATCAAATTTAAGCATTAGCAAACAATCATAAAAAAACTGATCCTAAGAAAGATCATTGTAGTTGACCTCTTAAAGGGCAAAGTCACATACACTAGAGCTTTGTAGGATAAGAAATATCATTATGCATAAAAATTGGCTTCATGAGTACTAATTGGGATGTATCCTGAATCAACTAACAAGGTTGACCAAAAAATTTAAAAGACAATGTGCAAGAATATATCAAATTATCAAGTCTAGTGAAAGGGTGCATCATATTTGAATCTCTATCTAATTGTCAAAGGATTCATATGAGTATCAAACTTACAATTAATAATGATCTATAATTTAAAAGGAAAAAAGTAGGACTTCTAAACTCTCGGTTGATGAGAAGATAACCCAATCCTATTTAGTACGATAACTTTGATCAAGACATGAAGCAATGGATTGATATATCATTTTACACGTAAATAAACACTACATAGATTGGGTGGCCTAACAGCTCTGATGAGAAAGAGAAAATAAAAGCTAAGAAAACAAAAGCCTCAAAAAGAAATTACAAAGAACTGTCATCGTCAATTTGCAAACACAATTATTGCAGTTAGATATTCCTCAAACAGGAGATGAATAAATATGACTTCAGACTTGAGTTTTCAGACCCAAAAAAGAACTTAGAAGCCTGTCCAAGGGCTCAACTAATCAACCTCAAAAACTTTGATTGAGAAGGGATCCATATTAATCATTGATCTTGTATTAGTTATCGTGTAGTACATTCTAAAATTTTTCAACATATAATATTCTAGCTGAGCTAGGGAAAACATGTAAATATAAGATCACCATATTCACTAGTAATTCATGAAATTTTATGTAAGTATTTTATTTAAAAAGAATGGAAAATCACATACAAGAGGTGTGTCTATCCCATCGTAAAGAATACAATCATATATACACAAAGTCAAAATGTATAAAATAACATGACATCAAGGGGATGCTACCCAAGGCAGCCATCCAATCATACAAGGACCTCAACAGAAACTCTTCGATTACAAAAGTTCGTCTCAACGCCATCAAATTTCCTCCTACAACTTTAATGCCAAAGTGTCCACAATATACATAATGGAATAACTTGTCATACTTTAGCAACCTTATGACGACGGAAGTGTCCTTGCCAACATTCTAGGAAATCAATCACAGATTTTGGCATCAACAACAACAGGTCAAAGCGACAACAAAAACAACGACAAAAGTAACACACAAACAATAACAAGAAGTTAAAAGAGAAACAACAGAAGAGAAATGATACCTTAGAGAACTCTTAGCTATTAGGGATTCAACCTTGAAAAGGAAGCAAAAAGCCTACTTGAACAACTTTCGACTCTTGTATAAAATTAGTATTTTGAAATTTTAAGTTAGGAAAGCAAAATGATTCAAACAAATGAGCAATAAAATACAATCAGATAATAAAATAAGAATGTGTTTGGATTTTTTTTTTTAAATAGGGGTTCATCTTTTTTTCTTTTCTTTTTTACAGTGAAGATACAAGAATATTGATCATAGAAAAAAAAACAAGGAATAAAATAGGTAGATAAGAAAATAAAAATGTGTTTGGATTTCATCTTTTTAAAATTGGGGTTCATATTCTTTGTTTACAGTGAAGATACAAGTATATTGATCATAAAAAAAACCAAAACAAGGAATAAAACAGGGCAGATTCAAATCACACTCAGAGCCCACTAAATAATGAATCAAACTAGCTATAATGTCTGTCTATAAAGAGTAAACATGAAAGTAAATACAAAGCACACTCAGAAAAGTGATAACTGAAGTCTTCGAAAAATGATAACACAAACATACTCAAATTAGGGGTTCCATGTTTGAAAAGTGATAAATCAAGTCTTTGACCAAAAAATCAAAAAAAAAAAAAAAATTAGGGTTTCATCTTTGAATCCAATCTCTTGGTCAATTTTGGTCCCTAATCTTTAAGTTTTAAATCTTTTCATATGATTCTTATTGCTTATAAAAAAAAAAAAATTCATTTGAACAAAATGATAAACCCATATCACAAGCACAAAATACAGAAAAAGAGGGATGAAAAAGGAAGAAAAATTACTTGATCTAAGACTAGGAAGCTGAGATTGAGAGGCTGAGAAAAACATGGTGGAAAGTGGGAACAAAGTGAGGCGGCGGTGTCATGTGGGTGTGAGGTGGCGGCAATAGCAACCAGCAACTCAGTGGAGTGAAGAAGAAAGCTTTTGATGTAAAGGAGTAAAGGACTTTGTTTGTTTCAAAATAAAAAAGAGAGATTTTGAAATCACTAGAGAGACTAGAGAGCAGAGAGAATAGAGAAAACTCAGAAAAGACCGATTTGTAAGAGAGAGAGATGAGGGTTGAGAGTCTTGAAACCTTGAGGCTGAGCTGAGTAAGGAGTAAGGAAAATCTGATTTTGATTTTGATTTGAAGTGTAGCCAAGTAGAGTCTTGAAACCCTAAACCATGATTCATGACCATGGGCATGGGGAAGTGAAAATCTGATTTTGATTTGAAGTGTAGCCGACTAGCCGTTCTAAATATTCTGATGAAGATTTTCTTTTGTATGGAAACTATGTAATATCAGTGCTTTTAGCCTTTTAGTCCCATCACTCTTGCGTGTAGCACTAAACAACTCAGTGCTTTTAGTCCAATCAGTACTCTTCTCTCTTTAGACTTCGCGTGTTCTAGAAATAACCAATATATATATATATATATATAATATATATATATATATATATTATTTTTATTTTTATATTTATATTTATCTTAAACCATTAGTCGGGTCGGGTTCTATGGGTTTTTAACCCATTAACTCGCTACTCGAACCAACTATTTAGTTTTTATTAGAGAGGGGCTTGAATCCGACCGACCATGGACTTCGGGTCCACCTGCTGGGCCTCGGGTTGGTCAGACCCAGTCGGTTTGGTTGGGTCTTTTACCCGTTGGATAGCCCTAGAGGCGAGTTTAGTCAATATTCTTCAGACATGCAGGTTTTTTGGGCAGCCATTTCACTGCAAGTCAGTCCACTGTGTAATAAAAAAAGAATATTTAAATGAAGTGGTAAAATAATAGAACCTTTGATGCTGGGTGTATTGTAAAGTGAGTTGTTAAAATGAATAAAGTAACTTTTTGAAATGTTAAATGCTATATTTTATAGCAATCTTGATGAGAATGCTCTAAGTGACATCTTAGAACTTGTATTTTTTTTTTAAAAATTTCCTCATTGCTGAAGTTATTAATGCTGTTGAAGTTCTTTTTATGTCATCTAAATTCAAATGCAATCGAAAATAATATTTGAAGTATATATAATGTTGAGTCAATTGGTTGTAATGAAATGCTTTTGGTTTATTCCCATATATATAGATTTGTAAATTAAGTTGAGAAATTTTTTGCAGAGAGTTTATTAAAGAGCACGATCATTGACTACTATTGATAATTGATGGCTTAGTGTGCGTTTGACATCAGTTAAAAAACCAGTTTTTTCTTTTACTATTTAACTTATTTTTGCTACTATTTAAGGGTCCCAATGCATTTTTTGGTACTATTCATAGGTACTATTGTACTATTTCATCTACTTTTTAGCTTTATTTACAGTATTTTCAGCAAAAAATTTTCAGTTTCAACTAAAGAAGCTGTTTTCAAAAAGACACTAATTTCCAATTTCCATTTTAACTAAATTTTAAAACTAAGTCTACTATTGATATTCAAATATTAATTCAAAAGAGGTCTCAAGAATACAAAATTCTATTTACAAGAGGATGGCTTTATTTCCTGCAATTTAATTCATTGGAAAATTTGATGTTTCATTGGACTTCTAAAGAGAGTAGAGTTGTGATTGCAAAGAGGGTAGAGCTACCAAGGAGAATTCAAGGTTAAAATATATCTTTTGATAGTATTTTGCTTTAGGAAAGATGAAATTATGGATTATTTTTATGGAACAGGTTGAACGAGTTACAATTTTGAATGATTAGGAGTTTTTATTTTCTTGTTTTTGAATGAGCTTTTTTGTTGTTGAATATATATATATATATATATATATATATATATATATATATATGTATATATATATTATTTTGTTGCCATTCAGTCTAATCTTGTTGTTTGGGTTATTTTTGCTGTTATTTGGACTAATATTTATTGTTATTATTTGAGTTTTTGTCTGTTTTTATTTTTTAAGGGGTTAAGGATTGTGTTTAATTAGGGGGGCCAAGATAATTTTTGTTGAATCCAAATTCTTGAGATTTTCAAGTCAAGTATTCAATATTTTTTTTAAGGAAGACAAAATAGGTTAAGTTATAGAATGTTGGGTTAAGATAGCTTGATCTCGGTTAATTAATTCAATTACCCAAGTTGATTAATTAGGTTCAATAGCGTACAAAATGTGCAGGCACCAACAAATCACCAAAAATACTAAGTGCAGCGGAAAATAAATTAGACACGGTGATTTGTTGACAAATGAGGAAAACCTCGCAAGGCAAAAACCCCACTGGGTGATTTTAAGGTCACTACTTCTAAGAATCCACTTATCAACAGTCAAGCAGCTACAAGTATAAGGAATCTTACCAACTACCCTGGACAGTTGAACCTTTGCTCCAATACCTAATTGGACTTGATCTTATAGTAGCCTTCTTTCTTTTGATGCACAAACCTTCAATTTGTGACTAACTCCGTGCATCAAGTGTGAGAGAAGTCTAACACCTGGATCCCAGTGCGTGGCAATCCATGACAAAACCACAAAAAGCAATTATGAGAGAAGTCTAACACAACTATCCCATAATTTACAAAAGTATATAAGTCTAACCCTAACACGAACTCTTGAAATACTTTGCAAGAAGAGAGACCATGGCATGGTAGACTTGCAACCTATCTTAACTGAAACTAGGGGTGTGAAAAAAACTGATGAACCGAAAAAACCGCTTCAAATCGACCAAACCGATGCAAAAATTTCAGTTCGGTTCAGTTTCGATTTTTTATATAATAAAATCGAAAATTTCGGTTTGGTTGTCAGTGGCAAATTTTAATGCCCCGAACCGACCGAACCGAACTGATATATATATATATATATATATATAACATTAAGTCACGTTGGAGTTTGTAGCATAGTGGTATTCTGTGGCTTTAATGACTAAGCGGTCCCTCGTTCGAGCCTTCACCCATACGTTTTTGAGCTTTTTAATTTTTTAAAACCAAAACCCTAGCTCATATATTTATAAGCTCTCACCCTCTTACCCTTTTCTAATTTTCTTTCCAGCCGCCAGTCCACCATTTTTTTTCCAATCGTCAACCTCGCCTCTGGCTCTTCCCCCACTGATTGCTCCAACCCCCTCCAATGCGCTGACCAGTACACTTCACTCTCCACACATCGGCCTTCCTACGCCGGCCTCCACATGCCGGTCTGTTTATATCAAAGAAACTTTGGTTTCAGTTCGGTTTTTTTTTTTTTTAGTTTCTGTATTGAGCTTCTAATTGTTAAAAAAGATCGAAGCTTTATTGTTTTTTGAGATTGAATTGGTAATGTGGAATCCGATTATGTTTCTGGGTTTTGTTTTTTTTATAAAAAGATTGGATCTTAGATCGGATCTTTGCGTATATTCTTGTTTTCTGGGGGTATTTGGATCGGTTTAGATGATTATAGAAGCTAAAATAATAGTGGGTTTTGAATTTGTGATTGTCCCGTGTGCTTGGTTGTTTATATTCTGGGTTTGTTTATTTTTTCAATTTCGTCTCTTTTTTATATTTTGGGTTTGTTTATTTTTTCTCTTTGTTTGCTTTCAAACCGAAAAAACACCGAAACCGATTGATTTCCAATTACTTCGGTCGGTTTCGGTTGAAGATTTCACACACTGAAAATTTCGGTTTCGGTTGGCCAGCACTCAGAAAACCGACCGAAACCGAACCGAAACACCCTTAACTGAAACACTTAAACAAGATTCATCAAGGCATCAAGTGTGAAACATAGACAAGTTGTATACAAGAAAAAACATATGTATGAAGATCGAAAAGAAGCAACACATGTGAGACAAAGTTGAAGAAAACATACATCACACACACACACACACACACACACACACACACACACACACATATCAAAGAAATACAATGTATGTAATAAATATGGTCACAAGACCATGGTACATGTAATGAGAATACATCAAAACCTCACTACATCCCTCAAAAGCACTCTCCCCTTATCTAGTATGTCCTATGCTAGCTCTCCCGTTAACACTTAGACTACTCTCATATACAAAATTACTTCCCCTTTTTGTCATGAGTGACAAATGGTGTATCACTAAGAGGTCGTCATCTCATCATCATGCTCAAAGCCAGAAGCATCACCACCATCGTCTCCACCATTCGAAGAAGAAGACTCCTTAACATGCTCAAGTGAAGGTGAGGGCGCAAAACCGCCAAGGCGAGATTGGCGGTGAGCAATGCGGCCAATTTTGGTGTTCATCTGACACATCTCATTGGATAGATGGTCTAGACGACTACCAAAATTAGCACGCATGTGCTAATGCTTCTCCATGATGTTAGAAAGGGAGATAGTTGCCCGAGATGAGGAAGAAGGGGCAGAGGAGGAAGAGGGTTGAGAGGAAGGGGCTGTAGGATCAGCAGGGGTTGCATCCAAAGGCTCCACATGTGGCCGCTTTGTAGCAAGCTATGTTGCACTCCTTCAAATAGACTCCTTGCTAATGGCACCCATGACATAGAAGTGAGGAGAGGGTGGAATAGTGACGTGCTGGTGTGTGAGGATGTGCGTGATAGCCAAAGGAAAGATGAGCTTATCACGTGTAACCATGTTTCGATAGCAATCTATAATAGATTCTATCATGTGTGATGGAAATTCTATAAAAAAGACCTTCCATGAGAGAAAGAAGGAAACGAGAACAAGGCTTAGTGATAGTGTTATAGTGAGATCGTGGAGTAAGTACAAAAGTCATCACCATATTAAGGATTCGTGGACCTTTAGTGAACTCGGTTGTGGAGAAATTATGGGTACCTCCCTACGACATGACTTTCTCATAGAAGAGTGAGGCCAACTTGTTTCTAGAGATGGAAGAGAGACGATGATGACTAGGGTAATCTGGACGATCCACCCTAGGCACTTGTAGCACCTTGGAAATGAAGTCCGGGGTGACTACATTACGTTTACCACCGAATACTGTAGTAAACCAAGGTATGGAGGTATCAATGGCGTGCATATTGGAGTAAAACTCCTGTATGAACACGTCGGGACACCTTGAGGGTTTCTTACAAAGAGAAGCCCATCCCCGAGAGCTAACAGCACCAGGTAGAGGAGTGTCTGGGAAATCAGACAGAATGACCTGACATTCCAAATGAATCGCTTGGTTAGAAAAGTTCTTAAAGAAGTCATTACATGCCTTCTTATAATGGAACCGAACAGAATCAGGGGGAAAAGATGATGAAGAAGAACCACGATGAATCGAGTTTTCAGAAGGGACAAACTTTTTGGGTGCCATGACAAGAAAACTAAATGAGAGAGAGAGAGAGAGAATAAAGAAAGAAATAGAGTCACAAAAGAAACTTGAAGGCACTGGAAAGAAGGAAAAAAAAAACCTGCAATGCATGATAATGCATGAACATGTTACGTGCATAAAATAAAAAAAAACATCATGGGCAAAACCCAATCCAACCTAACAGCACTTAGAAGATATAATCAGTCATACAATTCTAGAATGCATGAAATAGAGTTATAATGAACGTAGACTGCAATGCATGATCATGTGAGATCTAATTAACAAAACCCAACCCAAAATTTTTGACAAAATCACAAAAACCCCAAAAAAAATCCCAAAACTAAAACCTAGGTCACAAAATGCATGAGGAAAAGGAGAAAAGGAAGGTTTAGAACACTTACCAAGGGATTAAGGCTTGGATTTGGCCGAAATCTTGAGTGGGAGAAGATTTTTGGTGAGAAGAATGTTTTTAGGTCAAGAGAGAAGAGAGAGAGATAGAGATATTTGAAATGGTTCAAAACCGGGTCGGACCTCAGAATATATATAGAAAATGTAGTTCGATAGCTAAACAATCATCATGGAAAGGGTTGTTCAAATGGAGACTTTGGAAAATACTGCCATTCATGAGATTTTCAAGGAGAGAACTTGGACAGAGCTACTAAATCCAAGTGGAAATGTGTATGTGAACTCATAAAAGAATTCTTCGCTAATGCCATAGTGGAAGAAGATCATATCAATTGCTGGGTGCGTCAGAAAGAGTTCATCATCACAAGGGATTCAATTCAAGAGTTCCTTGAAGTTCGTCCTCCTTCTTAGCCGATTACCGTGCAATACGATGATCGTTTGATTCCGTTGAGGAAATGGTTAAACCTCTTGGTGGTACACTAAACAAGAGGTCAATGAGCACCATTACCTTCTTTGCGGAAACAAGGACATTGGCTTATATCATGATCCACAACTTGTACCCGGTCACTAACTTGACAACGTTGTCCAAGCCGAGGACCATTTTTCTATACGATCTCTTCACAGATAAAGAGATCGACATATGTGGACACATTATCATCTGCTTACCAAGAGCATCTCCAAAAGGAACTCAAGGATAACCATGCCGTTCCCCACTATCATTATGGGTCTCATTGCAAAATCAAAGTTGAAGATTCCAAGCGGACTCACTATTGTGCATAGAGATTGCCCTATTGGTGCACAAACGGTGACTCGAAGCACAGCTCATGTTAAAGGATCAAAGACTGGCACTTCTTAAATTCCAAGGGCTGCTGTTCAAGAAAAAGGTGGAGACATAGAGGATGAGATTGATAGATTCACTTCTTCTCCAAAGAGTTCTGCACAGCCATCTTCCCAAGCACAACCACGAGGATCCGATGGCCTTAATCGCCTTCTTACAACAGTAGATTAGATATATGGCATGCTTGAGTCTTATGTGCAGCACACCGCGAATCAATTTGCTTACATCCAAGGCCAAATCACTGCATTATCATCTCAGATTGAGGATATGGCTATGGCGCAAGGATCCAATTCAGAATCCGAGCAATTCTAGCTCATTTGGCCATTTCGGTTAAAAATGGGGAGAAATTTTGAGGGGGAGTTGTACATTTTGAGGGGGAGCATAGTAGAGCATAGTGTAGCACATGCACTTCATAGACATATTGGTTAATTTTTGGTGGTTTAGTTGTTTATTTTTCTACCATAGTCTAGAACACTTTTATTTACATTGCTTTCTTTTAAAGCTTTAAGTACTTTGTTTTAAATTCAGTTTATTATTTAGTACTTTGTGTTTATCTCATTGCTTTGTAGCATTTTTTTAATACTTATAGTTTATCTTGAGTACTACAGTCTTGTACCCTTGTTGGATCTTGTATCCTTAATGCGAATACTTTGGTATTTTGCATTGGTTGAGTGTTTTGGACATACAATTGATTCTTGCTTTGCACTTAATTGCTTTGTGTGTCTGGATAATTGTTTACTAATTAAATGATCATTGAAGTCATTCCGTAATGACTGTTCTTATATGATCAAGTTATGCTTCATTGTTTACACCTTGATGTTTACCTTGATCGCATTATACTTGCTCCTATACGTACCTTGTATTCAACTTGTCATGAGCTTAATGAAAGTTTTGTTTATGTGTGAGTGTTTCAGGATACAGGTGTATTCGTGCAAGTGCTTCACAGCTTCTAGATTAAGTGTGAGTGAGTTTTGCCATTGTTCCCAAACTCACGTTTAAGTCTAGAGTCTGTTATAGGGTATTTTGTCACGGAATAGCCAAAGGAGGAGATTGTAAAGTTGTAATTTACAACTATTTTGTGTTGGTTTTAATTCTGTGCCAAATTTGATTGTAATTTTGCTCAATCTTTTGAACCCTGTATTTTGTGTGGGATTTATTTGTAAGGGTTGTGTGTGAGAGAGAGTGTGTGAAGACTCAAGGCATCTTTTAAAGACAAAATGAGTTTTTGCAGGTAGCTTGTGACTAGCCATCCCGCGAAGTGAGGCATGTAACTAGCACATCACTGGAATGTGAAGAGTCATGATAGATGATGACAACAGGTTTTTGCGAGTGTCTCGCGGGTAAGGCCTTCCCGCGAGATACCCATGAAACAGTCTGTTTTGCTATTTTGTCCTATCTACTCCACTACATCCTCATACACACTATATATACCATCATTACCCGCATATTGAGTAGAGAGCTTTTCAGAGAGAAAACTCTAGCCTCAAACCCTTGAGAGTGTGAGATTGTCATACCCACAATTCTCTACACCATTCATTGTGGTTTTCCTCTACTCTCCCTCTCTATTTTTAAATCCTTGAGAGGTTGATAGCCCAAACACCTACCACACCCATACTGAGTGTCCAGTGAGGTTTTAGTGCTGCTAGGAAGCATTGGAAGAAACCAAGGTTTAGTGGATGCAATTGGGCGCATTGAGGGATCCAGAAAGCTATACAAGACACGATTGTGAGAAGTTGGAGTAGGAGCTTGGAGGGCTTAGGTGCACTGGGTAGACTAGGCTTGGAAGGTCTTTTGTTATTCGTGTATCCCAATTTATTGTCTAGTGGATCGATTTACCGCTTGGAGGGCAATGGAGAGGTTTTTCGCAGAGTTCTTCTGTTTCCTCTTCGATAACACATCGGAGTGTTATCTTGTGTTTGCATTTCTCTTCCCTACTCTTTTAGCTTTCTTTTTACTACTATATTTTAATGAATATGGCTTAAAGTAGTTGTATTATTTGTTCGCTTGAATTTACTCTATTCCTCACTTAGTTTAAGTTAGACTAATATCAACCGAGCCGTAATTTTTTATTTTGGGGTCTAAACAGCTCTTGTATTTTTAACAAAAATCCGAGCTTTCACTTCCCTTAGTAAAATCTTAATTTATTTTCATGTAATCAAAATAAATTTGACTAAACTACATGATTTTTATTATTTCATTGTTTTTATAATTCAATAACTAGGAGATAAATTTACTTGGTCTTCATTATGATAAGAACCAAGGTTTGAGTCTTACATCACTCATTGTAATAATTTAATTATTAAAAAAGAAAGAAGAATATATAAAACTAGAGAGTAGCTTTGGAAATTTGCTTCAATAGCATCTATAGACTATAAGTCCATTTTTGCACAAATTCGTCAAGTAAATGGCAGCATAGGGAATCAACCAATTTTTCTTGCTGGTGGGCATCCATTTTATAATTGCTTTTGGAAAATTTTAGCTGATAATTCCAAGAAGCTACCTATCAATGGATGCTTGTTTGATGACTCCGAAAATTGGTCAAGTCAATGGCATGCCATGTGGAATTAACGATATTTTCTTGCTGGTAGGGATCCATCTTTAATTGCTTTTGTAGAATTTTGTATAGTTCCTGGAAATTCTCATTTAAGGGATGCATGTTTTCAAAGACTAAGGACTTCAATGCTAATTCAGCAAGGAGATCTGTTTCTATATATTCATGCTATAAATTCTGTTTTTTTCCATATCAGTGGGGAAGAAGAGATTTCTAAGTGGAGAAATTATTCCATGTGCTTGGTTTACGGCACTTTTTGGTTACATAATGTTAGGACATATGTGGAACTTGTTAGAGACATATGTTATGTAAATTGGCTGATCCTTTGACAAAACGCACTTGTAATTTGGTAGATCTAGGATGAGTTCAGTATTTCAAGGAACAAGAGTTCAAGTTTAGTATTGAAGCCATGCAAATCTGTCCAAGAAATAAGTGAAGAAGCGTTGTTCATTAAAGCTCAACAGATCATATCTATCGAGGTTTAATGCTGATGCTCGACAACAGCTCAATAGAAGCTGTAACTGTCGAGAATTATAAAATTTGGATTTTCAAATCATATTTCACGCATATCCATGTGTATTTGTGTAGGGTTTCTTTTCTTACAACCTTAGACATATATAAGGACTTTTTTAAGGGCCGTCAAAGGTGAAGCAAGGTGATGCAACTTGATGGAAAGTCATTGTGCATGCAAATTGTGACTGGAGACAGAATTTGCCATAGTTCATCATACTCTCTGTAGAAGTTACTGCGTCTTTGTGCCAAAGGTTTGGTAACCAAGGAGATTCTTGATATTCAAATTGATGAACTGAAGAACTTTGCAGTCAACGTCTTCCTCAAGTTGGTATGTTAGTCATATACTGGGATTTGTGCATCATTGGTTAGTTATGTACTGGGATTTGTGCATTGAAAGGAGAGATTGCCGCTACTTCACAAGTCCAATTGGGTATTGGGGTAAGGGTTTAACTGTATTTGGTATTAGGTATTGGGATTCCTTTTACTTGTAACCACTTGTTTTGATAATAGTGGATTCTCGGGAATAGTGACCTTAAATTCACTCGGTGGGGTTTTTCCTTGGTGATTTTTCTTATTTGTAAACAAATCACCTGTGTCAAATTTATTTTCCGCTGCATTTAACTTATTTGGTGATTTGTTTGTGCTACCATGCTTATTGCATGTAATTGAATCTAATTAATTGACTTGGCTAATTAATTGATTAATTTACCAAATGGGTCAATACATTCTTGGCCTATCATATAAATATGTAGCTGCGAAGGTATTGTACACTGGATTCATGGAATAATACCACTTATATATATATATATATATATATTATATATATATATATAGAGAGAGAGAGAGAGAGAGAGAGAGAGAGAGAGAGAGAGAGAGAGAGAGAGAGAGGAGCAGAGTCAAGAATTTTTGTTTTGAGGGCCAAGTTGCACCACTAATATATTTATCAAGACAACCCCCACACACGTGCGCGTGCTTTTTAATTATACACACACACACACATATATACAAATGTTTTTTTAGTTGATAATTTATATATATACACACACTCAACAAAAAAAAAGCTTAGTATTTTCAATCAAAATTACTTTTTTTTTAAACAATCAAAATTATTTTTGATGGTGATCTTTGATAAAATAAAATTTATTTTTACCATTTTCATAGTGAAATTCTTAAAAAGTTTCACTTTCAATACAAATGATCAAATTTTATACTAAAGTAAGTAAAAAAAACTTTGAATTGAATGAATGAAATTTCCAAAAATATGAATGATCCAAAACTTGGAGGAATAAGGCTCCAAACATATTTGAAGCTATCTTGCTTTAATTTATTATGTGATAACTAAAGAGACATTTCATGTACAGTTTTAGTGAAACTTTTTTAATGAGTTAATGGCTTGTTAATCGCCACATAACAGGCTAAAAAAGATAAATCCAAATATGTTTGATGTCAAACTTTATTAAATATTTAACAGATATAAGAGCATATTTTACAATAAAAAAAAAAATTGCAAAAATAAAGTTATGTCTCTAAAACTATTTAGACCAGATTTTTTTTTTTAAAGTATCATTGGACTAATTCAAATATTTGGAAAGACCAACTCTTATTTTTGTTGGCTAAATTTTGAAAACATTAAAATAATTATATATGTAAAAAAAAAATTTCAAAAACACCAAAAAAGAAAGACTCCCGCGATACTTAAGATTCACACAGCTAATTTATATGAAAAGACAATGGGAAGATTGGACAGAAGAATCAAAAGTCCGAATGATTGAAAGAAGCAAGATTCATTCATAGAAAGGCCTTAGCCAAGGTACAAGGATGGAACTAACACTATTACAAGATATTCTCTCTTTCTTTCTCTCTTATATGCTCTCTTCAACTCCCCTTTTTCCTCTTCTATGGGCTAGGTCCTCCTTTTATCCCCCCAACTTCCTCCTTCCTCCTTTTAAGTTGTATATTTTTTGGCTAGATGTCAGAGGAAACTAGTCCTATCAAACACTTCTTCTGCCATTTTTTTATCATGAAGAAAGACTTTTAGGGTGTTTTTATTGTTCAGACCAGTCATTTACCATTTAATGCAGCTGACATTAGGTAGGAACATCTAATTAAGGCAGAGGTGATTGTTGCTATGGGCTCTATGTCTTTCTTATTGTGTCCTCGGCAAGAATTGTGGGCTGAAATTCCATCATTGGCAGCTCCATTGATGCTTTCCTCGGTTATAGGGTTCTCGGATCACCTTGGTGGATGGCTCGGGTCATTCTACTTGTTGAATCTGGGCTTGTGATGTTGAGTCTTGGGCCAAACTTCTCACCTCTAGGATTTGTCTTCAATTGTCCTTCTTTAGCCTGCAATTGTCATATTTGAATCAATTTTCCTTAAAAAACACTCATTTGTTAAATTATATTTACACTTTTTATGAGTCTAGAGTAGAATTTTATTATGGATAAATTACAAATTTTAATAATAAATAGTCTTGTCCTTTATTTCAAATTAACATCTCCATAAATAATTTTTATTTTTATAAAAAAAAGATAACATCTTCTATAAAATAAAAAATTAAAGTTTATATTCATTTGCTTGAATATCATAATGTCATATAAAACAAATTTAGATTTTCTTTTTATAAAAAAAATGTTACCTAAATAATTGTGTCAACCATCTTTTAAAAGAAACAAAAAATTATTTGAAATCAATAATAATCTGTTAAACTATATATATATATATATATATTATATATATATATATATAGAGAGAGAGAGAGAGAGAGAGAGAGAGAGAGAGAGAGAGAGAGAGAGAGAGAGAGGAGCAGAGTCAAGAATTTTTGTTTTGAGGGCCAAGTTGCACCACTAATATATTTATCAAGACAACCCCCACACACGTGCGCGTGCTTTTTAATTATACACACACACACACATATATACAAATGTTTTTTTAGTTGATAATTTATATATATACACACACTCAACAAAAAAAAAGCTTAGTATTTTCAATCAAAATTACTTTTTTTTTAAACAATCAAAATTATTTTTGATGGTGATCTTTGATAAAATAAAATTTATTTTTACCATTTTCATAGTGAAATTCTTAAAAAGTTTCACTTTCAATACAAATGATCAAATTTTATACTAAAGTAAGTAAAAAAAACTTTGAATTGAATGAATGAAATTTCCAAAAATATGAATGATCCAAAACTTGGAGGAATAAGGCTCCAAACATATTTGAAGCTATCTTGCTTTAATTTATTATGTGATAACTAAAGAGACATTTCATGTACAGTTTTAGTGAAACTTTTTTAATGAGTTAATGGCTTGTTAATCGCCACATAACAGGCTAAAAAAGATAAATCCAAATATGTTTGATGTCAAACTTTATTAATATTTAACAGATATAAGAGCATATTTTACAATAAAAAAAAAAATTGCAAAAATAAAGTTATGTCTCTAAAACTATTTAGACCAGATTTTTTTTTTTAAAGTATCATTGGACTAATTCAAATATTTGGAAAGACCAACTCTTATTTTTGTTGGCTAAATTTTGAAAACATTAAAATAATTATATATGTAAAAAAAAAATTTCAAAAACACCAAAAAAGAAAGACTCCCGCGATACTTAAGATTCACACAGCTAATTTATATGAAAAGACAATGGGAAGATTGGACAGAAGAATCAAAAGTCCGAATGATTGAAAGAAGCAAGATTCATTCATAGAAAGGCCTTAGCCAAGGTACAAGGATGGAACTAACACTATTACAAGATATTCTCTCTTTCTTTCTCTCTTATATGCTCTCTTCAACTCCCCTTTTTCCTCTTCTATGGGCTAGGTCCTCCTTTTATCCCCCCAACTTCCTCCTTCCTCCTTTTAAGTTGTATATTTTTTGGCTAGATGTCAGAGGAAACTAGTCCTATCAAACACTTCTTCTGCCATTTTTTTATCATGAAGAAAGACTTTTAGGGTGTTTTTATTGTTCAGACCAGTCATTTACCATTTAATGCAGCTGACATTAGGTAGGAACATCTAATTAAGGCAGAGGTGATTGTTGCTATGGGCTCTATGTCTTTCTTATTGTGTCCTCGGCAAGAATTGTGGGCTGAAATTCCATCATTGGCAGCTCCATTGATGCTTTCCTCGGTTATAGGGTTCTCGGATCACCTTGGTGGATGGCTCGGGTCATTCTACTTGTTGAATCTGGGCTTGTGATGTTGAGTCTTGGGCCAAACTTCTCACCTCTAGGATTTGTCTTCAATTGTCCTTCTTTAGCCTGCAATTGTCATATTTGAATCAATTTTCCTTAAAAAACACTCATTTGTTAAATTATATTTACACTTTTTATGAGTCTAGAGTAGAATTTTATTATGGATAAATTACAAATTTTAATAATAAATAGTCTTGTCCTTTATTTCAAATTAACATCTCCATAAATAATTTTTATTTTTATAAAAAAAAGATAACATCTTCTATAAAATAAAAAATTAAAGTTTATATTCATTTGCTTGAATATCATAATGTCATATAAAACAAATTTAGATTTTCTTTTTATAAAAAAAATGTTACCTAAATAATTGTGTCAACCATCTTTTAAAAGAAACAAAAAATTATTTGAAATCAATAATAATCTGTTAAACTATATATATATATATATATTTAAATCACGAGTAGAAGTTTGAGAGACAAAGATATTTTACCAGTTGTGATAATTGCAACCTATGAAATAGTTATTCCTTATTGTACAAAATAAGTATTCATCCTTATGAGGAAAATATAACTAAACAACATAATAGCTATTCCATTACAATCTGTATTATTACATACCAAATGAGCCTTTAATCATATCATCAGTATGAAAGTATCTTTAATATATACATATATAGTAGAGCAAATTACAACTTACTCATATGTGGTTTGGTCGAAATTTAAGTTATCTACCTGTGATTTGAAATTTGACACTTTACCCACCTGAGGTTAGCTTAGTTAGAGTTTTGTAAAGTACCTTTGTTAAAAACATGGCTAAATATGTAATTTTGCTAAACTTTTATGTCTCTCTCTCTTAGGACATATGTGGAACTTGTTAGAACATATGTTATTATATATTGGCTAATCCTTTGACAAAACGCATTTTACTTGTAATTGGATAGATCTAGGATGGTTTAAGTCTTCAAGAAACATTTTGTTCAAGTCAAGAGTTAAAGCTATGCAAATCTGTCCAAGAAACAAGTGAGGAAGTGTTGTATATTAGGTCTCGACAGCTAGCTTGACAGATTATATCTATCGGGGTTTAAAAGGTAGTTTTAGCCTGATGCTCAATAGTAGCTCGACAAATAACCTATCTATCGAGAATTACGAAATTCAAATTTCTAGATCTGTTTTTTACGCATATCCAAGTTATTTGTGTAGGGTTCTTTTCTCACAACCCTAGACATATATAAGGATTATTTTAAAGGCCATCCAAAATGATGCAACTTGATGTAAAGTGATTATTCACTCGAATTGTGACCGGAGACAATTTGCCCTAGTTCATCTTTCCATTGTAGAAGCTATTGTGTCTTTGCCCCAAGGGTCTTGTAACTAAGGAGTTTCTTGATCTTCATCATTTGGATGAACTGAAGAACCTTGTAGCCAACATCTTTCTCAAGTTGATGTGTTAGTCACGTATTGAGATTCGTGCAAAAGAATAAGTTGCGTAATGGGATCCGCGTATCAATTGGTTATTCACGTAATTGGAGCCGTGTATTGAAAGGAGAGATTGTCACTACATTACAAGTCCAATTGTGTATTGGGGTAAAGGTTCAACTGTAGGTTGGTATAAGATACTGGAATTCCTTTACTTGTAACCGCTTGTTTTGATAATAGTGGATTCTTAAGAGTGGCGACCTTAAATTCACCTGGTGGGTTTTTGCCTCGGTGGTTTTTCCTATTTGTAAACAAATCACCCGTGTCAAATTTATTTTCTGCTACATTTAGTTATTTGATGATTTGTTTGTGTTACCACGCTTATTGCATGTAATTGAATCTCATTAATTAACTTGGCTAATTAATTGATTAATTTACCAAAGGGGTCAATACATTCTTGGCCTATCAAGTGGTATTAGAGCAGGCATACTCTGTGATCCATTGGCCCTTGTTTGTCATGAATAAAAGACAATCTCTTATTGTGCCTCCTTTATTTGATGGCACTAACTATACATATTGGAAAGGACGCATGAGAGATTTCTTGTGATAGGCCAAAAACGTATTGACCCCTTGTGATGAATTAATTGATTAATTAGCCAAGTTTATTAATTAATCAAATTAGCATGCAAATGCGTGGTAGCAAAAACAAATTACCAATAAACTAAAGTGCAGTGGAAAATAAATTGACACAGTGATTTGTTTACGAATGGGGAAAACCTTCAAGGCAAAAATTCCACTGGGTGATTTTAAGGTCACACTCCCAAGAATCCACTATTATCACAACAAACGGTTACAAGTAAAGGAATCACAGTACCTTATACAAACCTACAGTTGAACCCTTACCCCAATACCCAATTGGACTTTTTTTGTAGTGACAATCTCTCATTTATAATGCACGGCTCCCAGTACGTGACTAACCAATTGCACGGATCCTAATACGCGATTTCAATTACCAACTTGAAAAAGATGTTGGCTGCAAAATTCTTCAGTTCATCCTTACAATGAAGAACAAGAAGATGCTTGGTTACAAAACCATATGGTGCAAAGACACAGTAGCTTCTTCACAAAGAGATGAACTAGGGAAAACTTTGTTTACGGTCACAAATTTCTTGAACAGACTTTGCTCAATGTTGGTGCAACTTGTGCTTACTTTGACGGCCCTTAAAATAATCCTTTTATATGTCTAGGGTTGTGAGAAAAGAAGGCCCAAGGACATGTCCACGGATTAGAATCAAAACAGTACTGAAAAACTGTCTTTCTTAAATCTTGACAGCTAGAGGTGTCGAGGTGCTATCGAGAAGCTGTTGAGCCACGGGCTGGAACAGCTTCTTAAAGCTCGATAGATGCAGCTGTCGAGCCAGCTGTCGAGCTTTAATGAAGAGCACTTCTTAGCTTGTTTCTTGGACAGACTTGCATGGTTTTAACACTTGATCTTGAAACCTTGTTTCTTAAAGTATCAAAAACATCCTAGATCTATCCAATTACAAGTAAAATGCATTTTGTCAAAGGATTAGCCAATTACATAAAAGGATGACATATGTTCTTATCAAGTGAACCACATATGTCCTAACAATCTCCTTCTTTAGCAATCCGTGACAAAACCACAACAAACAAATGAATATATGAGAGAAGTCAGAAAACACTCAACTCATACTCATTTGTTGATATACAATAAAATCTATCATAACATAAACTCTTGAAAAACTTTGCAAGAAGAGAGTTCATGGCAAGGAAGACTTTGACAACTTGTATTTCTGACACACTTAAAACAAAACACATCAATGCATCTTTGTGTGAAATAGAAATAATAGATTGCATACAAAATAAAGAAACATGTGTATAAAGAAAGAAAAGAAACAACACATGTAGAGGTAGGTGAATAAAACATACATCATATATATACACCACTTGATATACATCATGTATGTAAAAAACTGGTCACAAGACCTGTGTACAAGAATAGTGTATCTCTAACAAGAAAGAAAAGAAAAGATACATGTAATCCTTACTACATCCCTCAAAAACAAACTCTCCCCCTAACAAAAATCTCCTAACTCTCCCCCTAAGAATGACTACTCTTATATCCAAAACTACTCTCCCTTTTTGTCACAAGTGACAAAGGGTAAGAGTCTCAAGTAGACATTTCGTCAGAACTGGAAGAGCTAGTATCTCCATCCTTATCATCATCATCGCCGGAACCATCATCAGGTGTCTCGGATGCCTTGGGAGGAGGAAAGGAAGACTCCACAAAACCACCAAGGCGAGCCTGCCGTCTAGCAATGCGGCCAACATTGTTATTCACTAATACAATTCCATAGAAAGTGTATCAAGGTGAGCATCCATGTGCTGAAGCTGCACCATGATCATATCCAAAGTCATAACTCCTGCTAAAGAAGAGGAAGCGGAGGTAGAAGGAGCTGAAGGAATGGGAGGAGCTATCAAACCAGACCGCCTCGCATGAAACTGCGCCTCGCTCCGTTTAACGGTAGCGTAGTCAATGGCACACATGAAAGAGAAGTGGTCAGATGAGGGAAAAGGAACAGAGAAGTGGCGTAAGATCCGTGTGATAGCAGAAGGAAAGATGAGCTTATCCCGGGTAACCATATCCCTATACACATCTATGATAGAAATGATAAAATGTGAAGGAAAGTCTATGGAAAGATCCTCAAGAAATGACAACAGAAAATGAGAATGAGATTCTGTAAAGGAGTTGTAGTGAGAGAGAGGATACAACACAAAAGTCATCACCATGTTCAAGAATCTAAGACCTTTAGCGAAAGGTCAACATGATGTAACTGACGCTCACCCTAATCAGTTGGGTGCTCACAAAAAGTAGAGATCATCTCGTCTTTGGACACAGTCCGTAGACGCTCACAACCGGGGTAGTCAGAATACGCAACCCTCGGAACACGAAGCACATCGGATACCACCTCTAGGGTGACGACAATGTGCGTACCTCGAACGCAAGTATGAAAGAGAGGTACTGAAGTATTAGTTCCATGCATGTTGGAGTAGAACTCCTAGATTAGCATGGAAGCACATGTGACCGGGATGTCGCACAGTGACTCCTATTCCTTTCTGTGAATGACATTGGGAAGGTCAGTGTCGACAAAATTTGACAAAACAACTTGGCGTTCTGAATGAACACCTCATTTAGAAAAGTTCTCCGAGAAGTCCTTTTGGGCTTTCTCATCACTGAGCTTGATAGAGGAGGGAGTAGGATCAGAAGACGAAGATGGCCTAGAATGTAGACGGTTCTGGACGAAAGCAGACTTACGTTTTGGTGCCAATGATGCATTAACGTAAATTAGAGAAAGAGAGGGGGAAAAAAGAAACACTCAGAAAAGTTCCAACACAATTCAAGTATAGAAAGTATATTGAAAGGAAAGAACGTATGCATGAAAAGTGCATGAACATGTGACATGCCATTTAAGAACATCATGGGCTCTGCCCAATCCAATCCTACCAGCACACAATCAATTGCACACATCTAAATGCATGATAATATAGTTATAATGCTCATGGAATGCAATGTATAGGATTTGAAATTCATTTTGGTAAAAACCCATCCCAAAATTTCACAAAACTCAATAATTTTGAAAAACCCCAAAATTTTTCAAAAACTCAAAAACCTAGGTTTCAAAACATGAAATGCATGTAGAATGAACGATAAAAAAGCTTACCAAGAGAAGAAAAACTTGAAAAAGCTTGAAGAAACCTTGAGGAGAGTATATGAGTGAGAGAAAGTGAAAAAGGGAGGTGAGAAAATGAAACTATCGAGAGAGAGATCGAGAGAAATGAAGTTCGGATCACATAGAACCTATTTATAGAACCTCAGTAAATCTTGACAGATAGGGGTGTCGAGAGGTATCGAGATAGGTGTTAAGGTAGGTGTCGAGAACACAGGCGTCGACAAATGTAGCTATCGAGGAAGTGTCGAGGAATAAAACATCAGACACAAGTAAGAAGCTCAATTGATCCACCAGTTGTCGAGAATCTATCAAGAGACCAGGAGGTGTCTCAATCGATCCACCAAGCTGTTGAGAAGCTATCTAGAGGCCAGGAGGTTTCTTGATCGATCCAGAAGCTATCGAGAGGTGTCAAGATTGCGATAAGATGCAACTGAAGAGCTCGACAGATAAGCCAGGTATCGAGAGGTGTCGAGAAGGTATCGAGATGGCTTAAAAAAAGTTTTTCAAAGAGGAGAAAAACACAGATATGAATGCAATCAAACATGCAATTCAACCAATGATCCAACCAACATTTTAACCTCTCAAAACGTCTCTTAATCAACAAAGAGTTAAGCATTTAGCTCCCAAAAACACACACACACACTAGACAAGTCTAACTAATTTTATATTTCAAAAATAAGTTAAGACAGTTTAGTGAGCATACATCAATACATGTAAACCTTGTGATGACCAAATCACATTGTACCTGCACATGTATCAAGAGTAGCAAAGAATATTGCGTGTTGTGTGTGAAAAATATCGCAAGATTGCACAAGTGTCTATATGTTATGGCGATTTGAGATATGAGAAAATCACCTTAATTGAACACTTTTGGATAATAGACCATTCGCTTGTTTTGGATAATAATAAAAACTAAATAAATAAAATTCTGTTTTGGATAACAGACCATTGGCTTAGTAACATGATCCTTTAATTGAACACTTTTCTTATATAAAAAAAAAAGATCCTCTGTTAGTCTACTAAAGGCCACTTGTTAGTCTCTCAGAAGTAAATCTTGGGAGAGGAGATATGGGCACGGTTTTAACTTCTGTACTTTCATATGAAGTGGCAGCTCTCAAGATTTTTATTGACAGCGCAAAATCTTTTATTCTTGCAACTGCAGAAATACTCAATTAATTGCATTAGAATTAAAAATTACGTAGTTATATTAGCCAAAGAATACAAATGAGCGTAATTTTAACCCTCAACGAATAATTTACTGCATGGCCTAATCGCAACCCATCCATGACTTGCTTAAAGAAATCAAGTTGCTGCAAAATTGGGCTTTTGGGCAGAGTATCATGTTCTTTGAGTTGAGCTTGGATTGGCCCTCAACTTATGTCAACTTGCTTGTGTTACACACATCTTATCGGTGCAAAGTGAGTGCAAAGATTACCCTTTTTTTTTTTTGATATTGTTTTTGATAAAGATTACTCTTGAAGTGCCTCACCATGATAAAGAAAAAAGAAAAAGAATAGAGTTGACTTTGTTGTGATAATTTAAAGGTCGCTAACAAAGATTGGCTTGTTCAATAGGGGGTTATTCATTATAATCTGTTTTATGTTTATGTAGCACCTCCCTAACTATAACAAAGATGGCTCTCTCCCTCTAAACTCTCTTTTTCCCTTTCCTCGGAAGCTCCGATTCTATTGTCATCCTCTTTACCTCTCTTCCACTTGTCAACCCTTTTTATTTTTTGGTGTCCCCTTTGTTTAAGTAGGTGGGGTATTTTTACTAGTGGATGGTGCAGCTCCCCACGAACAAGGGATGCATAGTGGGCTGTTTTCCCATCAGCTGTCCTTTTACCTATGTTTAGTAGCAGTAGTAGTAGTAGGGGTGGCAAAATCCGACACGACCCGCGAACCTGACATTACTAACCCCTTTATAAACAAGTCATGGGCTGAGGTTGAACGGGTTCGGGTCATATTCGGGTTGACACGGCTGACCTGTTTATTAAACGGGTCGTGTTCGTGTTCAACATGTTTAACCCGTTTGACCCGATTAGGTTATAAAAGTTATTTTACTAATTTACCCTTATAACCTAGGTATATAAGCTTAGATATTTGGTCTTCCCCTTAGAACCAAACCTCACGCCTCTCTCAAATCTCAATCTCAATCTCAATCTCAATCTCGTGTCTCTTCGTTTTCGTCGTCAATCCTTACTCTGTCTCTAACTCTTGTTCTTCTCCTCAAAGCTCCAACCACCCCTCTTTCATTTACACCACACTACGGATACAGATCTACAGATTGATTCTACACTATAAAATCAAAGCCTTCCCATGTCTTTCAACCTTCTACTCTCTCTTCCCCTTAAATCCCTAGCTGACCTCTCTAATTTCTCTTCTCCTCAAAATTGTGGTTGCACTCTGTTCTTTTTCTTCAGCTTTCAACCACCAAATCTACTAGCAAGGTATATGTGTCACATCAAAATAGGGGAAAACCAAACTCTATTCTGCAGAAAAACAAATACTGTAGAAAACAACACAGCAGGAAAACTACACTGCAGAAAAATAACCTTGAGCAAAAAACATCACTGTGCAGAAAAACAGACACGGTAGAAAATAACACTGCAGAAAACACCACCGTGCAGAAAATAGACACTGTGTAGAAAAACAAACACTGTGTAGAAAATCTAGTAATTTTATTGAATTTGATAGTATGGAGGGTTGAACCTTTTGGACTAGTAATTTTATTTTGAAGGAATGAAAGAATTATTTGCTTTTGTTATTATTTGAATTTTTATTACTTGATTTATGGTTGAATTATAAATTTAGATATATGAGAGTCATAACAGGTTATTCAGTTTAAGTTTAATTAAACAGGTTGTTTGGGTCATAATCAAACGGGTCATAATCAAACAGGTTGTTAACAGGTTATTTTTGTCGACCTTAACATGACCTACTAATTAAACGGGTTAAATGTGTCATGTCGGGCTACCCGTTTAATAAATAGGTCGTGTTAGGATTGAGGAGTCCTGACTCGTTTACTAAACAGGTTGAGTTCGTGTTGACCCATATAACATAATACTTATAGCTCATCCCGACACGAACCCGACATGTGAACACGAATTGTCACCCTTACTTTCAATCATATTTAAAGCATTTTTTTCTTTTTTCTTTTATTTTCTTTGCATATTTTCTTTTTATTAAGCAAACCATGCATGGGTATACAAAGGAGAGAAAAGAAATACCCAATTATGTTAAGCTTTTGACATTGCACTTTTGTTATGCCGAAGCATACAGATGTCATTTCATGATTGGCGGATAACAGTGGTGAGATGATTATTTATGCCTTTCTCTTTGGATTTTCTAGTCATTCCCGTCAAAAAGAGTGATACGAGCGTTAAGTACAAGAGATCACTTAACCTTACTTATCACAAACAAAGAGCCACAAAGCTCATTTGCTTCGTTTGTGCATAATAATGCTCATCTAAGTTACAAGAGATACAAAGTTTAGAAAACTCTATTTCAAATGCCATTTTAAGGTTCATAAGAACCGATGTACATAAACACACACTGTTTTTTTATTTTTTTTTTCTGAAATTTTCAATTTTATTTATTTATTTGTTTTTGAAACAAAATAAATTAACTAAAACTAAAAAACTAATAACCAAAAACATGTAAGGTAAAACAAAGCAATGGATAAAAACTAGACTAACTCAAAACATTAAAGCAAAACACACAAGTAATGCAAAAACAAAAACAGAAGAAGAGAGAGAAAAAGTGATTAGATCACTTGGAACCCTTTTCCTTCCACACCTTGGAAGAACCTTTCCTCTTCGCAAACCCTTGAACCGTCGGTGAGGGGGAAGAATTGATACCGTTGAAGTTCGAAAGGAACATGAGGGTTTTGAGAAGATCACCAAGAGGAACAAACGAGGACGAAAGCTGATTTTGGTTTCCTGATGCCAACATGCAATTACTATTTTGAGTGGCTAACCACTTATAGTAATTTGGTCGAGTATGACCAGCTGCTCTACAGTGATGACAAAGATGCTGCTTCTTTTGTTTAGGCCTTTGAGAGATAGCCTTCTTAGCCCTAGGGTTTTTAATTTCCTTCTTATCCTGCTTAAGGGGTGCTCCTAAGATAGATTTACCTTTGTCTATGTTCTCATTAGCTAATTCAGTTTTAACATTAGTGTTCTCAATTTCAACATTATTGCTAGGGGGAATAAAAATCGTAGTACTACCATAAGCAATATTCGAGAAAGAGAAATCATACCCTAAACCTATTCGATCTGAAGAACATTTTTGAAAACTGAGCATCTCATCGAGCTTAGCACTTGAAGTCCTTTCCAGCTGAGCTTTGACTTGGAATAGTTCTGCCTCAAGCTTCTTAGTCTTTTCAGCCAAGAAGTTATTTTCAAACCTTAATGCTCCAATAGTATTTGATTCATTAAATTTCGTGAAAAGCTCTTCACGTTCAAGCTCCACATCACTGAGCTTTTTGGTGGTCAACCTATACAGCTTCTCATGCTTTTCTGAGACCTTATATAATTTTGCATAGGCTGTGTGAATGTCATCTTGGTCATCCATCTTCTCAAACTTGGCTTCCACCAATTCCTTTTCTTCATCCACATCTTCAACAATCCCTTCAATAGGATTAACTGTGGCAGTGAAGGTATTCAAGATTCCGTCATCCTCATTGTCAGAATCATCTTCAGGCTTGGTGTCGCTTAGCATAATAGCAAGTGCCTTGCTTTTCTCAATCATCTTGAGATACGTTGGGCATTCTTGTTTCATGTGTTCGAAGCCTTGACACCCAAAGCACTTAGGTCCTGTAGGAACAGTGTACTGACTGCCATCCCTTGCATTCTTCTTCCCTTTGTCTTGACCCTTGAATTGAGAAGAACTGGATTGCCTATGGTTCTTATTGAAGCCTTTTCCATTGGCATTCTTCATAAACTTCTTAAATTTCCTGGTGATGTAGGACTTCATCTTAGAATCTTCATCGTCTAAAGACTCTTCTGTCTCACTACTCTTGGCCTTCAGTGCCATACTCTTGCTCTTGCTCATCTTTCCGATTCCAGACAAACCCAACTCATAGGTCTGTAGATTTCTAACCAGCTCTGTCAAAGGGATTTTGTCAATATCCTTTGATTCCTCAATCGTTGTGATCTTTGCATGGAATCTTTCGGGTAGAGATCTGAGCACTTTTTTCACAATCTTGGGTTCTGGGATAGTTTTTCCAAGATTAAAGGCAGTGTTCATTATGCGTTTGAGTTTTGCATAGAACTCATCAAATGACTTATCCTTCTCCATTTTTATCTCTTCGAAGCTAGTAGTGAGCCTTTGAAGCTTTGAGTCCTTGACAACCTTTATTCCCTCATAGGTTGTCTAGAGGATGGTCCATGCTTCCTTTGCAGTTTTAGTGGAGGATATCTTCTTGAATTTCTCATTTGTGACTACACTGAACAAAACATTCAATGCCCTGCTGATGAAGTTTGCCGCCTTGATCTTTGCCTCATCCCAATTGGCTGGCTTTGCCTCATCCCAATCGGTTGGCGCTTCCTTTGGCTTGGTCTAGCCAATCTCTACAGCTTGCCACGCCTTTTCATCTAGAGATTGTAAAAAAGCTCTCATGCGTACTTTCCAGTATGCATAATTAGTCCCATCAAATAAAGGAGGGATAATAAGAGATTGTCCTCTATCCATGACAATAGGGGTCAATGGATCACACACAAGGATTAAACCCTAATTAGAGTGTGCCCGCTTTCATACCACTTGATAGGCCAAAAACATATTGACCCCTTGTGATGAATTAATTTATTAATTAGCCAAGTTTATTAATTAATCAAATTAGCATGCAAACACGTGGTAGCATAAACAAATCACCAATAAACTAAAATACGGCAGAAAATAAATTGACACAGTGATTTATTTACAAATGGGGAAAACCTCCAATGCAAAAACTCTCACCGGGTGATTTTAAGGTCACTATTCCTGAGAATCTACTATTATCACAACAAGCGGTTACAAGTAAAGGAATCCCAGTACCTTATACCAACCTACAGTTGAACCCTTACCCTAATACCCAATTGGACTTGTTCTGTAGTGACAATCTCTCTTTTTCAATGCATGGCTCCCAGTACGTGACTAATTAATTGCACAGATCCTAGTACTCGACTTCAATCACCAACTTGAGAAAGATGTTAGCTACAAAGTTCTTTAGTTCATTTCCACAATGAAGAACAAGAAGATGCTTGGTTACAAAACCTTATGGTGCAAAGACACAGCAGCTTCTTCACAAAGAGTTGAACTAAGGCAAACTTTGTTTCCGATCACAAATTGCTTAAACAGACTTACTCAATGCTTGTGTAACTTGTGCTTACTTTGACGGTCTTAAAATAATCCTTTTATATGTCTAGAGTTATGAGAAAAGAAGGCCCAAAGACATGTCCACAGATTAGAATCAAAACAGTACTGAAAAACTGTTTTTCTTAAATCTCGACAGCTAGAGGTGTCGAGGTGCTGTCAAGAAGCTGTCGAGCCACGGCTGGAACAACTTCTTAAAGCTCGATAAATGTAGCTGTCGAGCTTTAATGAAGAGCACTTCTCAGCATGTTTCTTGGACAAACTTGCATGGCTTTAATACTTGATCTTGAAACCTTGTTTCTTGAAGTATCAAAAACATTCTAGATCTACCCAATTAAAAGTAAAGTGCATTTTGTCAAAAGATTAGCCAATTACATAAAAGAATGACATATAGTCTTATCAAGTGAACCACATATGTCCTAACATCTTGCAGTCCTTAGATGAGAAAGTGTGGAAGCTATGGAGATTGGCTAGACTAAGCCAAAGGAAGCGCCGCCTGATTGGGATGATGTTAAAATCAAAGTGGCAAACTTCAACAGCAGAGCATTGAATGCCTTATTCAGTAGGGTCACCAATGAGGAGTTCAAGAAGATATCCTCTATTAAAACTACTAACGAAGCATGGACCATCCTCTAGACAACCTATGAAGGGACTAAGGCTGTCAAGGATTCAAAGCTTCAAAGGCTTACTACGAGCTTGAAAGAAATTAAGATGGAGGAGAATGAGTCGTTTGATGAGTTCTATGCCAAGCTAAAGGACATAGTTAACTCTGCCTTTAATCTTGGGGAAACTATTCCCGAACCCAAGGTTATAAGAAAGGTGCTCAAATCTCTGCTTGGGAAATTTCATGCCAAGATCACCGCTATTGAGGAATTAAAGGATACTGACAAAATTCCTTTAACAGAGCTAGTTGGCAACTTGCAAACTTGTGATTTGGGTTTGACTAGGATTGAAAAAATCTAGCAAGGGAAAGAGCATGACGCTGAAGGCCAGAAGCAACGATACAAATGAGTCCTCTAATGATGAAGATTCTATGATAAAGTCCTACATTACAAAGCAATTCAAGAAGTTTATGAAAAATGCCAATGTGAAAGGCTTCGACAAGGGCCATAGGTAATCTAGTTTCTCTAAATTCAAAAGTCAAGATAAAGGAAAGAAGGATGCTAAAGATGGAAGTCAGTACATTGTTCCTTCCGGACCAAAGTGTTTCGGATGTTAAGGTTTTGGACATATGAAACAAGAATGTCCAGCTTATCTCAAGACTATTGGGAAAAGCAAGGCCTTTGCTGCTACCTTGAGTGACACCAAGCTTGATGATAAGTCAGAAGACAATGATGATGAGGAAATCTTGGATGCCTTCACTGCCACAGTAAATCCTACTGAGGGGATTTTTTAAGAGGTGGATGAAAAAGAGGACTTGGTGGAACCTAACTTTGAGAAAATGGATGAACAAGATGACATCCATGCAACCTATGCTAAGTTGTACAAGGTTTTCAAGAAGCATGAGAAACTATATAGGCTAGCCACCAAGAAGCTCTGTGATATGGAACTGGACCGAGAAGAGCTCTCTAAAAAGGTTGATGAAGCAAATCAAACCACTGAAGCGTTGCGATTTGAGAACAATTTCTTGGCTGAAAGGACCAAGAAGCTTGAAGATAAGTTGTTCCAGGTTAGAGCTCAATTGGAGAGGACTTCCAATGCAAAGCTCGACGAGATGCTGAGTTCCTAGAAATCTGCTTCTGATGGAATTGGTTTGGGGTATGATTTCTCTTTTCCTAATATTGCTTTTTCTAGTAGAACTGTTTTTGTCTCACCTACTAATAATGTTAATTTTGAGAACAATGAACTTAAATCTGAAATAGCTAGTGAGGACTTAGATAAGAGAAAATCTATTCTAGGAGCACCCTCTAAGATAGAAAAGAAAGAGACTAGAAACCCTAGGACTAAGAAGGTTAGCAACAAAAGTCTCAACCGAAGAAGTAACATCTCTGTCATCATTGTGGAGCTTTAGGGCATACTCGTCCAAATTGCTACAAATGGTTAACCACTTAACAAAGCAACGGTATGATCTCATCTGAAAACCAGAATTAGTTTTCGTCCTCTTTGGCCCCTCTTGGAGATCTTCTAAAAACCCTCATGTTTCTTTCGAACTTGAACAATTTCAATTCCCCCTCACCTCTGGTTCAATGGTTTGCACAATGGAAAGGTTCTTCCAAGGTGTGGAAGAAAAAAGGCTCAAAGAGATTTTGTCTCTCTCTCTCTCTCTCTCTCTCTCTCTCTTTCTTTATTTATGCATTACTTGTGTGTTTTGCTTTCTTCTTTTTGAGCCAGTCTAGTTTTATGCTATATTTTGTTTAACATGTTTTTGTTTGTTTGTTTTCAGTTTTGCTTTATTTTGTTTTTCATAAAATAAAAAAAATTGAAAAATTAGAAAAATACAAAAACAGTGCCTGTTTTGTGTTTATTGGTACTTATGTACCTTGAATGACCATTGAAATAAAATTTTCTAAACTTTGTATCTTTTGTAACTTAGATGAGCATTTTAATGCACAACTAAATAAGTGAGCTTTTTGGCTCATGTTTGTGATGAGTACGATTAAGTAATCTTTTATACTTAACACTCATATCACTCTTTTTGATGGGAAAGACTAGAAAATTCTAAGAGAAAGACATAAATAACCATCTCATCACTAAAGCCTGCCAATCATGTAATAACATATGTATGCTTCGGCATAGCAAAATTATGATGTTTTTGGCTTAACATAATTGGGTATTTCTTTTTTCTCTATATATGCCCATGCATGATATGCTCAAAATGCAAATAAAAAATCAAAAGTAAAAAGAATCAAAATGTTTTTAAATATGGTTGCAAGCATGTTTCTAGGAGATGTTAGAGTTGTAGGATGTACCTCAAAGGTGATAGTCCCCATCAAGCATTTATGATTGTGTGTGAGTTAAATTAATTTTCTTATATCTTAAATTGTCATAACATGAGAAACTTGTGTAATCTTGCAATGTTTTCACACACAACACGCAAATTTTTTGCTACTTTTGATACATATGCAGATACAATGTGATTTGGCCATCCCAAGGGATATATGTGTTAATGTATGCTCACTAAACTGTCTTGACTTGTTTTTAAAATATAAAATTGGTTAGACTTGTTTAGTGTGTGTTTGTGTTTTTTGGATCATGGATGTTTTGCTTTTTTTCTTGTTGATAGGTGTTTTGAAAGCTTAACATGTTGATTGGATCTTTGGTTGAGTAGCTTGCTTGATTGCATTCATATCTGTGTTTTTCCTCTCTTTGAAAAACTATTTTTATCAAGCTCAACAGCTTCTCGACAAATCTTAATGCATCTTCGATCTATCGAGCTATCTAGAATTTGTCTCGATAGTTTCTCGATAGAATCTCAATCCATCGAGAAAGATTCTGTCTGGCCAATTGCTTCTCGATAGCTGTTTGATCCATCAAGGTATTTTTGCCATTGATAGATTCTCAACAACACCTTGGCAGGTTTATCTGTCGAGATTCAGTGCTCGACAGATGCTCAATCCATTGAGTTGCGATTTCTTTAAATAGCTTCAGCAAGAAATCAAATCTCATTTTTTCCTATCTCTCTCGACAAAAACTTGTATTTTCACCTCCCATACACTTTCTTTTCACTCAAAACCTCCTACCCTCTTGGTTTTCGGCCTTGGTTGATCTCTTCTCCTCTGGTATGATCTCTCTATCCCTCATTCTTCATGCATTTCATGCATATAGACCTAGGTTTTGGGTTTTCTTGAAATTTTTGGGATTTTTGAAAATTGATGAGTATTTTGTGAAATCTTTGGGTTAGGTTTTGCTTATATGATGTTATATGATTATGTATTGCATTCCATTTGCATTTTCACAATGTTTCATGCATTTAGATGCATGTTTATATGTTGAAAATTGTGTGCTGATAGATTTGGATTGGGTTGAGCCCATGATGCAATTATTTTTAGAATGTCACATGTTCATGCATTTTTCATGCATACGTACCCTCCTTTTTCTATTTTGGTACTCTGCATACGTACCCCACTCACCATCGTTTGAGGATTATGTTCAAAGACGAGCTCTCATCACACTTTTGTGAGAGACCTTCTATATGGGGTGGTCGTCAAAACACCCCATGCTCGGACTTTGCAAAAGGTCAGAGATTCCTTAACATGGTGATGACTTTTGTTCTTTATCCTCTGTCCTTTGTTCTTTTCACTTCATTCTTTGTTTTATTGATGTCTATAAAGATACAACGACCCATGATAAGCTTATTTTTCCTTTGGCTATCACGGGGATTCTTCGCCATTTTTCTATCCCACTTCCTGACTCTCCCTTCTATCCTCTCATGGGAGCTACAGCGCAGCGCCTATTCGACTGAGTGAGGTCTAGCTTCGACCAAAGCAGCCACGAATTGAGAAATTCCTCCAGCCCCTTCTATTCCATCCACCTTCGCTTCTTCTTCTTCTGCGGGTGGTGTGTCACTTGAGGCCATCATGGCGCAGCTTGAGCACATGGATGCTCACCTTGATACTCTCACTACTAAGCTGTATCAAGTGAACACTTGTGTTGGCCGTATCGCTCTATGGCAGGCTCAAATGGGTGGCTTTGTTGCTTCTCATTCACCTTCTTCAGAGGCTTCTAAGGATAAGGATGTTGATGATGGTATTGGTGATGATGATGAGGATGAGAATGCTAGCTCTTATGGTGATGATGAGACGACCTCTCAGTGATGACTTACCCTTTGTCACTTGTGACAAAAAGGGGAAGTAGTTTTGGGATGAGAGTAGTTATGTATTTAGGGGGAGAGTTAGCATAGGACTCTTTTTGTTAGGGTGAGTGTTTACTTTTATGAGGGATAGTGAGGATTTATATGTACTTTTCTTTTCTTTTCTTTATCTAGTTACATTATTCTCTTGTACACTGGTCTTGTGACCTTTTAGTTACATACATTGTACTCTTATTGATATATATACGTGATGTATGTTTCTTTTTTACCTATCTCTCCATGTGTTATTTTTTTCTCTCTTTATACACATGTTTCTTTATGTATGCAATCTTTTATTTATGTTTCACATTAAGATGCATTGATGAGTTTTGTTTAAAGTGTTTTAGAAAGACAGGTTGTCAAAATCTATCGTGCCATGAACTCTCTTTTTGCAAAAATTTTCAAGAGTTTATGTTAGGATTAGATTTTATTGTATTCAACAAGTGATTATAAGTTTAGTGATTTATAACTTCTCTCATACTTCATATGTTTGTTGTGATTTTGTCACGGATTGCCAATGGGGGAGATTGTTGGGACATATGTGGAACTTGTTAGAACATATGTTATTGTATATTGGCTAATCCTTTAACAAAACACATTTTACTTGTAATTGGGTAGATCTAGGATGGTTTGAGTCTTCAAGAAACATATTGTTCAAGTCAAGAGTTAAATCCATGCAAATCTATCTAAAAAACAAGTGAGGAAGTGCTGTATTTTAAATCTCGACAGTTAGCTCGACTAATTGAATCTATTGGGGTTTAAAAGGTAGTTTTAGCTTGATGCTTGACAATAGCTCAACAGATGACCTATCTATCGAGAATTGCCAAATTCAGATTTTCAGATCTGTTTTTCACGTATATCCAAATTATTTGTGTAAGATTTCTTTTCTCACAACCCTAAAAATATATAAAGATTATTTTAAAGGCTGTCTAAAATGATGCAACTTGATGCAAAGTGATTATTAACTCAAATTGTGACCGGAGACAATTTGCCCTAGTTCATCTTTCCACTGTAAAAGCTATTGCGTTTTTGTGAAAAGGATTTTTTAACTAAGGAGTTTCTTGATCTTCATTGTTTGGATGAATAGAAGAACTTTGTAGCCAACATCTTCCTCAAGTTGGTGTGTTAGTCACATACTGGGATTTATGCAAAGGAGTAAGTCGCGTATTAGGATCTGTGCATCAATTGGTTAGTCACATACTTGGAGCCGTGCATTGAAAAAAGAGATTGTCACTACATTACAAGTTCAATTGTGTATTGGGGTAAGGGTTCAACCATGGTTTTGAAACCCGGACCGTTCAAAGAACCGTAAAAGCGAGAGGTTCAAGGTTTTTGAGGTCGGACCAAGGTTGAACCGAGGTCGGACCGTGCTGACATAATAATTAATTAATATGAAAAAAATAAAAATTAATGCATAAATATTAATAAATCTCGACTAAACATTTAAAGAAATTCAAGTATTTAGAGACTACTAAAAATAAAATGTATTTTTCATAGTTTATTATGGAATTTAAATAGATATTTTCTTATCATTTATAATATTTTAATAGATTTGTACAATAGTCAACATTACAATATCTTTAAAAACCATGATTTATACCATTAAAATATTTTAACTATTTATTAACCATTGAATAGGACCGGTACAATTTTAAAAGGGTTATAAATGCTAATTCCAAATCTCAAGGTTTAAAGTTTCAAGGTGGCTAGCTGCGGCTATTTGTGCTTCTTTTGTTCTGTGGCTAGGCCTGAATTAGTGAGGTTAAGCCTGTGCAAGTGAGGCAAGACATCCTTTTTTTTTTTAATTTTTTTTATTGTTGTACTTCATTTTAATTTTTAATATACTGATTGCACTGTTCTACATTTTCAGTCATAAAAAGGTGGCTAGCTGTTAGGCATTTGAGCATCTGATCTGACCGTGGCTTTTGAAAATGGAAGTACCAAGTACCAACATTGCCTTTGAAAAAAAAAAAAAAAAAAACTCCCTCTGTTTTGTAGAACCCTCTCTCTCTCTCTCTCTCTTTCTCTCTCTCTCCTTTAAATCTCTTGTTCCTCTTTCCTCTTGATCAAAATCACCAAGTAAAGATGTCATCTTGTCCACTGTGGAGTTGCGCTGTGAAGAACGAAGTCCACGGTGAGCTGTCACTTTAGATCTGGTTCTTTTGGACCACCATTTTTTAGGGGGAAAAAATGGTAGTTCCGTCAATTTAACCAATCACGAGACTCAGACGCAAGCTTCGGCAGCACCATCCTTCCTCCTCTGTCAGAATCCCTCTTTCCTTTGATCTCCTCTACAAAGCTGTGTGTGTGTGTGTGTTTTTTTTTTTTTAAGGTTCAGATTCAAAGGGAAGTAGGGAACCGTGAGAAGCGGTTTGATCACGGTTCTCAGAACCGTGAGGTTCGACCGCGGTTCGCACGAGTCCCTGCTTTTTTCCTATAGAACGGTTCTTGAGGCTAAAAGAATCACAAAAATGACTAGTTCGAGGTTTTTTCGGTCGGACCGTACGGTCCGGTTTGAGTTTTAAAACCATGGGTTCAACTATAACTTGGTACAAGGTACTGTGATTCATTCTCTTGTAACCGCTTGTTTTTATAATAGTGGATTTTCAGGAGTGGTGGCCTTAAATCACCCGCTGGGGTTTTGCCTAGGTGGTTTTCTCTATTCATAAACAAATCACCTATGTCAAATTTATTTTTTGTTGCATTTAGTTATTTGGTGATTTGTTTATGCTACCACGCTTATTGCATGTAATTGAATCTAATTAATTAACTTGGTTAATTTATCGATTAATTTACCAAAAGGGTCAATATATTCTTGGCCTATCACTCTCCTCAAAAAACAAAAAAAAAACTAAAAAATACAAATCAAATAAGATAAAAAAGGATCCAACAAAACACTTTTATCATGGGATTTCAAACCACTAGGTAATTTAAATTTCGGTTAAATCTTAGGTGGGTAAACTGTCAAATTTCAAGCCACATGTAAGCAACTTGAATTTCAGCCAAACCACAGGTAGGTAAGTTATAATTTGCCTTATATAGTTTGAATAAATTTGATTTTGGTTAACCTCATAAAATTTTGTCACATAAGCTTATGAAGCCTCACAATTTTACACATTTATTATCCTAAAATATATCTTTTAATTGATTTAAATTATATTATTTATTTAAATATTCCATTAGAATTTGCCAGATTATAGTTCTTTTAATAAGTACCACAATTATCAAATTTCATATTTTTTAGACACAAATAAAATAAAAAAATTAATATTTTATTAACTGTTCTCATTGTACAAATTATTGACTAGTATTTTTTTTATAGAAAGTTTCAACTTATGGCGTCTGCTCCCGATAATAGCATTTTATTATCAAATCAAGGCACATGTCAGTTTTTGGTGTAGTTGGGGATTGAACCTTATATCTCTTTTTTAATCATCAGAGACTTTATCAATTGAGCTAACTAGAATTTACTATTAATTAGTATTTGGTAAAATTCTTCTAAGTAAGAATTTATTGGGATGTTCGGCTCTTGGGAAATAGTATGTACTTGCAAAGGCATTTGCAAACCTATCAAAGTTTGGAAAAATAGAACTTTATGTGTAACCTTGTTTGGTTCTTAGAAAATATTGTGTTTGTTCGTTTAGACCCCATAAACCAAATTGTTTAATCTAATTAATTAACCATATTGATTATTAGGTTTATTATTCAGATCTAGGTTAAAAAAGTATATATCATATGATGCACAAATTGATGCGAACCTCAATCGACATGCTTTGAGACCCAACAAAAATATTGGAATATTTAACCCAGGAAAGCTAAAAATCAGATTTATGGTAGAAACCCTGACCCAACGTTTATAATCAAAACGCGAACCAAAGGTATAAGTTGACCTTGACCCAATGATTATAAAGAATCACGAACTAAAGGTATAAAGTTTAAACGCCACAAGGAAGAATCCTTGATAAGTTCACAGTTCTTGAAGAACCAAAAGAGAGCAAAGCCTCACATTTTCTGATTTTTATTCAATAATATTCTCTAAAAATACGTTTACAGACTTCAGAGCCTATTTAAGGGCTCCATAAAACTTGACAGACAAGAAAATATATTCTAAAATAACTCCTAATTGATACCTTACCATATCAGGAATCAAATTTGACCTAAAAGCATTAAATGCACCTAAAAAACAAGGAAAAACCCTAAAAAACATACTAAATAATAAAACCCTAAATAAAAGTTGATTTGGTCTGAAATTAGCAGATCCAAAATAGGAAAAAATCTGTCTTAACTGATATAGAGCTGGAAAGTTAATCAGCTATTAATTCATGCCATAAATCACTCCCAATTAAGTTAGATGAACTGTCTTTTCACTCTTTTTTATGGTTTCACTCTCTTTTTTCTGTTCACACTCTTTTATTCTTTCACTCTCTTTCTCATCATCTTTTTTTGCATTATCAATCTCACAATTTTTCAAGTCATTTTCTCTTTTCAGTTTCACTTGATCTTCATACACTTGTCTCGAAGTCAACGGTACAAGAGTAATGGTTTTATTATCTTTAACAAAAGAATACCTATTCTTGAACCCATAATGATTGACTCTCCTGTCAAACTGCCATGGCCTGCCCAATAAAATGTGACCCGCTTGCATTGGAACAACATCACAAAGTACTTCATCCTTGTACCTCCCAATTGAAAAAGAAACCAGTACTTGCTTATTTACCTTAACTTCTCCACAATCATTCAACCACTGCAACTTATATGGTCTAGAATGTTTCAAGGTAGGTAAATTCAATTTTTCAACTAAAGTAGTACTAGCCACATTAGTACAGCTCCCCCCATCTATAATCATACTACATACCTTGTTGTTGACGTGGCATCTAATGTGAAAAATGTTCTCCCTTTGTTGTTCCATGTCATCCTCTTTGACTTGGGCACTTAAAGCACGCCTAGCCACAAGTGACTCGCCCTCCACTGGATACTCCACTTCCTCATCACAAGCATCCTCAAGTGATGGAATTTGGTCATCATCTTCCTCGCTTTCAGTTTCCACCTCTCCATCAATACGTGCGATCATGGTCCTCTTATTTGGGCATTGTGAAGCAATATGACCTACTCCCAAACAACGAAAGCACTTAATATCACAGTTACGAGTCTGAGATTCAGTTTTACCTTTGTTGATACTGGGAGCTTCATCTGTCCTCTTTTGTGGTTCAGATTTGGACTTGAAAACAGCCCCTTCCTCTTTCCTCCCATTTGACCTCCATGAAGTAGAGGACCCCGGATTTTGAAATGACCGAGTTCCTTTCCTTTTAAGCTGTCGTTCCACCTTTATTGCCATGTGCACCATGTCCTCCAACTCCACGTAGTGTTGCAACTCCACCACGTTGGCAATGTCACGATTCAGCCCATTCAGAAACCTTGCCATGTTAGCTTCTCTATCCTCCTCCACATTTGCCCGAATCATGGCAATCTCCATCTCCTTGTGGTAGTCATCCACGCTTCTATAGCCTTGAGTAAGACTTTGTAATTTCTGATACAAGTCCCTATAGCAGTGACTAGGAACAAATCGCCTCCTCATGATGGCCTTCATTTCCTCCCAACTCTCAATAGGCCTCTCATGGTTTCTCCTTCTGTTCATCATAAGTTGATCCCACCATATAATAGCATAGTCAGTAAACTCAATGACAGCGAGTTTTACCTTTTTCTCCTTGGAGTAGTTGTGGCACTCAAAGATTAACTCCACCTTCTTCTCCCATTCCAAGTATGCTTCTGGATCATTTTTCCCTTGGAATGCTGGTATCTTCATTTTTATGTTTCCTAGGTTCCTGTCAGTCCCATCCTGCCATCTTGGATCTCTTCGGACACCTCTACCACGCCTTTCTCTCCTTGGCACAAACCTGCCTTCATTGTTCAATGAAGCTTGGTCTTCTTCCTCTTCAAACTCATCCTCGTGGTAGTCATCAGAATCATTCATGTGAGAACGCCTTTCTTGCCTTCTAGCATTTGGGCCTTTTTGGGGACGCTCCTCATGCAAAGTAGCAATAACATTGTCTTGCCTATCCATCCGATCTCGAATCTTATTAAACACCACGTTCATGCGTTCAAATTGTTGTTGCATAGCCTGCAAAATGATGGACGACTCCTCCCCTCCTTCCCTATTTGATGTTTCACACCTGAAAGACATACTTTTGAAACAACAAAGAATTGTTAGAAATAATTCCTCACAACACTCCCTCACGTGTTTGCACTCAAATTATGTCACTCCCACTCGTGTTTCACTCTTAAATTGGCTTTTTCCCGATATTAGTCTCACACTTTCTTGCCTTTTTCCACTCGTAGCTTCGCCTTTTCAGTTCTGTAATGAACTAATAAACTTGATCAAGAAATTCAACTTGAGTGTTAAAACAAATACCAATGGCAAGAAAATATGACAGAAATACCAAATCAATGGAAGAAGACAAAAGAAAAAAAAATATTTTGGTCTGAGAGAACTGAAACTACAAACATTTTTTTTTTTTTTGGAGCTGGTTGCACGATTTTAACCTAGTGCACTTCAACAAAGAAAAAAAAAAAAAAGAAAGATGAATGAAGACACAAAAGAAACAAGAAAGGATGATAATAGGAAACAAAAGATAAAGGGATAGGAAACTGATTTTAGAACCTGTGCTCTGATACTAAATGATGCGAACCTCAATCGACACGCTTTGAGACCCAACAAAAATATTGGAATATTTAACCCAGGAAAGCTAAAAATCAGATTTATGGTAGAAACCCTGACCCAACGTTTATAATCGAAACGCGAACCAAAGGTATAAGTTGACCTTGACCCAATGATTATAAAGAATCACGAACCAAAGGTATAAAGTTTGAACGCCACAAGGAAGAATCCTTGATAAGTTCACAGTTCTTGAAGAACCAAAAGAGAGCAAAGCCTCACATTTTCTGATTTTTATTCAATAATATTCTCTAAAAAAACGTTTACAGACTTCAGAACCTATTTAAGGGCTCCATAAAACTTGACAGACAAGAAAATATATTCTAAAATAACTCCTAATTGATACCTTACCATATCAGGAATCAAATTTGATCTAAAAGCATTAAATGCACCTAAAAAATAAGGAAAAACCCTAAAAAACGTACTAAATAATAAAACCTTAAATAAAAGTTGATTTGATCTGAAATTAGCAGATCCAAAATAGGAAAAAATCTATCTTAACTGATATAGAGCTGGAAAGTCAATCAGCTATTAATTCATGCCATAAATCACTCCCAATTAAGTCAGATCAGCCCTAAATAGCTTGAATTAAATTTATTACACTTTCATCTTCCTTTGGGCCAAGCTTCGAATGTCTTGCGTTAGAATCAGCCAAAATCTCTTGAATCAGCCCATTAAGTGCTTCTTGGATCTTCTTGGATCTTGCTCTTGTAATAGGCCCAACTGGAACATGCAATGGATCCTTGAATGCTTGTTCATTCTCATCACAAATGTAGAAGAGTGAATAACACACAATATGATGACCCAGGAAAATTGATGAAACTAACTGTTTCAAGGTAAAAATCTAGGGAGGATTTGACTTAACTATCCTTAAGGTAAAGTAAATCCACAGTAAGAGAATTGAAGTTTTTACAATCAAATTTAACCCTCAATCTATTACTACCTCATGTAGTAACTTACTGACATAACCATGTGCAATCTTCGAATCCACGGACTCCTTCTCTTCTTGGATTTACAGCAACACAAGCCACCTTGCTTGTGACTTTTAGATCTCACTCAAAGGTTTCAGATCATCATCAGTAATGATCTTGATGCAGCAATTATGTTCTACCAATGCTTGATTGTAGTTCTTGCTCCAATAGATTCTTGTGTAGTTAGAAGGTACAAAAACTCTCAAATCTCACAAAGAGTAACACCCAAGTCTTCTAAAAAGTCTTCAAAACGTGGCTAGGGTTTCCCTTCTAGATGTAGAAAAGTTTAAATAAAACCCTAAACATTTTTGCGAGCTTGGACCTATTTAAAAATTCTGTAGAAAATCTGGCTTTGCGATTTTTGATCGGTCGAGTCTAATTCTCGATCGGACGAAAAAGGAAGAACCTCACTTCCTTCTTTTCTACAATCAGCTGAACTTGAAACTTGAACCTATACTTTTAAGCATTGCCTTACAATTAAACTAGACATGTTTTGTTCTCGGTTTGCCAACACAATACAAATATGATTTTAAACATTTAAACCTAAATTTTTAGAACCTAACATATTGTATTTTGTTCTCATTTTTGAAAATATGTATTCATTTTTTGAATTCGAATTTAGGTTAAAGAACCCATTTTTACTTTTGCCTTTGTTTGGCACTAATTTTGAATACAGTATTTGAGAACAAAAAAACACCATATACGAGTTTGGCACTTGGTTCCTATTTTTGAAAGAAAAAAAATCCAGTTTTTTTCACTTACAAAGTTGACTTGAGTGAGAAGGAATAGTAGTGGGTTCTACCCATTTTCAGTTTTATTACGAGAAAGTCATCATACTAGTAGTCAATCTCTATTTTCATACCCGCATTTTTTGGATATTGAAAATAAAAATAAAAACCGAAAACAAATTCATACAAGTTTGTTTCTAGTAGGTCCCACTGAAAAAGGAAGTGAAAACAAAATATACACCCTATTTTCTTATGAACCAAACATCGCAATGTCAAATCTATAGCACATGTTTCAAATCTTGTGCTAAATTTTACACAAAATTTCTCTCTTTCTATATTATTTTTAGTATTTTTAGCTTTTCTTTCATCTAAATAGTCTAAGGTATTGTATGTGCAAATTAGATTTGTGCTTATATAAAGCAATAAAATAAGTTATCTAACAGTATATCTACATGCAAAAACTTCTAAGTGACAAAGATGGGAGTTTTGACATGACAAAAATTAGAAAAGAAGAAAGTGATAGCAAGAGTGTAAAAAGGACACAAGATGTACGTGGAAAACCCTAAGAAATAGATGAAAAACCATGGTTTAAGCAAGAGTGGAATGTTCTTGCTCTGCTCAGCTTTGTATTATGTGAGGAAAACAGGTCACTCTTGTACAATAAAGGTACTCTTCCTTAAAGAGATACCTTGTTTTATGTCTTCCTATCTTATCAACTTTCTACTCTCTTCTCAAAAGATCTACTTGGGTTCTTACCCTCAAAATACAATATGTTTCTCTTATAATCTGTGGAATATGGTTGAGTACAAAGACATGTGTCAGGTCATCATTTCCTTATTTTGGATATTTTCACAACTGTGGTATTATCTAGTGACCGGAGGAGAGAGACCACACTAACGTGGCACTGTGACCTATGGGTAGGTGACTTTGCCACTGCTTGGGAAACCAACCTTGGAAAATGAGAGAGACATCAGGAGTACTATGAATGATACATGTGTTTTTGAAGTGGTCCAACATGCATTCAATCAATAAGGGGTGTTCTCATAGTTGCTGACCTTAAAAAGTCATTATCTCCCTTTTTGTGAGTGCTTGAGTACCATGTCAGATGCATATTTTACTTCCTTCCCAAGGTAATCATGCCTTTGGCATAGACCAAGAATAGTATCTTTAGCCAACATTTCCTCTTCCTTTGCTCATAGCCACTCCACATTTAGGGTTTGGATCCAATCACATATGCATTCTCTCATGCATTCGATGTGTAATGTACAAGAATATGTACTTTTTTTAATCATAAAAATATAGATTTCTAAAAACAATCATCCTAGTAGTGTCTAAAAAAAAAAAAGACAAATAGTCATTCTACTATAAGAATGGGGAATATGGGAAATTTGTTTTAAATTTGAAGTCCTAAATTCTATATATTTGAAATGTATTATTTTTTTTCTTAGTTATCCTTATACATTTGAAGCTTTTAAAACTTAGTTAAAGTGTGAGATTACTTTGGACCATTTAAAAGGGCAAAAAAAGAAAAAGAAAAAAGTATTGTACAACAATTTTAGGATTACAACTAATTTCATATTCATTCTCATAACTAATGTGGCTAACCATGAGCAGTAAATAAAAGCGATCAATTCATATGAGCACTTCTCCTGACAAATTTATACATTATATCAGTTATATATAACATTTTTCTCACAACAAGTGGGCTCCACAAATGTGTGAGACCCACCTATTACAGCTATTAGAGCATTAGTATTAGTGAAGACAAATAGGTAAAATGCCAAATTTAGCAACTAAATATCATAAAGGTAGTGAAACAAAAGTGTGCTACATCAGTGGAGCAAAACCCATATTTTTTTTATTGTTGAGTTACAGTGCATAGCCAAAAATAACTATGCATTGTAGCTAAGAGAGTAAAAAAAAAAAATTTTATTAAAAGATATATTATTTTATTGTATTGGTGGTGATAGTTATTGACTATTGTAGTAAATATATTATTTTATTGTGTTAAATACTGATGTGGGATAAAACACTCAAATCGTCCCTGGACGGCCATCACCCCGGACGCCGTCCAGAAGTTATCCTCAAGACGAGGGTAGCGGACAAGGACGTCCAGAGGGTGGTAGCGAAGTGACATCTCTCGTCCGTGGGATGCGCACGGACTACCCTGTGAGGACTCGTTCACGCACAGATCAGCGGACTAGGATGTTACACTTGGAATTTACAGGCGCACTCGACCAAGGAACTCCAGGACGAGGGTATCACACTTGGGAAAATCTCCGAGTAAGATGAAAGTCCCTTATTCCACGCATAACCGTCAGGTATCCGTTGTGAAACAAGAGCATAACTTCCAAATGGTTATGTAAGTTACGAGCTCTATCTCTCCTTGAAGCCATGAGAAGTTCATATTTTGGTAACCGCCCATGAGAACACTATATAAAGGCTGTTTCAGACAAACCCAGAGTATGTGAATTTTGACTCCAAAAAAGTTGGAACTCATAATATGGAGAGGAAAACTAACTTTGCCATTGGAGGGTTTTCGGCCGGCAACCCCGGTCGCCTTTGATTCATTTTTCTTTCTTTTTCAGGCCACAGAAAGAACTAGTAGTCCTTTCAAGTCCGAAGCATCCAGCCTACTGATTTTCTTTGCATCATCAAATACTAAAATAAAATCATTAACATTGGACGGATAGATAAAATAGCCTTTTGTAGTATCAAATTACTAAATTTTTGACATAATGAGATATTGTGGGTCTGTTTGAGATCCACTTATTTTACTGAAACTGAAAACTTTTTGCTAAAAATACTGTAGATAAAAGTAAAAATTAACTGAAATAGTACAGTGAGACTTATAAATAATACAAAAAAGTACAGTGAGACCATCAATAGTAGTAAAAATAAGCTGAATAGTAAAATAAGTTGACTTTTTAATTTAAAGCCAAACTTACACTGCGGTTCTGTTTGAAATTCTCTTATTTTACTGAAACTGAAAACTTTTTACTGAAAGTACTATAGATAAATGTAAAAATTAACTAAAATAATACAATATAAGACCCATGAAATACCAAAAAGTACAATAAAATTTATAAATAATAATAAAAATAAATTAAATAGTAAAATAAATTAACAAAATTAATCGTGCGAAACAGACACTACAGAATATTCTTTCTCTGACTCTTGAACTGGCCAGCTGGAATTAGAAAAAATTTATTTATTTTATTTTATTTATTAGAATTGGAAATGATTGATTTATCTTCTCCATAACTTTGCCGTGGAATATACGGGTCTAGTCACCATGACGTAATGATTGATTTATCACTTTGCCGTGGAATATACGGGTCTAGTCTCCATGACGCGTCGGTGGAAGAATGCACGCTTTTATACGTTTGCATCTTTTAGCCATTGAAAAGTGATTGGATTATAACTTACCCCACAAAAAAATTATATTAAATAAGTGATTGAAGTATTGGGCGCCACAAAATTTATGTTCTTTAAGAATAAATAATGGAAAATCTAAAATTGTTGCAAGAAAAATGAAATATAAAAAGCTATTATACTGCATTTTCTGTTTACTAAATAAAGAGAGAAATGAATGAATATGCCATCTCTTTAAATATTTTAGGACTACCGTTATAGCACCATTACAAAAGATTTGTAAACTTGGCATAACTTCTATTTGCATAATAAATCTCACGACTTCTATTTGTATGAACTCTTAACTCTGAGAGAATAATGAACCTGATTATGAAGTGTAGGTTGCTTTGATTAGGACCGGCCCTAGACATTTTGTAGCTTAAGGCGAGAATTAAATATAGGGCATTTTTTATACTTATATATTAAATAAATTAATATTTATTTAATATTTTTATATTATAATATATTTTATTTAAAATATATTTTTCTTACCTTTTGAGATGCAAATTGACTAATTAAATTTTTGTATTCAAGTTTTTCTAACTCTTTTTCTTACAATTGTATCATTTCCTTATCTTCTAATTCTTTTTGGTAAATTTCTTGCTCATTTGTGATATTTTCATCTAAATTTTGTACTATAGTTTGTTTATTACTAATAACAAATTTATCTATGGATCCTTTTTGAGATTCAATTAATTTTTTTGTTCTTTTTTTAAGTTTTTCATATTCAGATGGATATTTTCTAGCAGACATTTCTAATCAAACAATATATTTATAAAGACTTAAATAAAAAAATAACTTTCAAGTGTAGAGCAAATGAAAAATAGAACCTGATTTATATAAAAAGTATTGTTGTAGTTTCACCGATGACCGAACGATAACAAATTTTTAGCAATTTCAACCTGTATAAATAAACACTTATTCAGTATATGGTCATTAACTAATATATATATATATATATAAACTGAAAACAAGATTAAAATTAAAAAAAAGTACAACCATAACAAAAATTTTAAACACAAGTGCACAACTATAACACAACAAAGCTAATTAATAAGACCCACAAAAAAAAAAAAAACACAAAACAAATTAATAACCCAATACCCAACACAAATTTAAAAAACACAAGCAAATTAATAACCCATTCAGGCTTATTTATAACCCACCCAATACCCAAAACCAAAAAGACAAAAACGCACAGCACTGTGCAGCAGGCTTTATAAACGCACAGGCAGTAAGGCATAGTAGCACTTAGACTCTTCATGAAAAATCCTATCTATGACTATCTAACCCAAATCCAAAAAGAAGAAAACGCAGCAGCAAGCTTTATTAAAAAAAAAAAAACCTTGAAGGATGTTGAACGGCTGAACGGAATTGAGGAAGAGGAAGAGAAGGTCCGGACCGCCGGAGGAACTGAGGAAGCTTGCTGCCAGGCCCAAGGCCGGACCGCCGGAGAGCAGATGAGATCAATGACATTTGAGAATAGGGGAGAGAAAGGAATTCAGGGAATCAGAGAGAATGAGAATGAGAGACAGAGAGAGGCAGAGAGCAGAGATTAGAATAGAGAGAAAGGTAAAATTTTTAGAGTTTTGAGTTAATTTATTTTGTTGTGATTTGTGATTGTTTTCTAGTTAACGTGTTAGACCGGATTTGTAGTTTATCTGGATGATTTTTGGATTGTCTAATTTACCAAAATTTTTATTTTTTGGCTAAAAAGATGTGCCAGAATTTTGTGCTTCAACTTAAACTAATTTTTTTTCCTTTACTGTGTCAGATGTTCTTTACCTTAAACTAAATTTTTTTTCCCTACTGTGTCAGAGTTTTGGGGCTTCCCCTGAAACTATTTTTTTTTTCCTACTCCCTCTTATTTTCTAAAATTTTGGGGCCTCCCTTCTACTTGGGGGCCTTAGGCGACCGCCTAACTCGCCTAAGGTAAGGCCAGACCTAGCTTTGATATATCCGGAGTGAGATCTAAAGTAACGGTAAAAAACCTCAATATGTTGAGTAGCCACATTTAGTGTTGATGAAACATATATTCTCAAGATAGAATTTATAGTCTCTTAACGAAGATATAAAATATTCTCTTGAGATAAGTTTAATGGATTTTGTTATTCAGATTGTTAGGCCTAACCATTTTAGTAAGAAGTTACTAAAGTATATGTTTATGAAAATTGGATTTAATAAATATATAATGAATAATTTTAAAGGATTAAACCGGGTACTCAAGGATAAGAAGTAGTAATTTATAAAGTAGCAGTCTACATTTATGACTTTGTGTTACTACAAATATTTTATGAATGAGTTCATGTATAATATAGTCTTAGGATATAATTTATTAATAAGGCCTAGAGTGCAATTATATTTATATAGTGGTATTAAATATAATTAATGGTAACTTTGGACTTGTTAAGAGTTGACAAAAAAGCCCAATGCCCATTGAAGCTAGTGTCTTATTGGTCTTTTTTGGTTCCACTCCAAGCCACACACTAAAACCCAATTGGAAAGGCCCAATAGGCTAGCCAAATTAGATAATCAGTTAGTTATAAAGAGAGAAACATACATAATTTTTTATAAGAGAATGAAAAAAAAGAGACATCATTGTGAAATGGTGTGTATGTGTGAGTGAAGTCACTTGATTATTCTCCCTTGAAAGCTAATTGAGAGACCACACTTCTTGGGCGTAAAGTGGAATTAAAGTGAAGATTAAAAGTGTTCCCAAGTGCTTCTAATATTTCTTTTGAATTTCTTCACACCATGGTATTCTATCTTGTTCTTAAATTCTAAAATTTGCATAGTGCATGTTATCAATCATGAATGAAATAGATCATTATTTGTTACTTCCATTGTGTGTATTGTATGAGACACAAAATCAAAATTTCCAAAATCGACCCGCCAGTATCGGGTTTTGGGGACGAAGACCTGTTGCCAACCATCATCGGCGTCGGGTCGGCTGGTTTTCATGCCAGGTTGGATGGATTCTTCGGGTGGGTTGGGCTACGGTTTTGTGTGGACACCCCTAATGGCTGTTTATTATAGCTAGTTTATTAAAATTTTTAACTATAACACCATTGATAAAGCTTGGTTTTTGAGATTTTTACTTTTGAGAGCTAAAGAAACTTTTATGATCATTGTGAATGCTCTAATAAATGGAAGAGTTTTACAGCATATTTAGAATTATCTTTTTAAACTCGGTGACAAATTATAAGACTATCTATTTATATTATTTAAAAAAGTCATAAAACTCATTCAAAAAATCATGTAACTAAAATTACATGTGAATGGTTACATTATTTGCCACCTTGTAGGTTAATTAAAATTTTTTATTATATTTTTTTAGAAGAAATGTTGGAATAAGATAATCCCTAACATGTTTGGTGGCAAACCTTTTACTAAGGAAAATTATGGTTCAAATGTTACTTCTCATTTGATATAACAATTGAATTATTAATAATAATAAAAAGAAAAGTAAAAGAAACTCAGATATTTTTCAGACTTCAAACATTGTGACCATCATTTCACTACGAAGATTTTCATCGAATTACTTTTTTATGATGAAAAGGATAATGGAATTGAAAGACTTACATTGACTTGGCAGTATATAAATGTCATCTTACACTCATCCATCCCTCCAAAATATCCAAATAAAATTTTATGCATTTGGTTTCTCGAGGAATTAGATGGGGTCGTTTACTTGGAAGTTTCTAGTCTTCTTTATACTCTCATTGTTCTTGCATTCTCAAGTTTCTTCATCTTTCTCTTCAATACCACCATGCTTTGCTCTACTCCAATTTAATAAATCATTTTCCATTGACAGATCTGCTTCTCTTTGTGCGAAAATAAATTATCCCAAGACAGCCTCTTGGGAGGAGGGTAAGGACTGCTGCACATGGGACGGAGTTGAGTGTGACAAAATGACAGGCCATATGATTGGCCTTGACCTTAGTTGCAGTTGGCTTTACGGCACCATCCATTCCAACAGTACCCTCTTCGTTCTTCACCATCTCAAGAGGCTGAACCTTGCTAGAAATGACTTTAATCACTCCTTACTCCCATCAGAGTTTGGCCAGTTTAAGAGTTTGACTCATCTTAATCTCACTTATTCCTCATTTTTTGGTCAAATCCCATACGAAATTTCTCAACTGTCTTCACTAGTTTCGCTAGATCTTTCTGAGAATCATTTGTTAGTTTGGGAGAGACTCGTTGGTAACCTAACTCAGTTGAAGGAACTTTTTTTTGACAGTGTAGATATGTCCTTAGTGAGACCTAGTTCGTTGATGAATCTGCCATCCTCAATGACTACTCTTAGTCTCATTTTGTCAATTGCAAGGAAAAATCGAAGGCAACATTCTACACTTTCCAAGATTACAAATCCTTATTCTACAGGAAAATGCGGACTTAAAAGGTTATTTTCCAATGTATAACCGGAGCAGTGCCCTTAAGTTCTTAGATTTGTCGTCTACGAGTTTCTCTGGAGAATTACCAGATTCTATTGGCAATCTAAAGTCCTTGAATTTCTTGGATCTCTCTTTGTAGTTTCAGCAGTTCAATTTCAGCATCACTTGGAAATCTCACACAACTAACATATCTAAAGTTATCATCCAATAGTTTCACTGGGTCAATTCCAAAATCTCTTGGGAACTTTGGACAACTTAGATTCTTGGATTTATCAAATAACAGTTTTACCGAGTCAATTTCAGTATCACTTGAGAACCTCACACAAATTATTTTCTTGGATCTATCAACCAACATAATTAGCGGTGAGATTCTATTACAACTTCCATAATTTCAATGTTTTAGGTAGCCTCATCAAACTAACATTTCTTTTAATCATTGCGAAATATTTTAACAGGTTTGTTGACGTCATCACTATTCAACATGCCAAAGGTCTCCCGTTTACACCTTCATGAAAACCAACTTGGTGGTCCTCTTCCAAATCATGTAAGTGGGCTTTTGGATCTAACCGCTTTATTGTTAGACTCTAATTTCCTAAATGGGATGTTCACTTTACCGTCTTTGGTGGAATTAATCATTTTTGGCAATCAATTCATTGGAGAAATTGGTGAATTCAAGTCTAATTCATTACAGATACTTGTTATGGGAGATAATAAGCTACATGCCCATATACCTAGATCAATCTCTAGACTTGTGAAACTTACTTACCTAGATCTATCATTAAATAATTTGAGTATCATGTTGGAGTCAGAAATGTTTTCAAAGCTCATAAATCTTCAGGATCTTGATTTCTCATATAACCATGTATCAATCAACATCACCAATAATGTCATTGATTTCATGCCCATGCTTCAAAGTTTGAGCTTGCATTCTTGCAACATAAGTGAATTCCCAATTTTCTTGAGAATGACACCAAATTTGCTGATCTTAGACCTTTCCAACAACAAAATTTCTGGTCATGTTCCAAAATGGTTGGGGGATGTTGCACTGGATTCATTATCTTTTCTAAATCTTTCCCATAACTTTTTGACAAGAATAAATGAAATTCCTTGGAAAAACGTAATTTTTGTTGATCTTCATGACAACTTGCTGCAAGGACCATTTCCCACTCTACGTGCTCCAAGCCTAGAATATTTATGAATCTCGAATAACAATTTCATAGGAGAAATCCCTTCTTTAACCTGTTGAGCAACTTCCCTTGATGTTTTAGATTTGTCTCATAACAAATTTAGTGGCATGATTCCAAAGTGTTTGATGGACTTTAGTGTCTCTCTCTCGGTGTTGGATTTGCGAATGAATAAACTTCATGGTACAATCCCAACATCATTTTCCAAGAGAAACAAATTGAGGAATCTTAACCTTAATGGCAATCAGTTGGAAGGGCCACTCCCACAATCTTTGGTGAATTGTAGAGAATTGAAAATTCTAGATGTCGGAAATAATAAGATAAATGACACATTTCCTTATTGGTTGGAAATCCTTCCAAACTTGCAGGTTTTTGTCATAAGATCAAATAGATTTCATGGTCATATAGGCAAACCTACAACTAAATCTCCCTTTCCTAGTTTGTGAATCTTAGACCCATCCAACAACGAGTTTAGTGGCCTTTTGCCAAAAAAATATTTCAAATATTTAAAAGCAACAATGAATGCGTATCAAGGTGAAGTTGGATTGAAATATATGGGTGAAGCTTATTATCAAGATTCTTTAATGGTGACAATGAAAGGGACGTATATTGAGTTGGTGAGAATCCTAATTGTCTTCACAACTATTGATTTGTCAAACAATAGTTTTGAGGGTGAGATGCCAAAGATTATTGGAAAGCTTAAATCACTCAAGGGGCTCAATTTTTCTCACAATAACCTAACAGGTTATATTCCACAATCATTGGGAAATCTGACCAATCTTAAATGGTTAGACCTCTCTTCAAACAAGCTCATTGGGGAAATTCCTATATCACTAGTAAATCTAACATCACTGGCAGTTTTAAACCTTTCACATAACCAACTTACAGGATCTGTACCTTTAGGAAATCAGTTCAATACATTCAACAATGATTCCTACATTGGAAACTTGGGATTATGTGGATTTCCATTGTCAAGGACATGCAACAACCATGAAGCAATGCAACCGCCAGGTCCACCACCATCAACCTTGCAACACAAAGACAATTTGCAACTCAAACACATTTTAGGGCTTAAAAATGGGTATGGGTGGAAAGCTGTTTCGATAGGTTACGGATGTGGAGTGATATTTGGAATGTTTATGGGATATCTTTTGCTTAAAATTGGAAGGCCAAGATGGCTTGTGAGAATGATTGAATTAGAGCAACGTATCATGCTAAGAAGGCTGAAGAATAATGTCTGCAACCATGGTGGAAGAAGAAATTTGCTGAAACAGTTTGTGCATAGTTTTTGCTAGAGGTTTTCACGAAGGTTTCTACGGCATGTTGTTTCAAATTGTAATAATGTTTGCTGTTGGTTTGACTTTTTTATTTTTTGGGTTTTTATGTGAAGCTTTTGTATTTCGTTTAGCAAGTTGCATTTTGTGATAAAAGTTTATCCATGTTTTTTGTGAGAACATCATTGTTTATTAATTAAGTTCATTAAATTGATCAATTGGGAGAAATAAACTAGTTTTGGGCATATTGACAATGTTCGACTTTGTTAGCAACTCTCATGCTGACGCTTTGAAAACAATTTTAAAGCTGTATCTTCATTTTCACGTATGTACCTCATTTAACTTCTTTCACAGCACGACGAATTTACAAGACATTGTTAGTTAATCCCTCTCTCAGACTTGATATAATTTAGCTTTTTTTACGTACCAGTTATTGGCCTGTGCATTGCACGATTTTTTAAATAAATTTTTTGGAATAACTAAAAACAAATTAGAGTGTCCATTTATAATAATAGTGAGATTCAAAATTTATTAACCACTCATCAAGATGCTCATATTTATATCAAAGATATTATATTCTTTTTGTTAGGTTCTATATGTGTATGTGATAATTGGAAAACACGTGATCACAAACTTGTTTAGGTATAAATTATAGTATCTATAAGATGGATTAGACAATACTCAAGAACATAGTTATTAAACCTGGATTGGAAATTGACCTAGTTTATGAGCCGGGTCAATGGGTCACTGGCTCAACCAGTGGATCAACGGTGGAACTGCAAGGTCAAATAAAAGATTTTAAAAATTATATATATATATATATGTATATATATATATAAAAGAAATTTTTTTAAAAGACTTATACTTATTGCAATAAAAAATAAAGCCCAAAAAATATAAACAAAAGAAGAGAAAAAAATATTTTAGCAATAAATTATATAGCATATTGATATACTCATTCCTACGTGCTAAAATTGACTTCGTGAAATTGAAAAGTGCATTTATTTATTTAGGTTTTCTCTTATTTAAACTACCATGTTATCACAAATTAAAAAATAAAAAAATCAATGAGATTGACCTATTAATATAATTTTACACAATTCATAAATCCAGCTGGGTTAATAAAACTTAGCTGGGTCACATAGTTTGCTTAGAACACACCGGATTTTACCGGGTCTTATGCACATCCGATCCAATCAATGACCCGGACCTGTCTATGTGTTGGGTCACTAGGTTACTAGTCGGACCGATTGGGCCAGGTTGGGTTTAATAATACTGCTCAAGAAGATGCCAATACAGTGTACAAGAACATTAAGCTACAGTTCAAAGTAATCTGTTCTTAGCAAGTTCGATTGATTGAAGCTACTATTTGATCGATTAAAGCACGATTTTGCAGATTTTATTTTCAACCCATTAGCTTATCAAGCGTTTAGGATTTTAGTCCTACCTCCATAAGTATATAAAGAAAACCCTAATGCATTTTTTCCGAGACATTGAGAGCTACTCTTTTAAGATCTGAGAGATTTTATGCCTTCTACTCTTTCAAGCTTCTACCAGAGATCACATTCACACACTTAGTACTAGTGTGTACATTTTTAGACCCCTTAAGAACACAAGTTTTTTAACTTAGTTATTTAGCCAAGTGATTAATTTAGGTAAATTATTCAAATCTAGGTTAACACATGTAAATCATATCATGCAAAGAAGTGCGAAAAAATAAATAACACACAATATGATAACCCAGGAAAATCAAACTGATAAAAATGCTGGGGAGGATTTAACCTAGCTATCCTCAAGGTTAAACAGATCTATTATGAAAGAATTGAAGTTTTACAATATCGACTTAGACCACTAATATCCTATTGCTACCTCGAGTAGAAAACTTGCTACCTCGAGTAGAAAACTTACTACCACGACCACGTGACAGCTCCGAGTCCACGGACTACTTTTTTCTCAGATCCACAGCATCCACAAGTACACCACTTGTATTTCTTGAAAGTTCTTTATGCAGCAACTAAAATAATCACCAGGGTCTTAACATCAATCTCGATCTTGATAATCCTAAGTGTATGTGAAGACAAACACATCTAGATCTCACAAGAGATTCACATACACAACATAAACAACCACTAAAAAACGTGGTTAGGGTTTTTCCTTTTATACTTAAGCCAAAACATAAAACCCTACATGTGATATGGGCTTGGGCTGAGTTGGAAAATTCTTCAGAAAAACAATCTGCACGAGCTTCGATCGATTGAGTCTAATTTTTGATTGATCGAGCCTTGTAGATTTACCTAATAAATCCTGCAGTACACTTGATTCCAACTATACAAATAAATACACTTTGAGTAGCCTAATTCTAGACTCTAAGTTTTGATCATGGTTTGCCAACATTACACATTCTAATACATTTAGATCCTAAATCCTTAGAATCTAACACAGTGGAATCTAGTTGCAACCCAAGCTTTAGCTGTCAATTGTACTGGCGATCCAAAGCTTGAATTGGAGGTTTATGTGGGAACTAATCTATATTAGAGAAGTTTGTGAAATTTAGAGCTAAGTTTGTTAACTTTACTTAGGTTGACTATAAATTGATATTCTAACTGCAAATTTCTATCTGATAGTAGATTTTTCTTCTTGAGATTAGTTCCCCTATGTTTTTCCGTTGGAATAGGTTGTTCCATAAGATTTCTTAGGTCATCATGACATTGTGTTATTTACTTTTCCAGTGTGCATGATATGTTTGATTATTTGTTTAACCTAAGAATTTCATAATTAATCTAATTAACAACTTGGCCTTAAAGCCGGTTAAACATTGTTTATTCAAGGGTCTAAATCTAACACCTTTTTAATTTCTTATCATTTTTTAACGAAAAATATTTTCTCATTTAATCATAGATTTTCCATGAATCAAATAAATTTTTATTAAAAGGAAAATAACAATGGAAATAGAGTGACATCCTTATTGAAAAAAAATAATAATAATTCCAATTCAGTCTAATGATGCTTATTTTTGAAGAAAAAATAATTCTTCTAAAAAAAGAAAAAGAAAAAGAAAATAATAAAAAGAAATAAATAATAAAGTGTAAGGTTGAATTTATTCAATTATGTGTTGGCTTTATTCTGTGCTAAATTTGCTTGTATTTTAGCAATTAGATACCTTGTATTTAGGTGGGAATTATGTAAGAATAGTGTGTGAGAGTGTGTAGAAACCTCAAATGTGTGCACTCAAGAAGAGCCTCATGATTGGCGGGTCGCTAAAGGTGGCACACGTGTAGAGCATGTAGGGGAGTTGAAGGGCCGTGACAGCTAGAGCACTACATGACAAAACTTCCAGTTTGGCCAGGCAGTTACCACGTGACTCAAACTCACGACTCGTTCCAGTCGTGAGGTCAAGTCGCCAGAATGCCCTGTTTGGATAAAACCTGACGTTTCACATTCCTCATACACTCTACTATAAATACCCTTCTACCCACGAAATGTAGAGAGCTTCTAGAGAGAATTTTGAGAGAGAAACCCTAAAGAAAACCAAGTTTGACTCATCCACAATCTTCATCCTTTGATCCTCCAAATTTCTCTACTCTCACCCTCTCCATTGATATATCCTTGAGAGGTACATTTAGCCAAATCCTCATCTCACCATACCTATATCAGTGATGAGGTATTTTGGTGCTTGGAAAGCAATTCAGAAGGGACCAATTCATTTTGGTTGATGCAATGGGTGATTGCGGGATTTGGTAAGCTAAAGAAGACAAGGTTCGGCATAACCTTGTTGGAGCAAGAAGCTTAGAGGGCTTAAGTGCACTGGATATATTAGGCTTGGAGGGTCTTTTGCTATTCATGTATCCCAATTTCATTCTCTAGTGGATTATTGACCGCTTGAAGGGTGGCAGAGAGGTTTTTCGTCGAGTTCTTCAGTTTTCTCTTCGATAACACATCGGTGTGTTATCTTTGTGTTTGTATCCTTTTTCCATTTCTCTTTACCTTTTAATTGCTACTGTGTTTGTGATTAAATATGGTTTAGAGTGTGTTACTGTTGGGTTTTATACCCTAAAATCCAATTTATTGACATGTCATTAATAATTAAATTGTTTAATTATATGAGGTTATTTGTAAATGAACTAATGAGACATTATCTTAGTCCATGAGATGCATTGTATGTGATTTAGTCACTGAAGATGTAAATCACAAGTTCCTTGTAAACTCAAAAATGCAGTTCGTAGTCGGTGATGAAATTGAGCATTTCATCTGCAAAGACTATAACATATCAACTAAGATGATTTGTCTTGGTCATGGAAATGGAGATTTCTAGTTGGTATGTTGATATGTTTTAAGAGTTAAGACATATTGAACTAGATCGCTATAAGATTTATTATTCTCCTAACGATTGTCTAATGAATAATAAATCTCACGACTTTTATTTATATGAATTCTTAATCTTGAAAGAATAATGGATCTGATCATGAGATATAAGTTACTTTGATATATTAGGAGTGAGATCTATTAGTCATGGTCAAAATCTCAGTATGTTGGGTAGCCACATTTACTGTTGATGGAACATATATTCTCAAGATAGAATTCATAGTCTCTTAACGGAGATACAAAATATTCTCTTGAGATAAGTTTAATAGGTTTGGTTATTCAGAGAGTTGGGCCCAACCACTTTAGTAAGCAGTTACTAAAGTATATATTTAAATGGATTTCATAAATATATAATGAATAACTTAAAGGATTAAACCGGGTACTCAAGGATTAAGATGTAGTAATCTTCAAAGTGGCAATCTACATCCATGACTTTGTATTACTACGAATATTTTATGAAGGGGTTGCATATACAATAAAATCTTGGGATATAATTTATAGATAAGGCCTAGAGTGCAATTATATTCATATAGTGGTATTGAATATAATTAATGGTAACTTTGGACTTGTCAAGAGTTGAAAGAAAAACCTAAGGCCCATTGGAACTAGTGTCTTATTGGTCCATTTTGATCCCACTCCAAGCCCAATTGGAATGACCCAAAAAGCTAGCCCAATTAGATAATCAGTTATATATATAAGGAGAGAAACATACAGAATTTAATGATGGTTTTTCATAAGTCTTTTTCAGAAGTATTTTCATTAAGATCATACTTGGAATGAAATGGTTTGTATGTAAGTGTTGGACACTCTCTTATTCTCTCATTGGAAATTGATTGAGAGACCACACATCTTGGGCATTAAGTGAAATTGGAGTAAAGATTAAAAGTGTTCCCAAGTGCATCCGATTTTCGGTTTTGGTTTTGAATTTCACTGCACCAAGGTACACTTTCTTGTTCTTAAATTCTGAAACTTACATAGTACATGTTATCAATTGCAAATGAAGTAGATCCGTTATTTTTCCGCTGCACATGTTTTGTATGAGATACAAACACGTATTTTCCATGTATTATCCAACAAATGGTATTAGAGCGGTCTTAAATTTCGAATTGTATAACATGTTTTGTGAGTTTTGGAATTTGGGACAATAGTTTCATGATGTTAGAAATTTAATTTTCTGCATGGTTGAAATTATTAATTGATGAAAACTGATTTTGATGTTATGATGTTTAAATTTGAGTTTAAGTATGTTAAATTGAATTTTAAGGCTATATTATCAATGATATTCAGTTTAGATATCAATCTGTTTCCATTATGTTCATATGATGGTTGTTTTTTTTTCATGAAAACGTTAAAAAATTGTCTTAGAAAAATTTGGAAAATTCAAAATTCGTGACGCTCGATCGATTGAGCATCTGTCGAGCATCGATCTAGTTGGCAGAATTTTTCTTGACCGATCAAGGATCTGTCAAGCATCAATCAAGCTTCGTGAAATTTTTCTCGATCGATCGAGAATCTATCGATGATCGATTGAGCAGCCAGAACTTTTCTCGATCGATCGAGGTACATTCTCGATCAATCGAGAACTGGGCATTAATTCAGAATATTTTTTCACATATATATAAAGAACAAGGATGTGTGTGATGAGATTACATATGGTTCTAACTAAAAGACCTAATGAGATCAATGGTATTAGTTAAATAGAACTCTTAGTCCTAAATAGTTTGGAACTAGTCTTTTAACAAACATTCTAATGAGATTAGAATTTTTGTATGTTTGAAAGTCCTTAATTTATTTTAATTAGAAGTTTTAATGAGATTAAAGCTTAATTAAAAGGTATATAGTTTCTAATGAGATTAGAACTTTTCTTTTAGAAAATTAAGGATAGAGTTCTATATAACTAATTTTTTGATTCATTAGTGTTTAAAGAATCCTAAATAGTTTAGGACTTCCGTTTCAGTTAGTGATACTAATGAGATTAGAGTCTTCAACAAGTGCAAGGTTATTAGTTGTGATGGGATCACAATTATTTAAGAAAAACCCAAATAATGAGTAAGAGTGCTTAAATAACCCTTTTGTTAAGTTTATTGTAATGTGAATAGATACCTTGTCTTGACTTCGAGTCTTGCATTCTATGCAGAGGGTATTTACTTCACGGATTACAAGGTTAAACTTCTTTGTGATTGCACGAATGTTCGTTACGCTATTGTAACATAACTTAGTAACATCACATCGAATTTAAACAATTAAACACATATGGTGTGTAGGGTTAAAATTGTGATGAGATCACAATGTTTTCAATACAATCCACTTGTTTTAAAATTTCTAGTGGGAGAGAGATACAATAGTTGGATCTCACGGCTTCCATTATTGGTTCATAGTAGTGTGGGGTAAGCACCTCGTCTTGGCGTATATGCCTCGCGATCCCAAAGGAGGGTGTTTACTTCATGGTACTACAAGATTAAACTTACCTGTTTAAAGTAGTGTGAACAGGAACCTCGTCTTGGCGTAGATGCCTTGTGATCCCAAAAGGGGGTGTTTTGCTTCATGGTACTACAAGTTTAAACACTATAAAGGGAGATGAAATGTGGCTACACATGATTCTAGATAATGGTGTATACTAGACTAAGTGTAATGTTAACCTCCTAAAGGAGCTATGTCATTATTACTTAGAGGCTAAAGAAAAGGCGGCAAATTATTTTTGTTTGGTAAGAGTTACCATGATAACATTAATAATGAGAATAATTCTCGTCTGATCATAGTGATTGGTATGACCTCGCTTCCAAGGAATATTAATTACGGGATTAGGTTGTCGTTGCACCTAGTATAGTATCGTTTTCAAGTTCCATATTATATGGTTATGGACAAAAATATAATGTCCTGGTATTGAGTTTGTAGTCTCAAAATAAAGTTGTCATAAATTTTTTCTCTAGCTATTATTTTAATTGAATCACATTAACTAAGAAATAATTTTGGACATGGTGCTTAAAGGAGTTGAAGTACATATTTATGTTTTAATTCAACATTGTCATAATTTCCTATGCATTATGCATTGATGGAAGATAGCTTATGATATGATCATAGTCTCCATTGAAATGCTGAAATGTTACATTGGCTTCTATCTCAATTGTACTACAGCTCATTATGATTATGATATTTGGAAAATGGGTGTCAAGACTACATTTCTTAATGACAATCTTGAAGAAGAAATCTACATGTTGCAACCGGAAGGTTTCATAGCAAAAAACTAAGAGCATATGGTATGCGAGTTGAAAAGGTCCATTGATGGACTTAAGCAAGCATCTAGGTCATGGAACATCAGATTTGATCAAGCAATCAAATCATTTGGTTTTGAACAAAATCTTGATGAACCATGTGTGTACAAGAGACGTAAGACAAAGTAGTAATGTTCCTAGTGCTTTATGTTGATGAACTCTTTGGAAATGATGTAGGGGTAATGTCATCGGTTAAAGTTTGGTTATCAAGCCAATTTAAGATGAAGGACTTGGGTGAAGCTACCTATATTCCAAGGATCAAGCTTTGGCGAGATTGCAAGAATAAGATGTTAGGCTTATCACAAGCTGGATATATAGATAAGGTCTTTAGAACGATTTAGCATGCAAAACTCTAAGAAAGGATTACTTCCTTTTAGACATGGAGTTCCTCTATCTGATGACCAAATGCCTAAGACTCAAGAGGAAGAAAATATGATGAGACAAGTTCCCTATACTTTTGCTTTGGGAAGTCTCATGTATGCCATGCTTTGTACTAGACCAGATATTTGTTATTCAGTTGGCATGGTCAGCCGATATCAATCAAATCCAGAACCAAAACATTGGCAAGCTGTAAAGCATATTCTCAAGTATCTTAAGAGAACGAGAGATTATATGCTTGTTTACCATTGTGATGATTTGATTCCCATTGGCTATACAGATTCAGATTTTCAGTCGGATTTAGATTTCAGAAAATCTACGTCGGGTTGTGTTTTCACCTTGGGAGGTGGAGCCATAAGTTGGAGTAGTGTTAAGCAATCTTGTATTGCAAACTCCACCATGGAAGCCGAGTATGTTGCTGCTTGTGAAGCAGTAAAGGAGGCTGTTTGGCTTAAGAAATTCCTTTTTGATCTTGGTGTTGTGAGAATTAAGCAAGTTCTCATCACATTTTTTTGCGACAATAGTTGAGCGGTTGCACAATCCAAGGATCCAAGGAATCACAAGAAAGGAAAGCACATTGAAAGAAAATACCACATCATTTGAGACATTGTTACTCGAGGAGATGTGGTTGTAGCAAAGATTGATGGTGCAAACAATCTAATGGATCCTTTTACCAAAGCCTTGCCCCAAAGGACTTTTGAGTCACATTTGGAGGAGATGGGAGTTAGATTGTGCACAATAGTATTTAGGGCAAGTGGGAGATTGTTAGGATTAGTGCCCTTAAATCTTATTGTATGATGCTATGTATGACATGATGTATGACTTAATATTGTGATTAATAAAGTTGTTTTATTATAATCTAAAATAATGGTAACATGAATATATGACATTATCATATAGTCCATGAGATGCATAGTATGTGATCTATGTGATTTAGTCACAAAAGATATAGATCACAAGTTCTTTGTAAACTCAGAATTTTAGTTTGTAGCCGGTGATGAAATTAGGTATTTCACTTGTGAAGATTATAACGTATCAACTAAGATGATTTGTCTTGATCATGGAAATGAAGATTTCTAGTTGATATGTTGATATGTTTTAAGAGTTAAGACATATTGAATTGGACCGCTGTGAGATTTATTATTCTACGAACGACTGTCAATTGAATAATAAATCTCACGACTTCTATTTACATGAACTCTTAATCCTGAGAGAATAATGGACTTGATCATGAGGTGTAGGTTGCTTTGATATATCAGGAGTGAGATATATAGTTACGGTCAAAATCTCAGTATGTTGGGCAACTACATTTAGTGTTGATGGAACATATATTCTCAAGATGGAATTCATAATCTCTTAACGGAGATATAAAATATTCCCTTGAGATAAGTTTAATGGATCAGTTATTCAGAGAGTTAGGCCTAACTACTTTGGTAAGAAGCTACTAAAGTATATATATATGAAACTGGATTTCATAAATATGTGATGAATAACTTTAAAGGATTAAACTGGGTACTCAAGGATAATATGTAATAATTTACAAAGTGACAGTCTATATTTATGATTTTGGGTTACTATGAATATTTTATGAAGGAGTTGCATGTACAATAAAGTCTTAGGATATAATTTATAAATAAGGCCTAGAGTGCAACTATATTTATATAGTGGTATTAAATATAGTTAATGGTAACTTTGAACTTGTCAAGAGTTGACAGAAAAGCCCAAGGCTCATTGGAGCTAGTGTCTTATTGGTCCCACTCCAAGCCACATACTAAAACCCAATTGGAAGGCCCAAAAGGCTAGCTCAATTAGATAATCAGTTATAAGGAGAGAAATTTACAAAATTTTAATGCAAGAAAAAGAAAAACACTATTGTGAAATGGTGTGTATATAAGAGTGAGATACTCTATCATTCTTCCTTTAAAACTGATTGAGAGATCACACATTTTGGGCGTTAGTAGAATTAGAGTGAAGATTGAAAGTGTTTCCAAGTGCTCCAGATCTTCGGTTTTGAAATTCACTGCTCCAAGGTACACTATCTTATTCTATATTCTGAAACTTACATAGTACATGTTAACAATTACGAATGAAGTAGATTCATTTATTTTCCGCTGCGTACATGCATATTTCCTTCAGAAAAGCACAACGGAAGCATAAGTTCCAGCTTCTACCACCCTCATCTAGTGCAAACTCAACCAAATTAGAAATCATAGCCGCCTTATCCACAACAATAGCAAACATAGCCGGATATAAATCTTTCAAGGCAGTAGGGCTACTCGAAGGGTCATACTAGAATCTGATACGAAAACCCTCGCCACCGCATACAACACTTGACCAAAGAAGCTCTCAGCCCCCTTCCTAATGTTCTTCCATATACCACATCCATGCGTCCCTTTAACAACTCTAGTACACCATCCCCCACTAGCCTCCCCATATTTGGAAGCTATAACCTGCCTCCATAAATGTGTGGCCTCATACCCAAGCAAAGCTTGGTTAAATAGTCCAATCTTCTGGATCCCCAAGCCACTTGCCTCCACTGGCCACACAACTTTCTCCCAAGCAATAGGTGAGAATTTGAAAACATCATTAGATCTCCCCTAAAGGAAATTCCTTTGAATCCTCTCTAATCTGTCTGCCACATGTTGTGGAATAGTGAACAAAGATAAAAAAAATGAGTAGGGAGACTTGATAAGGTACTCTTCAATAAAGTAAGTCTACCCCCTTTTGATAGATATAATTGCTTCCAACCTACGAGTTTCTTTTCCATCCGTTTAATGATAAGGTTCCATATTGAGGAATCCTTATAGTGTGCCCCCAAAGGCGTACCCAAGTAAGACATGGGTAAATAGCCTACCTTACAACATAAAATACGAGCTAAGTCATCCAATTCCCAACCTCACCAACCAACACAATCTCACTCTTACCAACATTTACTTTCAATCTTGTGATAGCTTCAAAGAAAATTAGGACCATACGAATATGTAACAATTGTTCCTCGGATGCATCGCAAAAGAGAATAGTATCATCAGCAAATAAAAGGTGAGAGATATGCAAACCTCCACTTGCATTGGGATTTGCTTGGAATCCACTGAGAATGCCTCCATCTTCTGTCCTTTTCAACAACCTACTCAACACTTCCATTACCAATGAGAATAGGAGTGGAGATAAATGATCCCCTTGGCGAAGACCATGAGAGCTTCAAAAGAGGCTAGCTGGAGACCCATTAATAAGCACTGAAAAATGGGTAGTAGAAATACACACCTTCATCCATCTCCCCCACTTCTCCCTAAAACCCATCCTTTCCATAAGGTAAAATAAGGCACTCCAATTGACATGATCATAAACCTTCTCAATATCCAATTTAATAATCACACCCGGAATACAACTCTTCAATCTACTATCCAAGCATTCATTTGCGATCAGAACAGAGTCAAGAATCTATCTTCCCCCAACAAAAGAATTCTGGGAGTTGGAAATAAGTTTATCCAAAACACAACGTAGTCTGTGCCAAGACCTTTGAAAGTAGCTTGTACAAACTACCCACAAGGCTTATAGGGCAAAAACCTCTAATATTGACTGCATTAAGCTTCTGGGTATTAAACACAAAAAGGTGGCATTGAGAGATTTTTCAAAGATACATTCTTTGTGAAAGTCTGCAAAAAAAGCCAAGATCTCCTTCTCAAGAACACACCAGCATTTTTGAAAGAAAGCCTTAGTAAAGCCATCTAGACCGGGAGCCTTATCACCCTTAGCCACCCGTAGGCTTGCAATCATCTTCTCCTTCTCAAACTCCCTTCCTAAAGTAAGCCTATCGGTTTCAGTAAGTCACCTGAGAAACTGTGGACTAGCCAACCCCAAATGAAGCTCCCACGAAGACTTGGGACTCACCAGAGGCCAGCCTTCTCAAGGCAATTGCAACCTATTTCTCAACACTAAGAAGTCTTCCCTCGATGTTGATAAGCCCTAATGGTCTCTTGAAAAGGAAATTTTTTGTGCTGTTTCTGTTTGTCAATGTTGAAGCCTTTAATGATTTATTGCCCTGTCAAGTGCAAGTTGTGTGGGTTTTCAAGTCTTAGGTTGTATGGTGCAATTGTAAAAGTCTCAGGTTTTCAAGTGCAAGTGCACAGGTCCAAGTCTTGATTGCAAACACTTCATGCAAAAAAATGTTAGAGTAGGGATTGTAGTCAAACTACCCTTTCGAGGACCCTAGTGGGATCAGGTTTAACACTGGGTAATGAACCAATATAAGCATTAAGAGTCCTGCTGGTCTACCTTATTCTGTTGCTGCTTTCTAATATGGTTTTGTGAATGTTGATGCTACATTATGTGTGTTGAGAAATTTTGACCCCGGTTGATAGAATTAACAAGTTTTAAATCCAAGTTGTTAATTAGATTTATTATGAATAAACTTGTTAAAACAAACAAACATCAATATCATGTCAAAATCATATGCAGCGGAAAAGTAAATAAGACAAGATATGATGACCCAGGAAAACCAATGAAACAAATTAGTTTCACAGTAAAAAACTTGGGGAGAAACCTTCCTGAAAAGCAATCCACTATAATAAAGAGAAGTTTCAGATTTAGTACAAAACCTTTGTCCCTAGATTCTACAATCCCCGTAGATGAACTTATAGTAGAAACCTTCTATTGCTTCAGAACCTCTGAATTCTTCAATGTATGAATGCCACCCTTTGATGCATGGATCTCAGTCCTTTGCACGAATCCCAGTATGTGACTCACTCACCAACTTGAGGAAGAAGAATGTTGGCTGCAAAGTTCTTCACTTCATCAACAATGAAGATCAAGAAGCACTTGATTACAAAACCCTAAGGCGCAAAAGACGCAGTAACTTCTTTCAGAGAGAATAAGGCTCCAATCACCTTTTTCATATGTTCTCCTTGTATTCTTTTATGTGACGGCCTCTAAAAAAAGCCTCATATATGTGTAGGGTTGTGAGAAAAGAAACCCTACACAAATACATGAACATAGGCCAAAAATCAAATCTGAAAATTCTGATTTCCGTAACCTCGATAGATAGTAGCTATGGAGCTTCATTAAACCTTGATAGATAGCTATTTGTCGAGCAGGTGTCTAGCTATATGTTCACAGGTTTCGAGCTATCTGTCTAGCTTTAGTGAACAACTTTTCTTCTGTTGTTTCTTGGTACAGTCTTCATGGCTTTAATACTAGACCTGAACAACATATTCTTTGAAGTATTAAACACATCCTAGATTTACCAAAATACAAGTAAAGTGCGTTTTGTCATAGGATTAGCCAACTACATAAAATATGTCTTTAACAATCTTCCCCTTTGGCAATCTATGACAAAACCACAACAAACAAATGAACATATGAGAGAAGTCATAAATCATTCAACTCATACTCACTTGTTAAATACAATAAAATTTATCCTATCACAAACTCTTGAAAATTTTTGCAAGAAGAGAGTTCATGGCATGGAAGACTTTGACAACCTGTATTTCTGAAACACTTAAATAAATCTCATCCAGGCATCTTTGTGTGAAATTGAAATAATAGATTGCATACAAATAAAGAAACATGTGTATAAAGATAGAAAAGAAACAACACATGTAGAGGTAGGTGAAGAAGACATACATATATATATATATATATATATATATAATATATATATATATATATATATATAAGGGTATGTATTTCTTCCCCTAACTTGTAGAATCTTAAGAAGAAACCACAAATTCTCGACAATTTCTCCCCCTTCTTGTCATGATTGACAAAGGGTACAAGAAACTATAAAGTTTTACCTAAGAAACATAAAGATGATCAAGGATGATCAAGAAGGCACAAAGAATCCATAAAAATGCATGAATGTAATGAAACAAGATGCTACGAATGACAAGATAAAAGAAACATATAAACATGTGAACAAAATGCATGCAAGAGAATCTTGATCGATCGAGAGGTGTCGAGGATCTATCGAGTGGATAGAAACTTTCTCAATGGATCGAGAAGCTGTCGAAAAGCTATCGATATTGCGATAAGAAAAAGCTGAAGAGCTCGATTGATAGCCTAGTTGTCGAGAGGTGTTAAGGAGCTATCGAGATGCTTTAAAAAAAGTTTTTCAAAGAGAAGAAAAACACAAACATGAATGCAATCAAACATACAACTCAACCAAAGATCCAAACATTTTTATCTCTCAAGAACATCTCTCAACAAAAAAAAAAAATGTCATGCATTTTGATCCAAAACACACACACACACACACTAAACAAGTCTAACCAATTTTATATTTCAAAAACAAGTTAAGACAGTTTAGTGAGCATACATTAACGTATGTAAACCTTGTGATGACCAAATTACATCGTACCTGCACATGTATCAAAAATAGCAAAGAATTTTGTGTGTTGTATGTGAAAACATCGTAAGATTGCATAAGTGTCTTTATGTTATGACGATTTGGGGTATGAGTAAATCAATTTAACTCATACACGATCATAACTATTTGATAGGGACTATCACCTTTGAGGTATATCCTATAACTCCCACATCTCCTAGAATACACGCTTACAATCATGTTTTGAAGCATTTTGTTCTTTTTGCTTTTATTTTCTTTGCATATTTTTCTTTTTATTAAGCATATCATGCATGGGTATATAAATGAGATAAAAGAAATACCCAATAATGTTAAGCTCTTTGACATTGCACTTTTGCTATGCCGAAGCATACAAATGTCATTGACATTCCACTTTTGCTATGTTGAAGCATACAGATGTCATGTCATGATTGACACGTAACAGTGGTGAGATGGTTATTTATGCCTTTCTCTTAGGATTTTCTAGTCCTTCCCGTCAAAAAGAGTGATACAAGTGTTAAGTACAAAAGATTACTTAATCTTACTCATCACAAACAAAGAGGCACAAAGCTCGCTTTCTGAGTTGTGCATAAGGATGCTTATCTAAGCTACAAAAGATACAAACTTTTGAGAACTTTGTTTCAATGGCCATTTTAAGGTTCGCAAGAACCAATGTACACATACACACTGTTTTTGTATTTTTCAATTTTTTTTTTCTTTGGAAAACAAAACAAAGTAAAAACTAAACAACCAAAAAAGAAAAAAAAGAAAAAAAAAAAAGACAAACAACATGAAAGCATGAAAGAAAGATGCAAATGCATGAAGGCATGATTGAAAGGTGCAAATGCATGAAAGCATGATTTCGAAAGCAGATAAGAAATCAAGCAAACAGATTCCTACTTTAGATAGAAAGAAATACAGCAGATGACAAACAAAAAAGACAATAAGTCTTAGGTTCCTTTCTCATCCACACAACACGAGTCTTTGGTCGTGAAGATGAAAAGACACGTATCCTAGTATGTCTACTAAAGGACATAAAAGAATTAAGATTCTCCTGAAATTGAGTTAAAAGGCTCAAGGCTTTTAATAACTCTCCAAAAAAAGGTGTAGCTCCTTGAGAGGAAATCTGTGACCGTTTGGACACTTGTTTTTAAGGATACAGCTTAAAGCAATTAGGATGAGTGTGTCCAGAAACACTACAATAGTGACAAACATGAGCAGTTTTAGAGCTACTCGGCTTCCTAGAAGGAGGTCTAACCTTAGAGGTTGATAGGGACCTCAACTTAGGACAATTTGGCCTAATATGACCAACAATATGACAATCATGACAAGTGGGGACAAAAACATATATTTCTTTCATCCTAGGAGGAGTTTTAGACATAGGTTTAGAAACTTCAGCGCTAACATCAGATTGTTTGCCTTTGTCTATCCTAGCAGCATTAACCTTCAACTCTTGATTATTCCTTTTAAATAGAGGAATATAAATTTTTTTTTCTTTTGAGTTAGGCTTAACAACAAGTTTAGCATTAGTTAAATTTTCAACTTCATTTTTAAATTCAACTAGTTGCTTTTCCAAACTCTTAATTTTGTCTACTTGAGATGAAATTTGATTTTTAAATTTATCATTCAAATTATTTGCTGCAACTAATTTTGCAATCAAATCATCTCTTTCAAGTTTGACATTTTTAAAATTAGCTTTTAATTTTGTAGAATACTCAAGAGATTTCATTCAAATATTATAAAGCTTGCAATAGGCATCTTGAAAATCATCATCATCATTCAACACAAGATCATGTAAATCAAAATAATCAAGAGTTTCCATGACAACGGGGGTCAAACATCACACTCAAGAAATTAATCCAATCAGAGTGTACTCGCTCTGATATCACTTGTTGAGAAATTTAGATCCCAGTTGATAGAATTAACAAGTTTTAAACCCAAGTTGTCAATTAGATTTATTATGAATAAACTTGTTAAAACAAACAAACATCAATTTTATGTCAAAATCATATGCAGCGGAAAAGTAAATAAGACAAAATATGATGATCTAGGAAAACTAATGAAACAAACTAGTTTCACAGTAAAAAACTTGGGGAGAAACCTTCCCAAAAAACAATCCACTATAGTAAAGAGAAGTTTCAGATCTAGTACAAAACCTTTGTCCCTAGACTCTACAATCTCCGTAGATGAACTCATAGCAGAAACCTTCTACCACTTCAGAACCTCTAAACTCTTCAATATATGAACGCTACCTTTTGATGCACGGATCCCAGTACGTGACTAACTCTTTTGCACGAATCCCAGTACGTGACTTACTCAGCAATTTGAGGAAGAAGAATGTTGGCTGCAAAGTTTTTTACTTCATCAATAATGAAGATCAAGAAGCACTTGGATACAAAATCCTAAGGCGCAAAAGACGCAGTAGTTTCTTTCAGAGAGAATAAGGCTCCAGTCACCTTTTTCATATGTTCTCCTTGTATTCTCTTATGTGACGGCCTCTAAAATAAGCTTTATATATGTTTAGGGTTGTGAGAAAAGAAACCCTACACAAATACATAAGCATGAGCCGAAAATCATAGTTGAAAATTCTGATTTTCATAACCTTGATAGATACCTCGATAGATAGTATCCGTCGAGCCTCATTATACCTCGATAGATAGCTATCTGTCGAGCAGCTATCGAGCTATCTGTCCGTAGGTGTCGAGCTACTTGTCCAGCTTTAGTGAACAATTTTTCTTCACTTGTTTCTTGGTCCAGTCTTCATGACTTTAATACTAGACTTGAACAACATGTTCTTTGAAGTATTAAACACATCTTAGATCTACCCAAATACAAGTAAAGTGCGTCAAAAGATTAGCCAACTACATATATATGTCATGAACAATGTGACCTCAGTTTTTTGGGTGTGCATGTCTTTTTGTCTAGGGGTCAGACTCCTTTAATCACCAGACTTTGATTGATCAGTCTATGTTTATGGGTTTTCTTTATGAGTGATACTAGAGATACTACTGATTTTATTTTTCTTACATAAGCTTTAAAAACTGAAGTGTCAACATTTAAACATAATACATAAGGTAATTGAAGAATTATGTATTATACTGTTGATGTGGCACCAATCATATTTATTACCATTTCAATTTGTAAATTTTTTTTGTAGTAAAATTGGTAGTACCTTTTTAATGTTTTCCTTTCTTGACATAATCACTAGCTTCATAACGTGTTTATTTGAGCGTGAACGTGTTGTAAGATTTCACAATCCTAATCATTTATCCATTTTCACTTTTTATTCCATATTTTGTTATGTTTTGCATGGGCACTCGTCAAATTTACAGATGTTTGACATGGTCATGGCGTACACCGCTTTCCAAATAGTTATAGAATGGTGGGTAAAAGTTTGAAAATTGAAATGGCTTAATATATCAATATATCAAAATTTTAAAAATTGTATTTATTCTTTCCTAGTATTTTTGATGCTTACTGTTCTGACAATTTATCTTGTCCTGCCTGTAGAATTTGTTGGTGACGTCTATGTTAAGCAAATCTATTGATCAATATCCACAATCAACTGTGCAAAAGCCAGATGAACCAGAGAAAGCAAGCGAAGAACTTGAGGCTCACCCCAATTCGGTACAAAATGGGGTCGAACCTATGGTAGGAGATGGAGATGAAGTAAGGACAGATGTAGAGGCTGATATAGATGATGATATGACCATTGACATGGACGCTTTTGAAGAAATAGTTGGATCATCAGAAAAAAAATCCGAACCAACTGCAAATTCTTAGTCTTGAGTGATTATTTTCGGTCAATTGAATGCCTCAATTTTTACGGAGCTAATGGCTCTATTTCATTGGAGTTCTGGATTTCTAAATGGCCACGGTTGGCCCAGTGTATTCTGCTTCTGGGTTTGGTAAACTTCATGATAGTGTTGAGGAAAGGATAGATCCTTGCGGCGAGGAATTACAAAAATCTTGTCTCAATATCCTAGGTGCTGTATTTATAAAATAACATGAGATCGAAGATTTCTTAGCTTTTCATCTGCTTATCAAGAAAAAAAAGTGAGAGGATTACTTGGCTTTTCAGGTATTAATTAAATTGGTAGTGCTGTATTAAATTAATAACTTGTGAACGAATTTAAGCTCTTTATGTGATTTTAAATACTCAGGTGCAAGATAATAGCTCATTTGTTTTTGAGAAACAAACACACGCACACACAAGGATGGGCTCTAACACATGCACACAACAAACTCTACTCTAAAGCCATAATAGATAAGTAGTTCAATTTTAGAACATAAGTGACATCTTGGAACTTGTATTTTTTAATTCTTTTTTCCTCATTGCTGAAGGCGTTAAGTATATATAATATTGAGTCAATTGGTTGTAATGAAATGTTTTTGGTTTATTCCCATATGTATAGATTTGTAAATTAAGTTAAGCAATTTTTTGCAGAGTGTTTATTAAAGAGCATGATTGTTGACTACTGTTGATAATTGTTGGCATAATTTCCTATTTCCATTTTAACTAAATTTTATAACCAAGTCTAATGTGATATTCAAATATTAAATCATAAGAGGTCTCTAGAATACAGAGGATAAAAAATTCTATTTACAAGAGGATGGCTTTATTTCCTGGAATTTAATTTATTGGCAAATTTGATGTTCTATTTGATGTTTTATTTGACTTCTAAAGATAATAGAGTTGTTGTGATTGCAAAGAAAAGGGTAGAGCTACTAAGGAGAATTCACGGTTACAATATATCTTTTGATGATATTTTGTTTTAGAGAAGATGAAATTATGTTCATCAAAGAGAAGATGAAATTATGGATTATTTTTATGGAACAGGTTGAACGAGTTACAAATTTGAATAATTAGGGGCTTTTATTTTCTTGCTTTTGAATGGGCTTTTTTTTTGTTGAATACATACATATATATATATATATATATTGTTGATGTTCATTCTAATCCATTTTTTTTTTTATGTAAAAGATAAGAGGTCTAATCTTGTTCTTTGGGTTATTTTTGCCGTTATTTGGGCTAATATTTATTTTTGTTATTTGAGTTTTTGTTTGGTTTTACTTTTTTAAGAGGTTAAGGATTATGTTTAGGTGGGCCAAGATAGTTTTTGTTGAATCCAAATTCTAGAGATTTTCAAGTCAGGCATTCAATATATATATATATATATATATAGTTTTAAGGTAGACAAAATAGGTTTAAGTTATAGAATATTGTGTGTATGAACACCCTGAGTAATATATAAAGCCGACACTGATAGACCCTACTATTTATTGACAGAAATCTCAGTCATACTTGATTTGATCAATAGTATCATTGTTATTGCCTATTCCTATGAATTAACATCACATCGAGGGGGAAAAAAAGATTTAGCTCATGTTGATTATCAAAAAGCAACGACAGCAAATTTTTATGAGGCACATATTGAAGCCTTGAAAAACAAAAAGTAGAACTAGCATGCAATAAAAATGTTAAGGCTAGGGAGTGTTTGGTTTGTATTTTTAAACAACAATTTTTAATTTTTAAACAATATTATACATATTTTCACACTTTTTCACCCATATGTATTTCCACAAATGTTTTCAAACAACAATTTTCAGTTTTTAAACACATGTACCAACGGGCACTAAGACCTTTGTGGAAGGGGGCTTGGTTTGGAAATCATTCATACCTTTTGGATGGAATACATGTTTTATGCATGCACATTCATCTTTCTTTGAAACCAATTATTTTTGCCTTTTTAGTTAAATCTGAGTCATGGTTATATTAGGTTCACCATGTGTGATTTTTCCATTTTGAAAATGGTATAACATTTTATCAACGGGGTTAGAGCATTAGCCAGTATAAATTAGAGTTTCTAAAAGTAAATCCACTTAACTCATTATGAGAAGTGTTACGTTCATAACATTTTCATACTAAATCATAGATGGTAAGTTATTATTTGTTTAATTTGAATCTACAACTGAAATTAATTTTTTGTCCACCCATAATAACTAATAACAACCTGCCACTTAAGATTTGTTATGAAAGTGTTGTAGATGTGCACTTCTTATTAATTAACCCTGTCAAAGATATTTCAATGCAATGATAGAATTTTCAACCTCTATCTTAAAACTTTAAAAGCCAACACTTCATATTTTTGCCTCCATATTTTAAGACCAACATTGATAGGCCAAACACATATTGACCCCTTTTGATGGATTAATTGATTAATTAGCCAAGTTTATTAATTAATCAAATTAACATGCAAACGCGTGGTAGCACAAACAAATCACCAATGAACTAAAGTATGCAGCAGAAAATAAATTGACACAGTGATTTGTTTACGAATGGGGAAAACCTACACGGCAAAAACCCTACCGGGTGATTTTAAGGTTACCACTCCCGAAACTCCACTATTATCACAACAAGCGGTTACAAGTATAGGAATCCCAAGTACCTTACCAACCTACAGTTGAACCCTTACCCCAATACCCAATTGGACTTGTCTTGTAGTGACAATTTTTCCTTTCAATGCACGGCTCCCAAGTACGTGGCTAACCAATTGCGCGGATCCCAATACGCAACTTCAATCACCAATGAGAGAAGATTGTTGGCTGCAAAGTGCTTCAATTCATCCACACGATGAAGATCAAGAAGATGCTCAGTTACAAAACCCAATGGTGCAAAGACACAACAACTTCTTCACAAGAGAGATGAACTAGGGCAAGAACTTCGTCTCAAGTTACAATTTGCATGAACAAGGATTTCTCAATGCTTGTGTAACTTGCCACACTTTGATGGCCCTTAGAATAATCCTTTTATATGTCTAGGGTTAGGAGAAAAGAAGGCCCAAAGATACATCCACAGATTAGAATCAAAACAGAACTTAGGATATGTTTTTCTTAAATCTTGACGGCTACAGGTGTCGAGGTGCTGTCGAGCAGTTGTCGAGCCTTGGGGCTAGAATAGCTTCTTAAAGCTCGATAGATGCAGCTATCAAGCTTTAATGAAGAGCACTTTTAAGCTTGTTTCTTGGACAGACTTGCATGGCTTTAACACTTGATCTTGAAATCTTGTTTATTGAAGTATTAACCACATCCTAAATCTACCCAATTACAAGTAAAATGCATTTTGACAAAGGATTAGCCAATTACATAAATAATGAACGACATATGTTCTAAACAAGTGAAACACATATGTCCTAACAATCTCCCCTTTGGCAATTAATGACAAAACCACAACCAACAAATAAACATATGAGAGAAGTTATAAATCACTCAACTCATATTCACTTGTTTTATACAATAAAATCTATCCTAATACAAACTCTTGAAAAACTTTGCAAGAAGAGAGTTTATGACAAGTAGACTTTGACAACCTGTATTTCTGAAACACTTTAAACAAAACTCATCAAGGTATCTTAGTGTGAAACAAAAATAATAGATTTCATACAAATAAAGAAACATGTGTATAAAGAGAGAAAAGAAACAACACATATAGAGATAGGTGAAAGAAACATACATCATCACATATATAACAAAGATAAGCAGCACAATGTATGTAATAATGGTCACAAGACCTAGGTACAAGAAGAAAGTGTATCTAAAGTAGAGAAAAGAAAACGATACAAGTAATCCTCACTACATCCCTCAGCACTCAACATTCCCCCTATTAAAAAATGTCCTATACAAGCTCTCCCCCTAAGTATGACTACTCTCATAACCCAAAACTACTTCCCCTTTTTGTCATGAGTGATAAAGGGTAGAGTGTCAAGTAGACATCTCATCGGTAGAGCTAGCATCTCCATCATCATCATCTGAAGCATCATCGTCATCACCATCACCATCAGACTCGGAAGCCACAAGAGGTGGTGGAGGAGAAGTCTCGGGAGCAAAACCACCCATGGTTGCTTGTTGCCTAGCAATGCGACCAACACGAACATTCACCTGATACAACTCTATAGAGAGCATATCCAGGCGAGCATCCATGTGCTGAAGCTGTGCCATGATGTCTCCCAATGACACATCGCTCATAGAAGAGGAGGGAGCGGATGAGACACGAGCAGATGTGGATGGTGCAAAACGGGAGGAAGGAGTAGCTAAACCTGTCTGACGCGACCTAAGTTGTGCCTCACTATGTTTTACGGTAGCAGCATCTATGGCAACCATGACATGAAAATGGTGGGAGACAGGAAAAGGAATGGAAAAATGGCATAAAATCCTCGTGATAGCGGAAGGAAAGATGAGCTTATCACGGGTAGCCATATCCTTATACACATCCATAATAGAAAAGATAAAAATGTGAACGAAAGTCAATAATAAGATCCTCAATAAGAGACAATAGAAAACGAGCACGAGGCTCTGTGATAGAGTTGTAGTGAGAGAGAGGATGCAAGAAAAAAGTCATCACCATGTTTAAGAAACGAGGACCTTTAGCAAAAGGTCGACATGACGTAAACTAGTGCTTACCCCAATCAGAAGGGCACTCACAGAAAGCGGTGATCATCTTATCTTTGGACACAGTCCACAGACGCTCACACCCAGGGTAGTCAGGATGTGCAACCCTCGGAACATAGAGCACATCGGATACTGACTCCGGTGTGACGATTATGTGCGTACCTCAAACGCGAGTGTGAAAAAGAGGTACTGGAGAATTAAATCCATGCATGTTGGAGTAGAACTCCTTGATCATCATTGAAGGATAAGTGACCGGGACGTCACATAGTGACTCCCATTCCTGTTTGTGAAAGACATCGGGAAGGTCGGTGTCGGCAAAGTCTGCCAGAACAACTAGGCATTCCGAATGAACACCTCGTTTAGAGAAGTTCTCCAAGAAGTCCTGATGGGCTATCTCATCGTGGAACCGAACAGAAAGAGGAGTGGAATTAGAAGATGAAGAGGCCCTAGAACGAAGAGGGTTCTGGGTCGGAATAGACTTACGTTTTGGTGCCATAGACATTACTAATGCAAATAGAAAGAGAAGGGGCGGAGAAAGAAACACTCAGAAAAGTTCCAATACATAACGAGTATATTGAAAAGATAAAACGTATGCATGGGGAATGCATGAACATGTGACATGTAATATGAAAAACATCATGGGCTCAGCCCAATCCAATTCTACCAGCACACTAACATTTTTCACACATCTAAATGCATAAGAATACTGTTAGAATGCGAGTGTGATGTAATGCATCGAGTTTTTTAAAATAAAAACTACAAAACCCATAAAAAATTTCAACACAAATTCACCAAATTTGAAAAACCCCAAAATTTTTCAAAGACCCCAAAACCTAGGTTTCAAAAACATGAAATGCATGTAGAATGAGGGATACGAAGCTTACCAAGTGAAGAAATGCTTGATGAAGCTTAGAGAAACCTTGAGAAATGGAGTTGGAGTGAGAGAGAAAGGTTGGGAAGGTGAAAAGACAGTGTGCCTGCTCTGATACTACTTGATAGGCCAAACACGTATTGACCCCTTGTGATGGATTAATTAATTAATTAGTCAAGTTTATTAATTAATCAAATTAATATGCAAATGCGTGGTAGCACAAACAAATCACCAATAAACTAAAGTATGCAGCGGAAAATAAATTGACACGGTAATTTTTTTACGAATGGGGAAATCCTACACGGCAAAAACCCCATCGAGTAATTTTAAGGTCACCACTCCTGAAACTCCACTGTTATCACAACAAGCAGTTACAAGTAAAGGAATCCCAAGTACCTTACCAACCTACAGTTGAACCCTTACCCCAATATCCAATTGGATTTGTTCTGTAGTGACAGTTTTTCATTTCAATGCACGGCTCCCAAGTACGTAATTAACCAATTGCGCGGATCCTAGTATGCGACTTCAATCATCAACGAGAGAAGATTGTTGGCTGTAAAGTTCTTCAATTCATCCACACGATGAAAATCAAGAAGACGCTCGGTTACAAAACCCAATGGTGCAAAGACACAGCAACTTCTTCACAAGAGAGATGAACTAGGGCAAGAACTTCGTCTCAAGTTACAATTTGCATGAACAAGGATTTCTCAATGCTTGTGCAACTAGCCACACTTTGACGGCCTTTAGAATAATCCTTTTATATGTTTAGGGTTAGGAGAAAAGAAGGTTCAAAGACACATCCACGAATTAGAATCAAAACAGAACTTAGAATCTGTTTTTCTTAAATCTCGACAGCTACAGGTGTCGAGGTGCTATCGAGCAGCTGTCGGGCCTTGGGGCTAGAATAGCTTCTTAAAGCTCGATAGATGCAGCTGTCGAGCTTTAATGAAGAGCACTTTTAAGCTTGTTTCTTAGACAGACTTATATGACTTTAACACTTGATCTTGGAATCTTGTTTCTTGAAGTATTAACCACATCCTAAATCTACCCAATTACAAGTAAAGTGCGTTTTGACAAAGGATTAACCAATTACATAGATAATGAACATCATATGTTCTAAACAAGTGAAACACATATGTCCTAACAAACATTTTCAAAAAGATAGCATAATGACTTTAACACTTGATCTTGGAATATTGTTTCTTGAAGTATTAACCACATCCTAAATTTACCCAATTACAAGTAAAGTGCGTTTTGACAAAGGATTAACCAATTACATAAATAATGAACGACATATGTTCTAAACAAGTGAAACACATATGTACTAACAAACGTTTTCAAAAAAATAGCATAATGATTTAACTACTTAATTTCATAATATCCACGAAGATAATAAACCAACTAAACACTCCAATAACCCATATAAACTAAAATAAATGATTTATTAACTACAACACGTTAGGAAACCAAACTCCTACTTTATTTTGAGAGTCCATAGAAAAAACCTTAATCGGCCATCTGTTGTACAGCACCCTAACCCAATTATCAAATAAGATAACTCTCCCAAAACCAAAATCCATACTCATAAATCATGGTTTAAAGTCTTCACTTAATTGATGTTCAAGTTTGGTGTAGTATTTGAATTGCCAGAAGACACCCTGGAGTGAGGAATTGGCTGAATAAGTAACAATAATACACTATCTTTAGTTTCTTGGTTTGCAACACCGAACCCATCTCCATATTGGTACATGAAATGACCCATCCTTGCGAGGTTCATTGCAATTTCAATAAATGTTTGACAGAATGGAGAACTTGCAACTCTCTCTTCATTCACCTTCTTCCATGCTATACTAATCAAAGACTTCACGTACTCACGAGCATCTTTTTCACTAGCACCAGTTTCATTCATGTAACATTGGATTGATTTTGGAACATCACCTCTTTTTAATTCACTCTAAGTTTCCAAAGAAAAATAAAATAAAAATAAAACATTGTTAGGCTATGCTTGTGTGAAGTAGTTGAAAGCATTCTTAATGAAACTATTAGGATGGTGTGATTAACATACTGTAGATGTTCCAAGATCATCTGTAAGTCGTAGAATCATTGATGACCAATAGAATATTTTGGGGTACTCTTCCAAGCAATCCAAGGCTTCCTTCGTTATTGGATTGGTGACCATAAAGTAAGCATGCATTAGTATAACTGGTGTTGATATTGAAATCCATGCATTCTCAAGGTATTCTTCAAGGCTTGGTATATATCCGCTGTAGAACCACTTTGCCTCCAACAAATAAGATCTACATAAATCTGTCCACTGAAACAATTATAATAGACCATGAATTAGAGGAATTAAAATAATCATCCATTTAAGAGAAAATGTTAACAATAAACAATGATAGATTTAAAAGCTCTATCATGCCAATACCGCTTTTTTCAAGTATCGAATGATGTGGAATCCTTGTTCCTTAAGGGGATCAAAAGCCATTTCATTAACAAAGTTGTAGAGAATGAGGAAACATATCTTCATATAATCTGGAAGCTGATCCATTGCGTTGATCTCCCATCTGGAGTCACAAAAAAAAAAAAAAAAAAAAAAAATGAAAGAGTAATTTTTTAGTTTTTATGTCAAAAGGGATGAGGCGTAATGCACTATAGTGATTTATACAAACCTCTCAATGGCATCTGTGAAAAGCTTGAGTTCATCCAAAGTTCCATATACGTCATAAGCATCATCTACTATCGTTAACAGTGCACCCAACTTTGTTAAATTTATCCTACAACACCCAAACTGAGGTTGATCTATCATACCCATTGACCAGAAGAAAAGCTCCATTAGCCTATCCCTTGCAAATATCAAATTTTCTCCAAGTTTAGTGTTCTTCCACCACCTATTTATGGACAAAACAAGAAAATATCAAGTTTCAAAATTAAAATTTAGGCTATAATAAACTTGATTATTTGTTTTATGTTGCCATGAGATTTAATTTTAATTTTAATATTCATCATTGAACACTTCAATAGTTCAATAGAGAATCTATATAGTCCTTCCAGGGTTGTCAATAACTAAGTAATTAACGTATTGATTATATGTCAGATGAAGCTCAACTTAATGTGAGAAATAATATGTTTTTTTAACCTTGACACTTGTTTTAGATCTTCTTGGTGGATTGCTTGCACCATGTTGAAATCCAATTCTGCAAGCTTAAGTAAGATAGGATTCATGTCTTCTCTACTCCTATATATATCAATAAACCACCTTGTTTCAAACTTTATTATTCTCCAATGCAGTGGAAGCTCCAAGGCATAATTCACCATAGCAGAAAGAGTTTTATCTTTATTCTGCTTGACATATTCTTGGAGGAGCTTGGTTGCGAAATTTCTCAATTCCTCCAACATATTCTCACTTTCTGTCAAAAGGAATGATGCTTCATACAAGGATAGTATACCCTTGGTTTCCTCATGAAGGCATGCCTTGAATTTCCCTCTCTCATCCTTGAAAATATTGAAAACTCCTGCAATGACCAACGCAATAATTATTAACTATATTATGGTAGTATGTACACTGTCAAATTCAAGAAATAACTCTTTACCTAAATGTACTCTTTCCATTTTAGGTGAATTGGATAAGAATTTATTCTGTTTAAATAGCCAAATGTTTTTTATTTTTTATTTTATTTTTTCGTATTTCTAAATTACCTTGAGAGATGTTATATCCATGTTGTCTTAGGAGTCTAAATTTAAGAGCTGTGGCACATAAATTCTCCTTCCTCCATGTATCACCACTTTGATCATTGTTGTATAGACCTTCCAATATTCTCTTCATCTCTCCCTCGAAGTGATGAGATAATCCAAGTCTTTGCAAGATATCTATCAACTCGAGTTGCTCTAAAGGATCCACCACTTTGTGAAGCATCATCCGCACATGTTCCTTCAACACATTACTTTGTGCAGTGCAAGTTTCTCCCTACATCACAATTTTATCACTAGGGGCCAATCAGTTTCCAAGTAATATATAGTCAGAAGCACTGGTAAAAAGATATATCAATTGAAAACAATAACAAAATGATACCACATATTTGTTTCTCAGTGACTGGATGTAATGATAGTCCCAAATGGAAGGTTGGTAATTTGCTAATCGTCGAACGATAATGGAATTATTTGAAGTATTGCTGTCGGCCATGCTAGCTAGATGTTATACTAAATGAGACTGAGCTTCTAGATGGGGGAGGTGCTCTTGTGAAATTGCAAAGTAGGGAGAGAAGCAAGTAGGTTATATATAGGTGGAGTTTGGATAGCGCGTTTCCTGCGTCCGCGTTTTGTTTTGTTTTGTTTTTTTTTACCCAGCCGCAAGTTTGGACTTTTCAGCCATGAACAGTGCACAAATGCACTGTTCATGGGTCCCACAAATTTTACTTTTCAGCAACTTTTTCACTAAAAATGAGTCCCACAGCACTATTCACACATTTAAAAATTATTTTGCTACAGTGTTTTTAGTTTTCAGTTTTCAGTTTCAGCAAAATAAGTTCTATCCAAACGGACTCATATTATCCATTGAGGCAGAGTTACTATGGTTTTTGTGATTGGATGGGTTATTATCTGAAAAGAAAGAGAAAAGAAAGAAGCAAAGAGAAAAAATAGAGAGACAAGTGAAAGAAAGTAATTTGTAAAGTGATATATGTATCACATAACTTGATTCTGTACATTGTCCTAATTACAAGTTCCAATGAAATATCCGTGATTCAAAGAATTCCGGGAGCATCATTTCCTCCTCTCTAAACTCTCATATGAGCAGCGGCACCCACCTAGAGGGAGTGATGCTATTACTAGCTCTAACAGCAGAACACACAATGCTTTGCTCTTGGGGAAGATTGGTCTGTGTGTGTCGGGAGAATGAACACACTTTATCCATATTAAGTATCCGTTTGGTAAAGATTATTTTTTTTTAACTTATTTACTATTCAACTTATTTTTCCTACTATTCATGAGTCCCACTGCAGTCTTTTTGTACTATTCATGGGTTCCATTGTACTATTTTAGCTAACTTTTACCTTTATTTATAGTACTTCTAGCAAAGTTTTCAATTTCAGCAAAATAAACGGATCCCAAATGGATCCTAAATTTGATCTCCATTTTAAAAGGTCATATCATAGAAACATATGGTAGAAATTCAATATGGAATTTTTTTTCTTCTAAAATTCCATGTTTTTTTCACTTATCAAAATTTTGTTTGGATCTATGTTAACTCATGTAGTATATTTTTTGGTGTTTGATACGCCAAATGCTAAAAATTCAGCATTTGACACACCTGATGCTAGTGCTCTATTTAACTCAACTTATTACCCAATAAGAGAGATGAAATAGATAGGATTCAATTTCTGTATATATGAAAAAAAAAAAAAAATCTTTTGTTACAATGATAAAGAGCAATATTATGAAGCATATGTTATAGATTGAAATTATATATATATATAATATATATATATATATATATATATATATATATATATTACAGTAATATACTGTTTAAGATTTTTTTTCTTAAATTTCTGACATTAATTTATTATTGCATAGTGCATTAGATTGAAATATGTTTAAGATTAAAAGCAAGAAATAAGTTTTTGTTACTGTTGCTAGCCATCAATTAAAGGCCTTAGGCCTCCCACTTGTCCCAATTTTTTTTCAAAGGTTTTACAACTCTAATTAAATAAAAACAAAAGGTCAAAAACTTGTAAAAAAAAAAAAAATCTAAAAATTATAGAGTGGTAATTGTTTTTGATGGCTAACCACTAATTAGATTTAAGTACTTTCATGTTTATCACCTGAATTTGAGCATGTTATGTTAACTTATGCATCAATCATGGGTTGAAACACAAATAGAGTGTAGATTAGGATATAGGAAGGGCATAATAAAAATTTTCATTTAGTTTTTATGTACAACTTTGTCATTAGCCTTTTCATTTAGTTTTTATGTATAATTTTTTTAAATCTCACTTTTTTTTTTCTCAAATTTTAAAGTATAAGTATATTTTAGCATTCTTTCAAGGGGGAAAAAAAGGTAACTACACTCTACCCCAAACTTGAAGGAAAATAAGTGATGCTAAACGCATAAAAAGTGTAAGAGGTGAATAGTACTTGTACCTAGAAATGAGTTAAAGAATCTTAGGACTTTGATGATATTTTTTCCATTCCTTGTGGTGCCACGTTAGTTGACATGCAAGGCAATAATTAAACATTAGTCATGACTCATGAGTGATTATAACTTTTTTTTTTTTAAACAATATCATCTCATTTCATTAACATAAAAACATGAACATGGGCATAAATTTATGTTGGAAAAATAGTATTAAGTGAATAAGAAACTGAAGTTTAATTTGTTAACTTGAAGATGTTATTAAATGTGGTGAAAATCCTGAGTCCCACATACAAAAGGAAAGAGATAATATATGAGTTTCTATACTCATGGACCGGACATTGGGTTGGGCTTTGGTAGATGAGGCAAAACGGGCGGGTCAGATTGGGTCGGGTTTAGGTCGGGTCAATCAAGTTTGTTGGTCAATCAGGTCGTGAGTTAAAGCAGGTCGTTTTTAAACGAGTCAATCGGGTTGTGGGTCAGGTCGGGTTGACCCGTATTTTTCAAATGAGTTTTTTTTTTTTTTCCAATTATAAAAACAAATCAATATAACTTGTTTAGAGATAATGAATAAAATTAATGACAACCTATTTAGAAAGAATGAATAAAATCAATTAAACAAATCAAAAACAATTCTGACAGTTTTGAGCATGATAGAAATTCTTTATAGTCATAAATTCATGATAGAAAAAGTCTTCAATGTTAATAACTCACTTTCAAAATACATGTAATTACAAGTTTAGATCTTAAAAAAGAGATAGATCTTAAGGAGTACTAAAATGTATATATATATATATATATATATATATATATATATATATTAAGTTTATATCACTTATAATATCATTCCCACTTGCAAATTGTAGCTTAAGTTGGCCGATTTTTTGTCAGCATCTTTATCTACAATATAATATTTTAATATAACTTAAGGTACCATGAAAAAAAATCAATAAAGAATTAAAATTTTATAATAGAGGCCGAGAAAAGAGAGGAGGCACAAGAGAGAAAAGAGTAGAGGCGCAAGAGTTAGACTGAAATTATGAAAGGCTAAAAGCTCTTACCTCGTAGTGGTTTGTGCCTTTCAGCCTTTGTGGACTACAGCTACTACAAGTTCTTCTCCTTTATTTTTTAGAATCAACTACAAGCTCTTAAGTCTAGCCATATATTGTGTTGGTAAATAGTGAGTAGGTTAGTGTACTAGACTACTAGACTACATTTGATTGAAATTGTGAGTCAAGTGTGTGACTTTAGAGCTGTGAAGTGTCCTATCAAATTGAATGAGAATTTTTATTTTTATAATAAATGGGTTGTCTTGTCTTTAGTGGTGGAACTAGGAATTTTCTTTGGGGGGGCCAAGTTTTAAATAAGATCATAAATTTTAATATGTATATACTATATTTATATTATGTACAATGAAAAGTGTTATATTCACAATAAATTTTAAGTGACAGGTTGTTACTGGTTTTAATCTAAAACTACCACTAAAATTATTTTTTTATCCACCAATAACAACAAATAACAATCCACCACCTAAAATTTATTGTGAAGGTAGTGTTAAAATGTTATGGACGTGACATTTTTCTATATACAATAATCTTTCTGTCATTGAATGGATAAAAAAAAACATATAGTCAAATAAGTGAATAACCAATCATATATTTTTGTCAAATTTATAATAATGTATTATATTTATATGCTATATTAATATAGTATATTTATCATTCGCCATTTTAATAAAAAAAATGCTATGTACATAATATTTTCACAATATTTTCACCATAAATATTAAGTAATAGTTTATTATTGGTTGTTACTAGTGGGTAAAAAATTAATTTCAATTGTGAATTTAAATTAGAACTAATTAAAAAATTAGAAACAATATCAATTTATTAACTATAATTTATTGTGAAAATATTATGAGTGTAGCACTTCTATCAAAAAGATTAAAGAATAACAGAACAAGAGAATGAAAACCAAAAAGCCACGTACCTAATTGGGAGTAACTAAGATCACCTTTTTCTTTTGAAGTGTATAGTTTTAAAACCATACACGTGTGGTCCTTTAGAAAACAAGTCAGAGAAAAGAAGAAATAAGTTTCCTACTCCTAATATTTTCCCAAAACACAGATTTGAGACAAGAAATTGTCGAGCTCGTAAATTACATTCCTACTCCAATGCTTTGTGCTTTATGCACTTAGCATTAGGACGTAGTTTAAATATTTTTTTGACAATTTTTTTTAATGGGTCGGGTTACAAGTTATCTGGGTCGGGTCACGGGTCAACCTGTTTTTGCTTCGGGTTAAAAAATTCGAGTTCTGGTCAGACATTTTTCGGGTTGGGTCGGATCGGGTCAATATCATAATAAGAAAAAAAAGTTGTTGAGTACTCTCTTATAAAAAAATAGTCGTTGAGTGCTCAATTCTAACTTAAGCTTTGAATAAAAAATTTTAATTGTTTATTGAGCTTCTACTTTAATTATATTATTATTGTTTTTGATAATTTGAGAATTGAGGCAAGATAATTTTAACTTTAAATATTTTTAAAAAAAGACTAGAAAGTGTCAACTATTTGAGTTACAAAGCTATCAATTAAATATATTATTATTTGTTCTTAGTCAATTGAATATATGAAAAAACTCATAAAAAATTGATATATAATATATATGTATTTAATAAATATTAATAAATGAAAAAAAAATTAGAAAAATGTAAGGTTCATGTAGTTTGTGCTAACATATCCGAAATGGGAGCCATTTCCATATTTTCCCTTTCGCTATCTTGTTGACTGTTTATTACATCTCCTATACCGCACTAGAGTGCTCAAGTTTCTTCAAGCTAGTACTTGGTTGTTAGGCTTAGCCCAAAAAGAACAAAAACACTGGGACAGCATGTTGATCTTGAGATGTTCCCAATAATTACTTCAATCTTGCTCACAATCACAAGTTAACCTATGTCTTGGGAAAGACCACGTTGTTGTTGGGGTTGGGATATGTTAATTTAACCTATAAATGCAATAATTGAGATAAAGTCTATCGATTAGACATAGACTAAATCTATGTAATAATTGAGAGAGTCTATGTTTGGTACACATATTTTCCTACCTATAGATTTAAGATATTCTTTGAATGGTTAATAAAAATATTTATTCTACTTGTGTCCCGATTTATCACCTTACCCCTCTTCCAAGATTAATATTTTATCCTTCTTTTTATATTTTTAATTTATTTTTGAATTTCTAATTTCTTTTTTTTTTAAAAAAAGATAGTTTAAACATACAACACTTGTTATAGTTTCAACATACAACACTTGTTAGGCGTGGAGCCTAGTTGTATTTAATCCAGATTATGACCAGACCTGAAATAATATTATTACAATTTTTAATAGGAGATTTTCTGAGGCTTAATATATGGAGTGAAGGCTTGGGCTGATCGGCCCAAGCCGTAATGGTAGCTTAATGTCAATACCGTGCACAAGATAGAAAAACTGTTGTTTTGGAGATTAGGGTTTTATGTAGTTTTTTAGAGAGAAAATTGTACTAGCGCATCTTGTATTTTTTTAAAAAAATAGTGAAATTCCTACAACTTTGTGGATATAGACAAATTATTGAACTGAGTAAATATTGTCTTGTATAATTATTTTCTTTAATGCATATTTTTCTCTACATTTGCATCTCATAAATCTGGGAATTTTGTGATTATTCCATTCAACAATGTCCACTCAAATCAAATCTCAAATCTCTTATTACCAATTGAGGTAACTGTAACCAAAATCTTTTTTCTTACTAGTTTCTATAGTGGACCCATTAGCTTTGAATGGGGAATTAAAATATTAACAATTAACAGAGAAGTAAAAACTAAATTAAAACGTGATTGTTGCGTACTCATTAGTCATTATCTATGTGACAATGCAATTGGCATTTGGCAACTAAAGATTTCTCCATTAAAAAAATTTAGATATTATTGCATCGTAGTACAGGCTCTTGGATTGTTCTGTCAATATTATAATTGGAATACACGTCGATGAGCGCTCAATAATAAACTTTAGCTTTGTTCAAAAAATAATAATAAAATTTAGCTTAAAAAAAATTTATATTTTACCACTCTAAACTATATTCCGATTACGCTTTACACCCTAAACTTTTTGAATGCACGTTTTACATCCCTAAACTATAATCTTTATTACACTTTGCACCCCAATATCAAATTTACTGTCTACTTAGATGGAAAAGTATGACACTATATGAAAAGACCATATGACTCATCTACTCAATCCCTTAAAAATAAAGAAGGAATTAAGTTTACCACCCTAAATTATGATCTTAATATACTTTGCATTATAAATTTTGAATTTCCATTCATGTTAATATAAAACTTAACGTTTGGTTGCAAAGTATAACAAAAGTTATAGTTTAAGATGAAGAATATGCATTCGAAAAAAAGTTTACAGTGCAAGGTGTAATATAGTGAATAGTTTAGGATGGTAAAATGTAATTTTCCCTTAAAATAACATTACAAACTCTTTCTTAAAATTGAGGGACACTCGATTCTATAAAAAAAATAATAATAAAAGAAATTGAGGGACATCGTACAACAATTATAGAAGGTTCACTTGCTTACTTAAAAAAGAAACTTAATCATTTATTGAGCTTCTACTTCAATTATTATTATTAGTCTTTTAACAAAAAAACACAATTATTATTAGCCATTAATCCATACAATAAATCAAAAAGCTTGTGAAACGGGTTAATGTCACATTGAAAGTGAGGGTGAGTTAAAGAAGTTTAATGTCTGTGCTGTGTATTCAATAGTTAGGTCATTTTGGATATATATCACTGTCAGTTTCTTTAAGACATTTTTCTCTCTCCCCGTGTGTGTTTTAAAATACTTAGTATTCTTAAAAAAATAGTAAATAAATAAATCAAATTAGAGAAAAGAAACCTGCAAAATTTACTTAAAATTTATTTAGAAAAAAAAAAAATCAAACCTAATTTAATTCAAATTTGTTGGGTGTTGGGTTACTTTATAACTCTAAAATTCAAAAAAGTAAAAAATATATTTATTAAAACAAAGATGATTATGTTAATCAGAAAATTATAATAATTTTTTATAAGTAATAATTTTTTTTGAGAGAGTTTCAAGATTTCTTATTCAACTATCAGAGACTTTACCAGTTGAGTTAATTAAAATTCACTTATAAATAATATAATTCTTTTAAATTTCTTTAAATTAACTTTAATTCATAATTTTAATCATAATTTTCAAATTTGTAAACTTTTCAGGTTTGAATAATAGAGTTCCCTAAAATGAACTTTTTGATACACTTGACTGAAGAATGTCATGGCATATCTATGCCTGTACAACATATAGCGTTGACGTTGATAACCATTATATGCGAGTACTAACATTTAAGACATATATAGCTTCTTTTCTTCTCTTTTATTTTTTATTTTTTACACACAATATAATTTAAATTTATGATAAGATGATTGCTTTTTTTTTATCAAACTCAAAATACCAATTGATTTTTCAAGTGAGAATCTTCCAAAAAGCTTAACTGAAACCAACACTAAGATAAAACTTTTACTACACATGTTAAACATGATATAAAATTGTAAATTATAATAATGGATAGATATATGGGTGAGAATTTCCCAAACAATATATAAAGGCATATATCTAACGTAAATTTTTATAATAAAAGGAGAGATACTCATAACTCACAAATATTCACTCTTAATTTACTCTTAGATTTAGAGATGTAAAGATAGTCAAATAGAAAAAAGAGATGAGACGAAACTCATGAGAGAGAAAGAGAGAGAGAAATATATATATATATATATATATATAATATATATATATATATATATATATATTTGTGATTTGTGTTGTTTAGTTTTGGAATGAACGGATTTGTATTGTTGTTTGATTTTGGGCCTATCATCAGGTGTATAAAAACATTTTTAAAAGCAAATTAAATTAATAAAAAAATATTTTATATATATAAATATTTTTTTCCAAGCCGACGGTAGATGAGGAGCCGACTAGAGGTACCCACATCCAACTACCCACACCAAGTGAGTGATTGGATAGATGTTTGCATTTTGAGTTTGCGTTTCCTTCTTCTTCTTTTTTTTCTTTGCACGACAAGCTTTACTATTACGGCTACTTTTCATGAATAGTAATCAGTACTGTTCATGCACGTGATTACACTGTGCGGGAGACAAAGTTATTGTTCAGCACTGTTCACGCACTGTTCATGGGACCCACAAGCACTTTATTTAGAAAAATATTAAAAATGGGCCAGACCGTACTATTCACACTTTTAAAAATTATTTTGCTACAGTGTTTTCAGTTTTCAGCAATAAGTTCTATCCAAACAGACCCCAAGACACAACTTTTATTCACTACAAAAAACGCGCGCTATAGCCCCGTTTCCTAGAAACGCGGCTTCAGACCCAACCTATAGCTGCGTTTTGTTAAACGCGGCCATAGGTTAGGTCCAAAGCCGCGTTTCTAGGGCCTTGAGCTGCGTTTTACGTCGGGACTATAGCCGCGTTTATAAAAACGCGGCTATAGGTCCAGACAAATTTTTTTTTTTTTTAAACAGTGCTATGTACAGTAGAACAATTTTTTTTATGAGGGTTATAGCCGCGTTTCACAAAAATGCAGCTATATGTCCAGTCAAATATTACACGTATTTTAAAAAGATGACCCGTGTATCCAAATAATTGTTTTTTTTAATACGGGGGCTATAGCCGCGTTTTCAAAAACGCGGCTATAGGTCCATATATATTTTTAAAAAAATGATGACCTGTGTATCTGAATAAATTATTTTTTTTATATAAGGGTGGGGCTATAGCCGCGTTTTCAAAAACGCGGCTATAGGTCTAGTCAAATAATATATATATATTTTAAAAGGATGACCGGTGCATCCGAATAAATTATATTTTTTTTATAAGGGAGGGGCTATAGCCGCGTTTTTAAAAACGCGGCTATAGGTCCAGTGAAATATTAATATATTTTTTAAAAGTATGAGCTGTACGTGCATCCAAATAAATTATTTTTTTAATATAAGGGAGGGGCTATAGCCGCGTTTTTCAAAAACGCGGCTATAGGTAACACCAATAAAAAAAACCCGGAACCCCACTTTCCCACCTACCCCCACTCTTATCTTTTCTTTCTTTATCTTTTCTTTCTTTCTTTCTTTGGTCATTCTTTCCCACCTACCCAGAACCCATAAATTTCTTGGGTTCTTTCTTTCTTCTCTTCTCTGCAAGTCACGCCCAGCTCTCCTTTCTTTCTCTCTTTTTTTTTTTTTTTTTTTTTTTTTCCTTCTTCACTCCAACATAGCTCTTTTTTTTTTCTTCGTTTCTTTACTGCTGCTTCTTCTTTTCTTTTCTTTTCTCTCTTTCCTTCTTTTTTCTCTCGTTCCTTCTTTTTTTCTTTCAATACAACGCACACACCGGTACACTCCACACCACAATATCAGCAACACAAAAGCTAAAGGCTCACTCATCTCTACTATTTGAAGTAAAAATTCTCTAATTTTTTTTATGGGTATTAAAATTTTGCTAGAAGTTATTTTTGCTATTGTGTTGCTAGTATTGTGCTTATGTTTAAATAGGTCTGTATTCTTGAGCTTTTGTGTTCTTTGAATGGATTTAGTGTTAAATTTGGGTTGGTTTTGTTGAATGAGAGGAGATTCATGGTTTGTATTGTTATATTTTGGAGAACGTTGCATTTGTACTGTTAGTATATTGTGTTTGATTTTGAATTTTCTGGGTGTATTTGATTTTAAACTTTTTGGTTTTGTGTTTGATTTTGAATTTTTTGGGTTTGTGTTTAATTTAAAAAAAAATTTGTTTGAATTTTGAATTTTTTGGGGAAAAAAAAACCCAGAAAATTTTTTTTGTTTTAAAAAAAAGCTAAATTTTTGAATTTTTTGGGGGAAAAAAAACCCCAGTAATTTTTTTTTTTGTTTTTAAAAAGACCTATAGCCGCGGTTTAAACGCAGCTCAAAGCAGGTTTGTAGCCGCGTTTTTTAAAAACGCGGCTACAGGTCGCTGACTATAGCCGCGTTTTTAAAAACGCGGCTATAGACCTGAAGCCTATAGCCGTGGTTCAAAAACGCGGCTTTAGGTCTGGTCTGTAGCCGCGTTTTTAAAAACACGGCTACAGACCCGCAGGGTCTGTTGCTTCGCCGCTTAGGCTGGGGTTGTAAACGCGGCCATAGAAAACGCGGCTTTAGGTCTATAGCCGCGTTTTCGGTGTCTGTAGCCGCGTTTTTGAAACGCGGCTATAGATCCCGTTTTTTGTAGTGATTACACATGTTATACTTGATATGAATTATAATAACGGATAGATATATGGACGAGAATCTTCAATATCTAATGTATATGTTTCCAAGTAGTAAATAGGTACCCAAAAAACCATAATAAGCTATATCAAAGGCCTTTGTTAGCAGCACTCAATTTGTACCTTTCTAGACCCCTTAAAATACAAACTGTTTAACATAATTAATTAATCAAGTGAATACTTAGGTTTATTATTCAAATTTAGGTTAAAACAAAAAAATCATACCATGTAAAGTAGCGGAAATATAAAGAACACAAAGATCTGATGACCCAAGAAAACCAAACAGTTAAAAAACTTGAAGAGGATTTAACCTAGCTATCCTAAAGGTAAAAAACAAATCCATTATAAAGGAATTGAAGTTTGTATAATAGAACTTAGACCACTAACATTCTATTGCTATCTCAACTAGAAAACTTACTACCATGACCTTATGATAGCTTCAAGTTCACGGACTACTTCTTTCCTTGATTTGCAGCAACCGCAAGTTTTCCTATTTGTGAATCTTGATCTTCTTGAATGTTCTTTATGTAGCAACTGAAACAATCACCAAGTTTTTGACATAAATCTTGATCTTGATAGCCCTATGTTAGGACATATGTCACTTGTTTAGAACATATGTCATTCTTTTATGTAATTGACTAATCCTTTGACAAAATGCACTTTACTTGTAATTGGGTAGAATTGAGATGAGTTTTATGCTTTAAGAAACTGTGTTTCAAGATTAAGTGTTGAAGTCATCAAGTCTGTCCAAGAAACAAGCTGAGAAGTGCAAGTTCATTAAAGCTCAACAACTACCTTGACAACTAGCATGTGTTGAGGTTTAAAGAGCTGTTCCAACCTCATGGCTCGACAGCTGCTAGACAGCATCTCGACACTTCTATCTGTTAAGGTTTAAGAAAAACATATTTTAAGTTCTGTTTTGATTCCAATCTGTGGATGTCTATGGCCTTTCTTTTCTCCTAACCCTAGACAAAAGATTATTTTAAGGGCCGTCAAAGAGTACACAAGTTGCACAAGCATTGAGAAATCCTTGTTTAAGCAAATTGTGACTAGAGACGAAATTCTTGCCCTAGTTCATCTCTCTTATGAAGAAGTTGCTGTGTAATGTGCACCGTAGGGTTTTGTAACCAAGCATCTTCTTGATCTTTATCGTGTGGATGAAGTGAAGAACTTTGCAGCCAACAATCTTCTTTAGTTGGTGATTGAAGTCACGTACTTGGGAGCTGTGCATTGAAAGAAGAAATTGTCACTATAAAACAAGTCTAATTGGATATTGGGGTAAGGATTCAGCTGTAGGTTGGTAAGGTATTTGTGATTCCTTTACTTGTAACCACTTGTTGTGATAATATTGGAATTTCGGGATGGGTGACCTTAAAATCACCCGGTGGGGTTTTTGCCGTGTAGGTTACCCCATTCGTAAACAAATCACCGTGTCATTTAATTTCCGCTGCATACTTAGTTTAATTGGTAATTTGTTTGTGCTACCACGCAATTTGCATTTTAATTTGATTAATTAATAACTTGGCTAATTAATCAATTAATCCATCACAAGGGCTTAATACGTTTTTGGCCTATCAAGTGGTATCAAAGCAGGCACACTCTGATTAGGGTTAATCTTTGTGTGTGATCCATTGATCCCTATTTTTCATGGATAGAGGTCAATCTCTTATTATACCTCCATTGTTTGATGGTACTAACTATGCATACTGGAAAGTACGTATGAGAGCTTTCTTGTAGTCTCTAGTTGAGAAGGTGTGGCAAGTTGTGGAGATAGGCTGGACCAAGCCTAAAGAAGCACCGGCCGATTGGGATGATGCTAAGATCAATGTGGCAAACTTCAACAGCAGAGCTTTGAATGCCTTATTTAGTGCGGTCACTAATGAGGAGTTCAAGAAGATATCCTCTACTGAAACTGCTAAGGAAGTATGAACCATCCTCCAAACAACCTATGAGGGAATAAAGGCTGTCAAAGATTTGAAGCTACAGAGGCTCACTACAAGCTTTGAAGAAATTAAGATGGAGGAGGATGAGTTGTTCGATGAGTTCTATGCCAAGCTCAAGGACATAGTGAACTCAGCTTTCAAGATTGGGGAAATCATTCCTGGACCCAAGATTGTGAGGAAAGTGCTCAGATCTCTGCCCGAGAGATTCCATGCCAAGATCACGGCAATAGAGGAATCAAAGGATATTGACAAGATTCCTCTGACAGAACTGGTTGGTAATCTGCAAACCTACAAGCTAGGGTTGACAAGAATTGACAAGTCGGGTAAAGGCAAGAGCATAGCATTAAAGGCCAAGAGTAGTGAGACAGATGAGTCATAAGACGATGAAGAATCTAAGATGAAGTCCTACATCACTAGGCAATTCAAGAAATTCATGAAAAATGCCAATGGAAAAGGCTTCGACAAGGACCGAAGGCAATCCAGTTCTTCTTAGTTCAAGAGCCAATATAAAGGGAAGAAGGATGCTAGGGATGGTGGTCAGTACACTGTTCCCGCAGGACCTAAGTGCTTCGGGTGTCAAGGCTTCGGTCACATGAAAGAGGAGTGTCCCACATATCTTAAGAGCATTGGGAAGGGCAAGGCACTTGCTACTACTTTGAGCGACACTGAGCTTGAGAATGATTCTGACAATGAGGATGACGGAATTTTGAATGCCTTCACTGCCACTGTCAATCCTACTGAAGGGATTATTGAAGATGTGGATGAAGAAGAGGAATTGGTGGAATCCAAGTTTGAAAAGATGGATGATCAAGATGATATCCATATAGCCTATGAGAAACTATACAAGCTTTCTGAGAAGCATGAGAAACTCTATAGGCTGGCCACCAAGAAGCTCAGTGATGTGGAACTTGACCGTGAGGAGCTTTCCACTAAGTTTGATGAAGCCAATCAGACTATTAGGGCACTGAGATTCGAGAACAATTTCTTGGCTGCGAAGACCAAGAAGCTTGAAGTGGAGTTGTTTTAAGTTAGAGCTTAATTGGAGAGGACATCAAGTGCGAAGTTGGATGAGATGCTCAGCATTTAGAAATCTACTTTTGATTGAACCAGTTTGGGGTATGAATTATCTTCTTCTAATATTGCTTCTACTTGTACTACTGTTTTGTTCCTCTTGCTAATAACATTAAAATTGAGAAAAATGATGTTAAAATTGAATTAGCAAGTGAGAACCTAGACAAGAGTAAACCCATCTTAGGAGTACCACCTAAGCTTGAGAAGAAGGAAACTAAAACCCTTAGGACTAAGAAGGCTAACTCTCAAAAGCCTAAATAGAAGAAGTAGCATCTCTGTCATCATTGTGGTATTGCCGATCATACTCAACCAAATTGCTATAAGTGGTTAGCCACTCAACAGAGCAATGACATGATAGCATTTAGGAACCAGAATTAGCTTCAAACCTCTCTTGCTCCTCTTGGAGATCTTCTTAAATCCCTCATGTTTCTTTCAAACTTGAACGGTTTCAATTCTTCCTCCTTATCACTGGTTCAAGGGTTTGCAAAAAGGAAAGGTTCTTCCAAGGTGGGGAAGGAAAAGGGTTCCAAGTGATTTATTCACTTTTTCACTCTCCCCCCTTCTTGTTTTTGTTTTTGCATTACTTGTGTGTTTTGCATTACTGTTTTGAGTCAGTCTAGTTTTATACATTGTTTTGCTTTGTTTAACATGTTTTTATTTGCTTACTTTTAGTTTTAGTTTTATTTTGTTTTTCAAATAAAAAAATGAAAAATTGAAAAATACAAAAACAGTGTGTGTATGTGTACATTGGTTCTTGTGAACCTTAAAATGGCCATTGAAACAGAGTTTTCTAAACTTTAGATCTCTTGTAGCTTAGATGAGCATTCTTATGCATAACTAAGCAAGTGAGCTTTGAGACTCTTTGTTTGTGATGAGTAAGGTTAAGTGATTTCTTGTATTTAACACTCGTATCACTCTTTTTGACGGGTAGGAATAGAAAATCCTAAGAGAAATGCATAAATAACTATCTCACCACTGTTACCTGCCAATCATCAATTGACATCTGTATACTTCGACATAGCAAAAGTGCAATGTCAATGACATCTGTATGTTTTGGCATAGCAAAAGTGCAATGTAAAAAGCTTAACATAATTGGGTATTTCTTCTCTGTCCTTTATATACTTATGCATGGTTTGCTTAATAAAAAAAATATACAAAGAAAATAAAAGCAAAAAGAACAAAATGCTTTAAATATGATTGCAAGCGTGTTTTCTAGGAGATGTGGGAGTTATAGAATGTACTTCAAAGGTGATAGTCCCCATCAAATAGTTATGATTGTGTGTGAGTTAATGTGATTTTCTCATATCTCAAATCATCATAACATAGAGACACTTATGCATTCTTGCGATGTTTTCACACACAACACGCAATATTTTTTGCTGCTTTTGATACATATGCAGGTACAATGTGATTTGGCCATCACAAGGTTTACATGTGTTGATGTATACTCACTAAACTGTCTTAACTTGTTTTTGAAAGATAAAATCGGTTAGACTTGTTTAGTGTGTGTGTGTATGTGTTTTGGGATCCATGTGCTTAAATTTGCTGTTGAGAGATGATTATGAGAGTCTAATATGTTGATTGGATCATTGGTTAAGTTGCATGCGTGATTGCATTCATGTCTGTGTTTTTCCGTTCTTGAAAAACTGCTTTTAAAAGCTGGCTCGACACCTCCTCGATACTTGGCTGTCTGTAGAGCTTCTTAGCTTTTTCTTATCGCAATCTTGACAGCTTCTCAACACCTGGTGGATCGATTGAGAAAACTTTTGTCCTCTTGGTAGCTTCTCGACACCCAGTGGATCGATTGAGCTTCTGTTCTTGTGTCTTTGCTTTGTTCCTCGACACCTTTTCGATAGCTTTATCTATCGACATTGTTTTTCTCGACACCTTCCTCGACAAATAACTCGACACCTCTCGATACCTGTATCTATCAAGATTTACTGAACCTCTATTTAAAGGTTCTGTGTGATCCGGCTTCTCATTTCTCTCGATCTCTCTCTCGATAGCTCTATGTCTTCACCATCCAAACCTCTCTCTCTCTCACTCCAAACCTCTACCCAAGGTTTCTTAAATTTTTTTTTCAAGCTTTCCTTCACTTGGTAAGCTTCTAATCTTCTTCATTTACATGCATTTCATGTTTCGAAACCTAGTTTTTGGGGTTCTTGAAAAATTTTGGGGTTTTTCAAAATTGATGAGTTATTGTTGCAATTTTTGGGATGGGTTTTGTAGATTTGATCTTAAAAACTCCATGCATTGCATCGCATTCGTATTTTAACAGTATTCTCATGCATTTAGATGTGTACAAACTGTTTGTGTGTTGGTAGGTTTGGATTGGGCTGAGCCCATGATGCTTTTCATATTGCATGTCATATGTTCATGCATTTTCCATGCATAAGTTCTTTCTTTTCAATATACTTGTTATATTTGACTTGTTTTGGGACTTTTCTAAGTATTTCTTTCTTTTTCCCTCTCTTTTTGTTTACGTTAGTAGTGTCACTATGTTTTGTCCCAGAACCCTCTTCATTCTAGGGCCTCTTCGTCTTCTGATCCTACTCTTGCATCTGTTCGGTTCCGTGATGAGGATGCCCAAAAGAACTTTTCGGAGAACTTTTCTAAATGAGGTGTTCATTCCGAACGCCAAGTTGTTTTGGTAGACTTCGTCTACACTGACCTTCCTAATGTCATTCACAAACGGGAATAGGAGTCACTGTGTGACATCCCGATCACATGTCCTTTCATGATAATCCAAAAGTTCTACTCTAACATGCATGGAATTGATACTTCAGTAACTCTCTTTCACACTCGCGTTCAAGGTACGCGCATAGTAGTCACACCGGAGTTAGTATCCGATGTGCTTCATATTCTGAGAGTTGCGCATCCTGACTACCCTAGTTGTGAATGTCTACGGACTGTGTCCAAAGACGAGATGATCTTTGCCTTCTATGAGCGCCCAACTGTTTGGGGTGAGCGTTAGTTTACACCATGTCGGCCTTTTGCTAAAGGTCATCGTTTCTTGAATATGGTGATGACTTTTGTGTTGTATCCTCTCTCTCACTACAACTCTATCACAGAGCCTCGTGCTCATTTTCTGTTGTCTCTTCTTGAGGATCTTTCCATAGATTTTCCTTCACATTTTATCTTTTCTATCATAGATGTGTATAGGGATACGGCTACCCGTGATAAGCTCATCTTTCCTTCCGTTATCACAAGGATTTTACGCCATTTTTCCATCCCTTTTCCCGTGTCCAACCCCTTTCATGTCATATGTGTCATAGACGCCGCTACCGTAAAACATAATGAGGCACAGTTTAGGTCACGACAGACGGTTTCAGCAGCTCCTTCCTCCCATTTAGCTCCGTCTCGATCTGCTCGAGCCTCATCTGCTCCTTCCTCTTCTACGAGCAATGTGTCACTAGGAGATATCATGGCACAGCTTCAGCGCATGGATGCTCACCTAGATACACTCTCTACGGAGTTGTATTAGGTGAATGTTCGTGTTGGTCACATTACTCGACGACAGGCGACCATTGGTGGTTTTGCTCCTGAGGTTTCTCCTCCACCACCTCCTGTGGCTTCCGAGTCTGAGGATGATAATGGTGATGACGATGATGCTTCAGATGATGATGATGGAGATGCTAGCTCTACCGATAAGATGTCTACTTGACACTTTACGCTTTGTCACTCGTGACAAAAAGGGAAAGTAGTTTTGGGCTATGAAAGTAGTCATTCTTAGGGGGAGAGCTTGTATAGGACATTTTTGATAGGGGGAGTGTTGTTGTTTTGAGGGATGTAGTGAGGATTACTTGTATCTTTTTCTTTTCTCTACTTTAGATACATTTTCTTCTTGTACCTAGGTCTTGTGGCCATTTTTACATACATTGCGCTTATCTTTGATATATATGTGATGATGTATGTTTTCTTCACTTATCTCTACATGTGTTGTTCTTTTCTCTCTTTATACACATGTTTCTTTACTTGTATGCAATCTATTATTTCTGTTTCACATTAAGATGCCTTGATAAGTTTTGCTTTAAGTGTTTCAGAAGTACAGGTTGTTAAAGTCTACTTGCCATAAACTCCCTTCTTGCAAATTTTTTTAAGAGTTTATGTTAGGGTAGATTTTATTGTATTCAACAAGTGAATAAGATTTTAGTCATTTATGACTTCTCTCATATGCTCATTTGTTAGTTGTGGTCTTGTCACGGATTGCCAAAGGGGGAGATTGTTAGGACATATGTCACTTGTTTAGAACATATGTCATTCTTTTATGTAATTGGTTAATCCTTTGACAAAACGCACTTTACTTGTAATTGGGTAGATTTAGGATGAGTTTTATGCTTCAAGAAACTATGTTTCAAGATCAAGTGTTGAAGTCATCAAGTCTGTCCAAGAAACAAGCTGAGAAGTGCAAGTTCATTAAAGCTCGACAGCTACCTCGATAGCTAGCATGTGTCGAGGTTTAAAGAGTTGTTCCAGCCCCATGGCTCGACAGCATCTCGATACCTCTATCTGTTGAGGTTTAAGAAAAACAGATTTTAAGTTCTGTTTTGATTCCAATATGTGGATGTGTCTTTGGAATTTCTTTTCTCCTAACCCTAGTCATATAAAAGGATTATTTTAAGTGCCGTCAAAGAGTACACAAGTTGCACAAGCATTGAGACATCCTTGTTCAAGCAAATTGTGACTAGAGACAAAGTTCTTGCCCTAATTCATCTCTCTTATGAAGAAGTTGCCATATAGTGTGCACCGTAGGGTTTTGTAACCAAGCATCTTCTTGATCTTCATTGTGTCGATGAAGTGAAGAACTTTGCAGCTAACAATCTTCTCTAGTTGGTGATTGAAGTCGCGTACTGGGATCCACGCAATTGGTTAGTCACGTACTTGGCAGCTGTGCATTGAAAGGAAAAATTGTCACTATAGAACAAGTCCAATTGGGTATTGGGTTAAGGGTTCAACTGTAGGTTGGTAAGGTACTTGAGATTCCTTTACTTGTAACCGCTTGTTGTAATAATAATAGAATTTCGGGAGTGGTGACCTTAAAATCACCCGGTGGGGTTTTTGCCATGTAGGTTTTCTCCATTCATAAAAAAATCATCATGTCATTTAATTTTCGCTGCATACTTAGTTTAATTGGTGATTTGTTTGTACTACCACGCAATTTGCATGTTAATTTGATTAATTGATAACTTGGCTAATTAATCAATTAATCCATCACAAGGGGTCAATACGTTTTTGGCCTATCACCCTAAGTGTGTATGAAGGTAAACACTTCTATATCTCACAAGAGATTCAACACACAACGCAAACAAAAAGACTCTAGGGAGCTTTTGGGTACAAAAACCTAGATCTACAAAAGAGGCATAAGATGCACTCTAATCTCTCTTTAAAAAGCCTTTTAAAAACATGCTTAAGGTTTCCTTTATATACTAGAAGAAGTAGATTTGAAACCCTAATCCTTAATGGGCTTGAACTGCTGTTTGGGCTTAATTAAAATTCTGTAGACCGGTATTTCGATCGGTCGAGCCTGTCTTTCGATCAGTCGAACCAAGAAATTTCTAAACTCTTCTTTTTATAGCTTGTATGTTCTTAAATCTTGACTTGAATCACCTTGAACATTGTCTAATAATACCTATAGACTCTAAGATCTATATCTAGACAAGTTTGTGTTCACGATTTGCTAATTATTCTAAACTTTTAGAACCTAACAGAATCTACTTGCTTCACTCCTTATTTTCAATTTTCCAAGAGCAGCTCTCCCATCTAGAGGTCCCATCCATTTCAAATCACTTGTAACAAGCAGAAGTGACATTATTCCTGCTCCTGTTCAATGCAAGGTCTCTAACAAAATTTCAGGTCGTACTAATATTGTTCAGCGATCAGCTAATTACCAACCTCCCATTTGGGACTATGATTACATCCAGTCACTGAGAAGTGAATACCCGGTACGTACATAATAGTATTGTTTTCATTGTTAGGTTTACTAGTGATGATGTACAAAAATCATGAGTGAGTTAATCGTCTAGACACATACCAATGGGTGTACCTGAAGAACAAAAGAGAATAACCAATCAAGGGGAACCGGTGGGGTACCAGCCAAAGACCCTTTGAAGGTTAAGTCAGTGATAGAAGAACCTCCAAGAACTCAAGGATGCAAGAGCTAGGGAAAATTCATCTATCTCAAGAAAGGTAAGGTTTGTGGTTTATATAATGGTAGAGAGCTGACCTGAATCCCTTGATACGTGGGAGTTTTCTTGTGGGGAGAAGGCTCCCTAGATACTTGGGATCATCTTTCCATTTATAGGAGATCTAATTGTTCTGCAGGGTCTATGGTTGTGGTGTGCAAGTAATTCCTATGTAAAGATGTGTAGATGGGCCCCACACAATTGCGGGGAAACCTTAGGGGAGGGTTCATTTGGACTAGAGATCGTCTGGACCGATGACCCTCTAGAGGGTTGTCCCTCGTTGGAGCTGATTGTCCCTCTGGGATGGGTCAATCCCCTGGGACTGGTCGTCCCTTTCTAGGGTAGGTCCAAAATTTTCCTTATTAGCTGCCCCCCACTCTATAAGTCGTCAGGATGGTTGACGAGTTGCGGAGTTGTCATAAATGCCTGTGCGTCATAAATAGGGGTAATTACGTCTTTTTGACGGGGCTCGTGACATGTGTCATCTTCTGACTTGAGGAATCAAGCGTCGCGATGCTTTGTTTTCTATGCCATGTCATCCTATAACTATCACAATGCCATTATTGTCCTCATTTGCTGAAAGTTATTCTGTTTCAATCCCAGAGCTCAATCGTCGGTTTCCTAGCTTTGTTGGCATCCTTGCTTCGTCGATTTTTTCTGTCTGTTTCTTAGGTATGCTCCGTCTGTACATATTTATTATTATTATTATATATATTCTTTACTTTCTCCCTTCTTTTTTTTTTTTTTTTGGTTTGTACACGTAGGAAGAGGAGTAGAATCTTAGCTTTCATTCGTCGCTTGTAGGTGAGGGATGTCTAGAGATAGTGAAGCGACATGTGAGCATACCCCATCGATCCGCATGGGTTTGGTAAATGTCTTGTCTAGTCCTAGGCTCGAGTATTCTTCTGACGACTCGTCGGTATCCGATAAGAGTTTGTCCTCAAAATCCTCGTCGGGGGAGGCTAGCCCGTTGGGGCAATGACCACGGGAGGTCATTCTGCTCGACAATTGGTCCATCCGTGACTTCCCCATAGATATGAGTGACAAGGTTTTTGGCAGGCTGAGGCCCCATTTTTAGATACCTGACAATGTGGTTATTAGGAAGGGTGATATAGGAGAGAAGTGTTATAACGGGAAGTCATCTGACATAGGTTTTTACGAGACTACTTTCATAGCAGGGTTATGTCTGCCTCTTTCCACCCTACATCATTAGTTAGCCTCCTACTTGGGTGTGTCTCTAAGTCAGAGAGCCCCAAATGCTTGGAGGATCTTTATCGAGGCTGAGGTGTTATAGGGTCAACTCAGTGGGGGCAACCATTCCCTCACTTTAGAGGAGTTTTTCTAGTGCTACAAACCCTAGGAAATTCCCTAATCCAAGGGTTTTTACAACTTTTTATGTCGTCGGGTTGCCTTAAAGCTGACATCTGACATGCCCAATTCTAACTGTCAATGGAAGGCCAAGTTTTTCTTTGAGCAAGGGTTTAATTGGGTTTGTCATCTCGACGAGTGGGATAGTATAGGGTCCTTTTACAATCATTCTTGGGGCAATTACTTAAGTCTGGTGAGTCGTCGATCTCTTCTTAGGATATTGGTCTATTTAGTTCGTCGGTAAACACTTATTGTTGGACTAACTCATTCTTTATTTTGTTTCAACCAAAGCTTACCCGATGATCCTCCCTAAATGAGAGGCATTTTTTAAGAGGGCTTTTCAGATTCCCTTTGAGGAGAGGTCTTGGAAAAGGATTGTTAATGTGGACACGCTTCACGCTTATTGTGGTAGACCCGTCCCTACTAAGGAAGCCCAACAACTAGACCGCTTCTCGAGAATTCATAAGTGCTTTTCTTTCATTCGTCATGCTTACTTTGTTTTAGCTTGGACTAGTGCACTTCCTAACTTACCCGTTGGTTTCAGAGATAAAGTCATCAAAAAACAAGCAAGCAGCAAAAAACAGGCAAAAGGAGATTAAGAAGGCCGTTGCCTTAAGAGCCTAAGTTGGGGGATCGTCGGCCAAAACCCGTCATGCCTCTAAGAAGAGGAAACACACACCCGATGTTTAGTCATCGAGCAAAGGTGCCAGTAATCTGTCTATTCGTCTAGAGGTGCGCAAAGTAACTGTTGATGCTCCTTGTCATGAAGTTGGGAAGGGTCTTACGACCTCCTAGGGCCACGTCGTTCCTCCTCCTCTTCCCTTGTTGGTGAAGGACAAGGAGTATGCCATGGAGTATGCTAATTTGGACGAGTGTTTGAAGCACAAGACCGATCCTTTGGGTGACTCTGGTCTCTATGACATGATGAGGGTAAGTCTATTTCATTCGTCCTTTTGCCGTTGATTCCTCCCTCTGCTTTGATCGTCTCTTTGCTTTGATTGTCCCTTTCTAACACTTTATTGTTCTTTCTTACCAAGGGCTTGGTGAGGATGCGGACTTTACAGGTCCGTTGTGCGTCTAGGGAGGCATTGATCAAATGCTTGAAAAAGCATATAGGGTCTGAAGCAGATGCCTTGAAGAAATTCAAGGAATCTTCTCATACCTTTGGCCAGGAGGTGATTGATCTAAAGGTCAATCTAAGCGGGATGACTCATTAGACCGATGATCTGGCAAAAGAGAATGCTCTTTTAAAGTCTGAAGTGGTTGCACTCCATCAGCATATGGGGAAGGTGAAGGAGAAGGCCATTGAAGAGTATTAGGGATCCCAACCCTATTTCAATGAAATGAGGGGTTACTATAGGGACGATTTTGAGGACTTTTGAAAACAAGCTATCCTTATGTTCCCAAACATGGACTTCTCCCTGATCTAGATCAAGCTTACTACCCCAATGACTTCTGCTGCTGAGCCAACTCTCGAGGATGTGGAGACTGACGAAGAGGTGGTGGTGACTGACGGGATAGGTAAGGTGGCCGACGATCCTGTGAACTCTTTAGTGTAGCCTGCTAGTCCTTAAATTTTTTTTACTTGTATTCCTTCTTTTTCTTTCTTTCATCAGCTTTTTGTTTGTAAGTTAAAAACAATGATGGCCCCTTGTTTTGGGCATTAACTTTATCTTTGCCCATTGTTTTGGGGTAACATTTTATACATCAAACTTTATAATATAATTTGTGCAAGTGTTGATGTTTGTCAATTTACTTTGATTTTTGGATCGTCGATTTATTATAGTTTTTTGATGGATCGTAAGTTTGCCATAGTCTATTGTTGAATCGTTGATTCAGCAGTTTTTATTCCATTACTGGGTACTAAAGGTGATGATTCGTCGGTTACCTCATCTTACCCCTTCTTGCCCTCCCTCTTATCGTCAGGTTACCCTTTTTTGAGTTTTGGCAAGGATCAAGTATGCTCATGACCATCCCCTAGGTAGGACTTAAGGTGTGATTAGGTGCACGAGGGCATCCTTGATCGTCTATCCAATCCTTAGGTAGGACTTAGGATTTGATCAGGTGCACGAGGGTATCTCTGATCGTCTGTCCAACCCTTAGGTAGGACTTAGGATTTGATATAATGCATGAGGGCATCTCTGATTGTCTATCAAACTTTTGGGTAGAACTTAGGATTTGATCAAGTGCACGAGGGAATCCTGGATCATCTGTCCAACCTTTAGGTAGGACTTAAGGTTTAATCAGGTGTATGAGAGCATCCTTGATTGTCTGTCCAAACCTTGGGTAGGACTTAGGATTTGATCAGGTGAATGAGAGCATCCTTAATCGTCTGTCCAAACCTTGGGTAGGACTTAGGATTTGATCAGGTGCAAAAAGGCATCCTGGATCGTCTATCTAACCCTTAGGTTGGACTTAGGGTTTGATCAAGTGCATGAGGGCATCTCTGATCGTCTGTCCAACCCTTAGGTAGGACTTTGGATTTGACCGAGTGCACAAGGGCATCCTTGATTGTCTATCCATTCCTTAGGTGGGACTTAAGGTTTGCTTAGGTGCACGAGGGCATCCTTAATCATCTGTCCAATCCTTAGGTAGGACTTAGGATTTGATCAGGTGCACGAGGGCATCTCTAGTCATTTGTCCAACCCTTAGGTAGGACTTAGGATTTGATCAGGTGCACGAGGGCATCTCTAATCGTCTGTCCAACCCTTGGGTAGGACTTAGATTTGATTAGGTGCACGAGGGCATCCTGGATCATTTGTCTAGCCTTTAGGTAGGACTTAGGGTTTAATCAGGTGCAAGAGAGCATCCTTAATCATCTGTCCAAACCTAGGGTAGGACTTAGGATTTAATCAGGTGAATGAGAGCATCCTTGATCATCTGTCCAAACCTTAGGTAGGACTTAGGATTTGATTAGGTCCACAAGGGCATCCTAGATCGTCTGTCCAACCCTTAGGTAGGACTTAAGGTTTGATCACATGCATGAGGGCATCTCTGATTGTTTGTCCAACCCTTAGGTAGGACTTTGGATTTGATCAGGTGCACAAAGGCATCCTTAATTGTCTATCCATCCCTTAGGTAGGACTTAAGTTTTAATTAAGTGCACAAGGGCACCCTTGATCGTTTTTCCAATCCTTAGGTAGGACTTAGGATTTAAGTAGCTGTACGAGGGCATCCTTGATCGTCGGTCCACTCCTTAGGTAGGACTTAGGATTTGATCAGGTGAAGGAGGGCAACCTTGATCATTGGTCCACCCTTTAGGTAGGACTCAGGATTTGATTAGGTGCACTAGGGCATCCTTGATCGTCGATCCACCCTTGAAATAGGGCTTCAGTTTTTATAAGCCTTTCCTTGTTTGTAGATAATAATAATTTCCTTTGAAAATAACTAAATAAAAATGTTGATAACTTGCTATCTGCTCAGCCAAAAAGCTAGTTTGTTAACTAAAACAAAAAGGAAAACGATAACATAAGCTATAACATAGGAAAGTGATAACGTAAGTTGCTATTGGTGTACTACTTATAATATCTCCTAAGGTGGTCGGTGTTCCAAGGGTGGTGCAACCTTTGTCCATCAAGTATTTCCAAGTAGTAGGTACCCTTCCTGTTGTAATTGACGATTTTGTATGGACCTTTCTAGTTAGGTCCTAACTTCCCTTACATGGGATCTTTGGTGGCTGTGGTCACTTTCCTCAATACAAGGTCCCCAATGCTAAAGTGTCGAGGCTTCACCTTGGAGTTATAGTTTTTGGCCATAAGGTCTTGGTATTGGGTCATTCGTTGCTCAGCAGCCACCCTTACCTCGTCCAGTAGATCCAAGTGCAGATGGATTCCTTCTTCATTCTTCCTTTTGTCATGGTGGGCTATCTTGTAGCTTGCTATTCCCACTTCTGCGGGGATGATAGCCTTGCTCCCGAATGCTAGATGGAACAGTGTTTCTCCTGTAGGTGTCTAAGCGGTCGTTCTATAAACCCATAATACGCTTGGTAGCTCGTCCGGCCAAATCCCCTTTGTCCCCTCCAGCTGAGTTTTGATTAGTTTGAGCAAGGATTGGTTTGTAACCTCAACTTGCCCATTGGCTTGGGGGTGGGCAGGAGAAGAGTAATGGTTTTTTATCCCCAATTGATTCCAAAGTCTTTGAACACATCATTGTCTAACTGTTTGTCGCTATTAGAGATGAGCACCTTAAGGATCCCAAATCAGCAAATGATGATCTTCTAGACGAAGCTATGGACATTCTTCTGCGTGATGGTTGCCAATGGTTCCACTTCTATCCATTTGGTGAGGTATTCAATCCCCATAACTAGGAACTTGAGTTGTCGCATTACCATCTGATAGGCTAAACACGTATTGACCCCTTGTGATGAATTAATTGATTAATTAGCCAAGTTTATTAATTAATCAAATTAACATGCAAACACGTGGTAGCACAAATCACTAATAAACTAAAGTATGCAGTGGAAAATAAATTGACACAGTGATTTGTTTACGAATGGGGAAAACCTACAGGGCAAAAACCCTACCGGATGATTTTAAGGTCACCACTCCCGAAACTCCACTATTATCACAACAAGCGGTTACAAGTAAAGGAATCCCATGTACCTTACTAACCTATAGTTGAACCCTTACCCCAATACCCAATTGGACTTGTTCTGTAGTGACAGTTTCTCCTTTTAATGCACGGCTCCCAAGTACGTGACTAACCAATTGCGTGGATCCCAGTACGCAACTTCAATCACCAACTAAAGAAGATTGTTGGCTGCAAAGTTCTTCAATTCATCCACACGATGAAGATCAAGAAGATACTCGGTTACAAAACCCAATGGTGCAAAGGCACAACAACTTTTTCGCAAAAGAGATGAACTAGGGCAAGAACTTCGTCTCAAGTTACAATTTGCATGAACAAGGATTTCTCAATGCTTATGCAACTTGTCACACTTTGACGGCCCTTAGAATAATTCTTTTATATATCTAGGGTTAGGATAAAATAAGGCCCAAAGACACATCCACGGATTAGAATCAAAACAGAACTTAGAATCTGTTTTTCTTAAATCTCAACAGCCACAAGTGTCGTGGTGTTGTCGAGCCTCGGGGCTAGAACAGCTTTTTAAAGCTCGATAGATGCAGTTGTCGAGCTTTAATGAAGAGCACTTCTAAGCTTGTTTCTTGGACAGACTTGCATGGGTTTAACACTTAATCTTAAAATCTTGTTTCTTGAAGTATTAACCACATCCTAAATCTACCCAATTACAAGTAAAGTGCGTTTTGACAAAGGATTAGCCAATTACATAAATAATGAACGACATATGTTCTAAACAAGTGAAACAAATATGTCCTAACTATTAGGATTTATGCCCTTAAATCCTATTGTATGATGCTATGTATGATATTATGTATGACTTTATATATGACATTGTGTATGACTTAATATTGTGATTAATAAAATTGTTTTATTATTATCTAAAATAATGGTAACATGAATATTTGGACATTATTATATAGTCTATGAGATGCATAGTATGTGATTTATGTGATTTAGTCACAAAAGATATAAGTTATAAGTTCTTTGTACACTAAGAATTTATAGTTCGTAGTCGGTGATGAAATTGGGTATTTCATCTGCGAAGACTATAATGTATCAACTAAGATGATTTGTCTTGATCATGGAAGTGGAGACTTCTAGTTGATATATTTTAAGAGTTAAGACATATTGAATTGGACCGCTGTGAGATTTATTATTCTCCTAACGACTGTCAAATGAATAGTAAATCTCACAACTTCTATTTGCATGAACTCTTAATCCTGAGAGAATAATGGACCTGATCATGATGTGTAGGTTGCTTTGATATATCAGGAGTGAGATTTAAAGTAACGGTCAAAACCTCAGTATGTTGGGTAGCCACATTTAGTGTTGATGGAACATATATTTTCAAGATGGAATTCATAATCTCTTAACGGAGATATAAAATATTCTCTTGAGATAAGTTTAATGGGTTTGGCTATTCAGAGTGTTAGGCCTAACCACTTTGGTAAGAAATTACTAAAGTATATATTTATGAAATCGAAAATTTGATTTCATAAATATATGATGAATAACTTTAAATGATAAAACCGGGTACTCAAGGATAAGATGTTGTAATTTACAAAGTGGCAGTCTACATTTATGATTTTGTATTACTACGAATATTTTATGAAGGGGTTACATGTAAAATAAAGTCTTGGGATATAATTTATTAATAAAGCCTAGAGTGCAATTATATTTATATAGTAGTATTAAATATACTTGTCAAGAGTTAATGGAAAAGCCCAAGGCTCATTGGAGCTAGTGTCTTATTGGTCCCTTTTGGTCCTGCTTCAAGCCACACACTAAAGCCCAATTGGAAAGACCCAATAGGCCAGCTCAATTAGATAATCAGTTAGTTATAAAGAGTGAAATGTACAAATTTTTATTTAAAAAAGAAAAGAAAAAAGAAACGGTGTATGTAAGAGTGAGACATACTTTCATTCTCCTTTTGAAAACTGATTGAGAGACCACACATCTTGGGCGAAAAGTGGAATTGGAGTGAAGATTAAAAGTGTTCCCAAGTGCTTCTAATCTTGATTTTTGAATTTTACTACACCAAGGTACGCTATCTTGTTCTTAAATTCTGAAATTTACATAGTGCACGTTATCAATCATGAATGAAATAGATCCTTATTTGTTGCTCCCGCTATGTGTTTTGTATGAGATACAAAACCAGTTTTTTCCTTCACTAACACCATCGAAAAGGGTCTCATGATGTCCAGTCCCTATTGAGCAAAAAGCCATGGGGCGTTCATCGGGGTGAGTGGTTCGAACGATTGCCTTATGACATTACTGAAGCATTGGCACCTGTCACATGCCTTCACATAGGATAGGGCATCCTTCTGCATTGTAGGCCAATAGTATCTTGCTCATATGAGTTTGTGGACCAATGATCGCGCTCTTGAGTGGTTTTCGCACACCCCTTCATGGACTTCCCTCATGACATATTCCACCTTGTTGGGAATCAAACACCATAGGTATGGCCCGGAGAAGCCTCTCTTGTATAATACATCCGCTATTAGCACGAAGCGTGCTGCTCGAACTTTCAATCGTCGGGATTCATCGAGGTCTTCAAGAAGTGTCCCGTTCTTAAGGTAAGAGACGATCGAAGTTGTCTAGTTAACACCCTTTGGAATCATCTGTATCTCTAATTCCTCGATGGCGGGGGACTGCTGAACGAAGGATAGGATCTGTCGGTTAGTCGTAATGTGCTTCGCAGATGCAGCTTTGGCCAACCGATCAGCACGTTCATTTTCTTCTCTCGGGACTTGTAAGAATTTTACTGTAAAGGTTTGATTCGTCCGTCTTCAAATAAGGTCGAGATACTTTTTCATTCATTCACCCTTGGTTTCGTAATGCCCATTGATATGTCCAATGACAACTTGGGAGTCGCTATGAAGAACGACTGATAAGGCCCCAACTGCTTTGGCCAAATCAAGCCCCATGAGAATGACTTCGTATTCGACCTCATTATTAGTCATTGGAGTTGGATAATTCGATGACATCCTCTTCGTGGGATTTGAAGGACCACTCTGATCCCTCATGTTCGTTTGTTGGATGATCCGTCCGTTTGAACCTTCCAAAGGGTTGCCCCTAGTCGTCGATTTCGCTTGTTGTGAATTCTGTGATGAAGTCAGCTAAGGCCTAGGCTTTGATCACAGGGCGGTATTGTATGTCAAATTTGCTCAGCTTTATCACCCACAAGACCAATTGTCCAACGGCCTTTGTATTATTCATTGTCTTTCGAAGAGGTTTGTTCGTTTGAACCACTATGGTATAGGCTTGGAAGTATGGCCTAAACTTGCAGCCTGCTGTGATCAAAGCAAAGGCTAACTTTTCCATGGGGGGGGTATCTTTCTTCTACTCCCCTTAGTGCTCGGCTGGTGTAGTACATAGGCAATTGTACATGATCTTCTTCTCAGATTAGGGTTGAACTAACATCCGTGGGGGATACAACCAAGTATAGGGAGAGCTCTTCATCAGGTTTGGATGGGCCTAGAAGCGGTGGGGATGCCAGGTATGCCTTCAACTCCTCAAATTCCTTTTGACATTCATTGGTCCATTCAAAAACTTTATTCAAGATTTTGAAGAAAGGCAAGCATTTGTCCGTTGCCTGTGAGACGAATCTGTTGAGTGCTGCGACTTTTCTGTTTAAGCTTTGTACATCCTTGACATTCTTCGAGGGGCTCATCTCTAGGATTGCTTGGATCTTATCAAGGTTAGTTTCGACACCCCGTTGGGATACCATGAAGCCAAGGAATTTTCGTGATGATACCCTATACACGCATTTGCTAGGGTTAAGCTTCATTTCATAGAGGCAAAGAGTTTCGAACATTTCTCTAAGATCATTCAGTTGATGATCCTCTTCTTTGCTTTTCACCAACATGTCGTTCATGTATACTTCAACATTACATCCGATCTTCTGGATGAAAATTTTGTTCACAAGCCTTTGGTATGTTGCCCCCACATTCTTTAATCCGAAGGGCATGACCTTGTAGCAAAAAAGGCCTTGGCTAGTGACGAACGACGTCTTCTCTTGGTCTGACTCCTCAAGCTTGATCTGGTTGTAACCAGAAAAAGCATCCATGAAGCTTAACAATTGGTGTTCGGCCGTCGAATCCACAAGGAGGTCGATCCACGAGAAAGGGTAGTTTTTCTTTGGACAAGCTTTATTTAGGTTGATGAAGTTCACACACATTCTTCACTTCCCATTTACTTTCTTGCCCATGACCACATTGGCCAATCATTCGGGGTAGCAAACCTCTCTAATGAAGCCTGCATCTAGTAGCTTGTGAAGCTCTTTGGATATAGCATTGTCCCTCTCTTAAGTGAAAGCCCTTTTTCTTTAACAAATGGGTGGAAAAGATAGGGAAACATTGAGCTAGTGGACCATGATACATGGGTCGATTCTAGGCATATCTTTATGGATCCAGGCAAAGATGTCTAGGTTGTTCCTTAGGAAAAGGATTAGCCCGTCCCGAATCGAAGAGCTGGCTTGTGTGCCAATGTGAATGACCTGATCTGGGTGTCCTTTGTCTAGGGAGATGGTCTCCAATCCCTCAGTCGGTTCTACATTTACTTGTTGCTCTTCAATGTTCATCGTGGTCGCTTGTTTTTCCATCTCCAGCATGGCTACATAAGAACTTTCTGAATTGGAGTCCGTTAGTGAAGGCGGTGACCAAAACCTTATCGTTAGCTTCGTCAATCAGTAGCGCCTCTTTATTGAACCGAGTGACATACGACCTCAAGCTTTCGTCGTCCTGCTGCTTGATGTTTAGGATCTCTTGTATTACTGACCTCCAATGAAGTGTGTAACGACAAGCCCACTCAATTCCTTGAAGGTTGAGATGGTATTGGGAACTATCTTACTGAACCATACTCGTGTTGGTCCTTTAAGTGTGGTGGGGAAGGCGCTGCACACGATCTCGTCCAGAACCCCTTATAGATGCATAAGGGTTTTGAACAATTCCAGGTGGTCAAGGGGGTCCTTTAATCTGTTGTTGTCATCTACTTGAGGCATTCTGAATTTGGCTGGAAGGGGAAAAGATGTGACTAGTGCAGTGAAAAAAGAGTCAGTACTATGGACTAGTTCGTCCAAGCTAGTGGACACTTGACCCTTCAAAGCATTCATCATCATATCCATCTTCTATTTCATCATCTGCATCTCTTGCACCATGCGCAACATGTCGACCTCCAGCTCAGAGGGACGACTGGTATCCTATTGATCCTGCCTACTGATGGCATTGCTTTCCTCCTGGTCATCCCTCTTTTAATGGTCATTTGTCGGAGGACGATCGTTGTCGCATTCGTCCATGTTCTGCCCGTTGTCCTGATTATTTGGCTCTTAATCGGTTTGCTACTTCGGCTATCATTCCAACTTGTGGTTTCGTTGAGTGAGTTGTTCAACTGCTTTGGCTAGGGTTTGCACCTGCCTTTCCAATGCATTGGGGGTTCCCGGTCTCTTGGTTGGTGGTGGCCATTAATCGCGTCTGGACCATACAACTCTTTGTCTTTGAAACGGCGATGCGACTTATCACTTGTTCCCACAGACGGCACCAACTGATGATACACAAAATCATCAGTGAACTGATCATCCAAACATATGCCAATGGGTGTACCTGAAGAACAAAAGAGAAGAACCAATCTAAGGGCACCAGTGGGGTAAGTCAGTGATAGAAGAACCTCCAAGAACTCAAGAGTGCAAGAGCTAGGGAGAATTCACATACCTCAAGAAGGTTAAGTTTTGTGGTTTATATAGTGGTGGAGAGCTGACCCAAATCCCTTGATTCAAGGGAGTTTCCTTGTGGGGAGAAGGCCCCCTAGATACTCGGGATCATCTTTCCATTTATAAGAGATCGGATTGCGTAGTAGGGTCTATGGTCGTGGTGTGCAAGTAATTCCTATGTAAGGATGTGTAGATGGCCCCCACACAGTTGCGAGGAAACCCCAAAGGAGGCTTCGTTCAGACCAGGGACCGTCTGGATTGACGACCCTCTAGAAGGTCGTCCCTCTTTGGGGCTGACCGTCCCTCTGGACTGGTCGTCCCTCTAGGATGGGTCATCCCCCTGGGATTTGTCGCCCCTCTTAGGGGTTGACCGTCCTTCTTGAGAGGCGACTCTCTCTTCCGAGTTTCAGTCGTCCCTTTCTAGGGTAGGTCCAAAATTTTCCTCATCAACTAGTACTTGAATTATTACTGCTAATTGATTAATGGGTTCATGTTAATTATAATATTGTGATTTAGGGAGAAGAGTACAAGAAGTTGAAGAAACAAGTGAGGATGATGCTTCACAAAGTGGTGGAACCTTTAGAGCAACTGAAGCTAATAAATACTTTGCAAAGACTAGGATTGTCCTATCACATTGAGAGTGAAATGAGGAGAATCTTGGAAGGTCTATACAACAATGATCATTGTGGTGATACATGGAAGGAGGAGAATTTATATGTCACAGCTCTTAAATTTTGACTGCTTAGACAACATGGATATAAGGTGTCTAAAGGTAATTAAGAAAAATTTTGATTTCATAGATGATAGATAGGATATTTATTACTAACCAATGTTTATACACTACGGTGCACTTTTACCCCCTTATTTTTTTAATTGTTTTCATTTTGAGATTTTACGTTTCAAAATTTTCATTTTTTTGTTTTTCAAATTTTGTTTCAATTTTATATTGACCATATTCATTCCTATTAGCAATATGACTGTCAAGTTTTGATACTCCGAATTGTGCAAATATGATTGGATTGAATTGTTTGAGTGTATGTTGTGCAGTCATGTGCACAGATTGATCTTGTATATATATAACTAATTACGAGGAGTTTCAATTGCAACTTGAGTAGTCCATTTAAGGTGTAACTAAGCACATATGTGGCTAGACCTCAAAAGTGCAAAAAATTAAGGTAAATTTAGTAATTTTTTGTTAGAAACTAAACAAAAATATCAAGCTAGTCCCAAGTTTTTTGAGGTCAACGATAGATCCTTAATAAATCAGTCATGATCGATGATATATATTATTTTCTATCATTCTATTCTATACAAAACATTCTCTTGTCACTTCCTTATTTGATAAATATTTTTTTATTATTTTGACTAATGACATCTACAACACAAAAAACAATAAAAATAGATACAACTTACTTGAATTTGGTTTTGTGCATCAATGAATCTTAGATGACTATACATTTTGATGGGGATAAAAAAGCGTGAGTAATGCTACAAGTGAAAATTATTTTAAAATATTTTTATAAATTGTTGATGTGACAAATTCTTACATGAGCCGACCACTAACATCATTTTTTACATACCAATAATCATCCATCGCATTAGCAATTTGTAAAAAAAAAAAAATTGTAAAATAATTTGAGACTATAACATTACTAAAAAAGTGCTTTACACATCATAATTACACATTCAATACTTGATAACATGCTTTTGGAGCCCTTAGAACACCCTCTAATGTTTGTTGGGTTGCTAAGTGCAGAAGTTTTCAATAGTTTCATGGAGGGAGGGAATTTTAAGAGATATCTTTGTAATGATACCAAGGGAATGCTAACCTTGTATGAAGCCTCATTCCTTTCGATAGAAGGTGAGAATAGCTTGGATGAAGCAAGAGAATTCTCAAAAAAACATCTTTAAGAATTTGTCAACCATAACAATGATCAATATCTTTCTACCATGGTGAGCCATGCCTTGGAGCTTCCACTACATTGGAGGATATTAAGAGTGGAAGCGAGATGGTTCATTGATGTATATAGGAGCAAAGAAGACATGAACCCTATCTTGCTTAAGCTTGCAAAACTGGATTTCAACATGGCCACCAGGAAGATCAAACAAGTGTCAAGGTCAAAAGCTAGTTATTTCTCATTCTATAAATTGAGCTGCGTTTGATATATAATTCTTGATTGGTAACATATGTATTGATGACCCTTGGAACTTCCAAGTTAGAAGGATGACTATATAGAAACTGAAGCATAAACTGATAAACACTAAAATTAAAATCAAATCTCATGGAAAAAATAACAAATAATTAAATTAGCTATAGCCTAAATTTTAAAATTAAAGCTAGTGTTTAACTTACCTGATTCGAAAGGTAAGTGTAAAGAGTTAGACCCCTTATGATTAACCTAATATTAAGCCAAGTTGATTAATAAGTTTGTTAATTAACACTAGGTTAAACCAATATTTGTAAAACGAATATAATGCGGAAAATATAAAGAACATGATAGGCCAAAAAACGTATTGACCCCTAGTGATAAATTAATTGGTTAATTAGCCAAATTATTAATTAATCAAATTAACATGCAAACGCAAGGTAGCACAAACAAATCACCAATTAAACTAAGTATTGCAGCGGAAAATAAATGACAAGGTGATTTGTTTACGAATGGGGAAAACCTACACGGCAAAAATCCCACCGGGTGATTTTAAGGTCACCACTCCCAAAATTCCACTATTATCACAACAAGCAGTTACAAGTAAAGTAATCCCAAGTACCTTACCAACCTACAGTTGAACCTTTACCCCAATACCCAATTAGACTTGTTCTGTAGTGACAATTTATTCTTTCAATGCACAGCTCTCAAGTACGTGACTAACCAATTGCGCGGATCCCAATACGCGACTTCAATCACCAACTAGAGAAGATTGTTGGCTGCAAGTTCTTCAATTCATCCACATGATGAAGATCAAAAAGATACTTGGTTACAAAACCCTATGGTGCAAAGACATAGCAACTTCTTCATAAGAGAGATGAACTAGGGCACGAACTTTGTCTCAAGTCACAATTTGCATGAACAAGGATTTCTCAATGCTTGTGCAACTTGCATCCTTTTGACGGCCCTTTAAATAATCCTTTCATATGTCTAGGGTTAGGAGAAAAGAAGGCCCAAAGACACATCTACAGATTAGAATTAAAACAGAACTCAGAATTTGTTTTTCTTAAATCTCAACAGATAGAGGTATCGAGATGTTGTCGAGCAGCTATCGAGCCACGGGTTGGAACAACTCTTTAAACCTCGACACATGCTAGCTGTCGTGCTTTAATGAACTTGCACTTTTCAACTTGTTTCTTGGACAGACTTGATGACTTAAACACTTGATCTTGAAACATAATTTCTTGAAGTATAAAACTCATCCTAATTCTACCCAATTACAAGTAAAGTGCATTTTGTCAAAGGATTAGCCAATTACATAAATGAATGATATATGTTCTAAACAAGTGAAACACATATGTTCTAACAGAACACAAAGTTTTGATGACCCAAGAAAACCAAACCGGTAAAAAACTTGGGGCAGATTTAACCTAGCTATCCTCAAAGTAAAACAGATCTACCATGAAAGAATTGAAGTGTGTAAAATAAGACTTAGACCACTAACATCCTATTGCTACCTCGAGTAGAAAACTTACTATCATGACCATGTGATAACTTCGAGTCCACAGACTACTTCTTTCTCTTGATCCACAGCAACCACAAGTTCTCCCACTTGTGACTTTTGATCTCCTTGAATGTTCTTTATGCAGCAACTGAAGCGTTCACCAAGCTCTTGACATCAATCTTGATCTTGATAACCCTAAGTGTGTATGAAGGTAAACACCTCTAGATCTCACAAGAGATTCACACACACAACACATCAAACATAAAACCCTACACGTCAAACAGGCTTGCACTAAGTTGGAAATTCTACAGAAAATTAATTCTGCATGATTCTCAATCGATCAAATCTAATTTTCGATCGATTAAGCCTTGCAAAATGAGCCCACTAATTTCTGCAATCACTGGATTCCAACTTTGCAATAAAAACATACTTTGAGCAAGCCTAAACCTGGACTCTATGTTTTGATCATGGTTTGCCAACATAATACACATTGAAGTTCTAATGCATTAGTCTCTAAGGTCATAGAACCTAACAATCTCCCCCTTTGACAATCCGTGACAAAACACATCACAAACATGAAATGCTCAAAGCTACAAAATAGCCCATTAAAAGTTAAAATGCCCTAAACACAATTCAACCTAACTACTATTTATCAGTTGCTAGTGTAGATAGTGGCCACGACTGAATTAACCTGTATATTCCTGAAACACTTCAACAAACACATAAACGCATGTGTGGAAAATACAAGCAAACCAAAATAAATTATTGATTACACAAAAACATAAAATAAAAGACTTATACCATGAATAACCTCATAATATAAACCAATAACCAATGTAGCATAAGTGAAACAAGAAACAATAAGAGAAAGAAACAAAGCATAAAACATAATGTCTCCCCCTAACATATACAACTTAAAAAAAAAAAAACAAATACATCATGAGCAAAAAAAGGAAAATACATCATGAAGCTCCTAGATACAATCTAAAAAAAAACTCCCCCTATCTCCATGCCATATAATACTTCCCTTTTTTTGTGTCGAATTGCAAAAAGGCAATCAGGATTTATCATCAAAAGGAGGTGGTGGAGAAGACCGTCGAGCACTAGCCAAATCTGCACGCAAAGCCTGAAGCTTCATGAGCACATCCAACAAAATTTGTCCATGCATCGCTTGAATGGTCATGATAGTATCCAACATACTTCGAATGGATGGATCACTCAAAGAACAAGGTGGAGGATCAACAGCAGTGGTGGGATCGACAAACTCCTTAGTAGAAGGATCGCCTGAAGAAGGAGGCCGAGATGCATCACCTATGGTAGACTCTACTCTATGGCATTTGAAGCTAGCTTTCGTTTAAGCCGCTCTTTGCCTAAGAAAGGTAGCACCTATGGGAGCAATAATATGGATAGGCTCTGATGCAGGAAAATCCTCTAAACCTAGATCTAATAAAATCCTATGAATGAAAACAGGAAAGAAAAGACAATGGGATTTAGCACTACTCCTATGAACCTCAACTAAAGAACGAATGAAAAGAGAGGAAAACTCATAGAAGCATCGGTGATAAGAGCGTACAAAAACGTACATCTCTCAAGAGGGATAGTGTGTAAGTGAGAGATAGGACAAATGGAATGATAAGATATCCAGGAAAAAAAAATAATTGAGCTTAGTGAGCTTATGAGAGGTGATCCGAGGATTAGTACCCTATCTAATGGTAGTACCGGTGAGTAAGGACATGATATCATCAAGTGGAGGTATCTTAGTGTACAGATACACAGGCTGCTGTACCAAAGGTACACCAAGAGCAGAGACCACTACCTAGTATGTAATGACATACTTTTTACCCCTTATCCAACTCCTCACAATCTGAGTGTTGGAATCATCAGAGTGGATAGAGAGGTTTGAATAGAAATCTCTAATCAAGGCAGCTGGAGGAGGATGCTCCATATCTAAGAGAGGTAACTAACCCCGACTCTCAAAGTTCCTCCTAATCTTTGGATCTAACTCATCTAGAATCATCTTACACTCAGCCCAAACTGACCTATAGATATTAAGTTTCTCATAGGTTTCTTGGTTTTTCTCGGTTCTAAACCTATCACTCTAAAAAACAGGGGTAGAGGTGGTGGTGGTAGTGGTTTTCTTATTTGCCCTAGTTTTCCTAACCATGATGCTAAAGGAAAACAGAGAAGAAAAAAAACACATAAAGGCAAACTGCATTAAAAAGGGTTAGAGCACAAAAATCTCAATAAATAACAATCTATATGATGCATGTGATGAATGCACATATGATGCATGCTCTAATGCATTGACATTGTTCAATTTCACTTCATAAACCATCAATTGACTTGAACAAAGAGTTTTTAGAGCAAAAACACCAAATTTGGAAAAAAAAAAACATTTTTCAAAAATTAAACCAAATTGTTCAATTAATCATTGCACTAGTTAGGAAACATCATATAATTACATAATTAATCAACAACACAAGCTAATTTTATCAATTTTAGCCCAGTTGAACGAAATCCCCAATTTCACAAAATTTCAAGCCCTAGAAATTTCAATTGATCTCAAATCACCAAATTAATCGAATTAACGCATGGGAAACATGTTTACAACATCTAAGAACAAAAACCCATTGATCAATATTGATTAAAAACAATCCTAAAATAAAAAATCCCAAAAAAATGCATGGTTCGAATTTAAAAAAAAAAATACATGAGAATGCATGAAAGATGTGATTTTATTGAAAAATAAAGGGTAAAAGAGACTTACATATGCTTGAAGACAAAAACCCTTGAGAAAATTGAGGAAGAAAATGACAAAAATGGCTTAGATTGGATCAGTCGAAGAGGAATAGTGAGAAAGTGTTTGAAAAGTTAGAAAATGTATGAAGAACATGTGAGAAAAGACTTTTTAAAACACCTTTTGACTGAATTTCGATTGGTCGAAAATAAGCTTTGATTGATCAAAAAACATATTCAATTGATCAAGCATCAATCAAGCACCAATCGAGCCAGGCAGATTCAAACCAAAATTTTTATCGCATTTTCGATTGGTCGAACAACAACTTAGATCGGTTGAAAATCTTGAAAATCAAATTTTTTGAAAAGCAAGGCATTTTTATGTAGAAACTTCTCAAAACACAATATATCATGAATGAAATGCATGAGAATGAGATAAAAAGTTCTTTAAAAACACTTGAATTTAACCCAGATCTTCCAAAAACAAGATTTCACACAACATTTCCCCAAAACTCAAACATTATACACATTTTGCATTAACATCAAGGAACATATAATTTTGGATGGCCAAAATACATTCACACACAATATCATGTACTAAGTTTAGCAAGGAATAATTTATGTAGTGTGTGTAACTAGCGAAAACATGAGATACATGTGAGGTGATAAGTAGATAGTAATCAATCACATTTTCTACAGAATTTATCACATAAGTTTGAAAGTGACTATCACCTAAAGAGTTACATCATATAACTCTCACATCTCCTAGAAAACAAGCTTGCAATCATGGAAGTTTCTTGTAATGCCTCAGAATGTACACACAAATTGTATTTCATTTGAATTTATTATAGCCCAATAATGTACACACCAATTTTATTTCATTTGAATTTATTATATCCGAGGCTACACCTTATGTTCTGTTTATGCATGTGCACTTTCTCGAAAACAAAATCTTATGATATGCGCTAAGGTGTTCATGATTGGCTAGTAAACAGTGGTGAGATAGTTATTTATGTCTTTCTATTAGGATTTTTTAGTCATTACAATCAAAAGCATTTGACTTCAAAATTAAGATCATGTGATCAAAAACTATAAACAATTCCTACACAACATACTCTACATAGCCAAAACTAGCAAAGTGTAGTAAAATTAAGCTCATGCTTTTGGCTTATTTGCTCACTTTGCAGCTTGCAACTTGAAACAATTTAGATGAATATGTCCAGTCTTTCCACAAAAATGACAAACCCACATAGGTCTATCATGCAACTTATCCTTAGGGTGGATAGGATTCTTAGGCTTGGTCTCTTTAAGATCAACTCTAATCTTCCTAGGAGGTGGTGTAACTTCTGGTTTGACACTCTCACTCTTGGGAGGCTTAGAAAAAGGAATAAAATTTGTGGAATGAGTTTTAGACATCGAGATACTTTCTACAAAACCTAGACCTGTTTTGTCTAAAGGAGACTTCTAAACACTCAACATGTGATCAAGTTTAGAACTAGCAAACTTATTAGTTTATTCTCTAGCAACAGATAATTCTAGTTCCAAATTCTTAATCTTATCAAGCAACATCATGTTCTCAGTCTTCACTTTATCAATTAAAGTACTAGCATCAAGCAATTTCAACAACAAATCAATCTTATCAAGTTCAAAAGAAGTAATTTTCTTTAAACCTAAATCAACATTCATTGTATCCTTTGCATCAACCTTGCATAACTTATTATAAGCTTCTTGCAAATCAGCACATTCAAAGAGTTCCCCATCAAAAGGGTTCTCTTCAACCACAACACTTTCATTAACTACAACTATAGCTGTGAAAGCAATGAAGTTTCCATCTTCATTACTAGCAGACTTGTGATCAAAAACTTCATCATCACTAAGGGTTACAGCCATAGCTTACCCTTTGATCTCAAGAATGTAGGACATTCTGATTTCACATGACCATACCCTTGACAACCAAAACATTGTTGACCTAGAAAGTTACTAGGGGTTTGACTAGCTTTCTCTTTTGATTTTTCATTATTGTTATTAAGCTTAGATGGTTCATTCCTCTTAAAGTTTCTAGGTTCAACATTGTTTTTACCTCTTGCCTTTCTGTTATTATTCCTAAGAAAATTTCTAAAGTTCTTGGCAAGATAGGCAATCTTTGTAGAAGAGAGTTTATCATTAAATCCATTCCCATCAACATCATCACCTGACTTGAGAGCCATTGATTTGGTTTTGTTTGTCTTGGGTAGGTCTAGCTCATAGGCCTGGAGAGATCCTACAAGCTCATCAATAGGGATGAAGTCCACATCCTTGCTTTCAGTGATGGCAGTCACTTTGAGTCTAAAGTACTCAGTCAAAGATCTAAGAATGTTCCTAACAATCTTCCTAACAATCTTAGGTTGACCATAAATTTTACCCAAATTATAATCAAAGTTAACAATATCATTCAGTTTAGCATAGAATTCATCAAAACAATCATCTTCAGACATTCTAATACTTTCAAATCTAGTAGTTAACTACTGCAATTTATTGATCTTAACTATCTTTGTGCCTTCATGCATAGTTTGGAAAATATTCCATGCAATATGAGCAATCTCAACATTAGAGATTCTCTTGAATTCTTCCATAGAAACAACATTAAAAATAGCATTGATGGCTTTGCTATTAAAAGTGGCTGCTTCTTTTTGAGAAGTTGACTACTTAACACAGTATGATTAACCTAATATTAAGCCAAGTTGATTAACAAGTTTGTTAATTAACACTAGGTTAAACCAATATGTGTAAAACAAATATAATGCAAAAAATATAAAGAACTCAAAGATCTAATGACTTAGGAAAACCAAACTGGTAAAAAACTTGGGGAGGATTTAACCTAGCTATCTTCAAGGTAAAACGGATCCATTATGAAAGAATTGAAGTTTGTACAATAAGATTTAGACCACTAACATCCTATTGCTACCTCGAGTAGAAAACTTATTATCATGACCACGTGATAGCTTCGAGTCCACAGACTACTTCTTTTTCTTGATCCACAACAACCACAAGTTCTCCCACTTGTGACTTTTGATCTTCTTGAAAATTTTTTATGTAGCAACTGAAGCGATCACCAAGCTCTTGACATCGATCTTGATCTTGATAACCCTAAGTGTGTATGAAGGTAAACACCTCTAGATCTCACAAGAGATTCACACACACAGCACATCAAAAGTTTCTTAAAACATGGCTAGGGATTTTCTTTTTATATGAGAAGTATAACATAAAACCCTACACGTCAACCAGGCTTGGGCTAAGTTGGAAATTTCGCAGAAAATTAATTCTGCACGATTCTCAATCGATCGAATCTATTTGCTCACTAATTTCTAAAATCACTTGGTTCCAACTTTACAATAAAAACATACTTTGAGCAAGCCTAAACCTAGACTATATGTTTTGATCATGGTTTGCTAACACAATTTACATTGAAATTCTAATACATTAGTTCCTAAGGTCTTAGAATCTAACAGTAAGAAAATGCATTGAAATAAAAAAGAAAATTGACATTCTCTTGTTTCTTTCAAATAAAGGTGGTGGAGGAGCATTGGCCTGGGAGAAAAGTCAAGCTTTGTGAGAAATAGGCTGACAGAGAATTTCTTTTGGAATGTGGGGTGTACATTTCATCCTCAGTTTGGTTATTCTCGAAGAATCTCAACAAAGGCCAATCTAATCATTACGGTAATGGATGATGTTTATGATGTGTATGGCACTTTGGATGAACTTGAACTCTTCACGAATGCTGTTGAGAGGTTATTATTTATAGAAATAGGCCTTGAATGCTTCAAAGTTATCTTTGACATAATAGTGAACTTTTTGTGATTTCAGTTGGAATATCAATGCAATGGATGGGCTCCCAGATTATATGAAGATGTGTTTCCTTGCTTTACAAAATTTAGTTAATGAAATGGCTTTTGATACACTTAAGGAACAAGGATTCCACATCATTCAATCTTTTAAAAAATCAGTATGACCTTGACTTATAAATTCATCTATACTAATCTTTTAATATCTTCTTCTTGAACACACGATATGTTATACTAGCTCTAATTCATTGTTCCTTCATAAATATTTCAGTGGGCAAATATATGTTGAGCTTATTTGTTGGAAGCATTTGATAGTCCTTTGTCGGTGGGGTTGTGATGTATATTTTAGAGGCGAGGTGGTTCAATCTTACCAAAAACGACTGTGTTATGACATCCTAACTAAACCATTTTAAAACTGGTTAAACTGTCCTAGTTTCCAATTTTTTCAATTGAACCTGCGATTTCCAGTTTTTATGCTTTTTGTGTAATTTTTGGATTTGTAAGATAACCAGACCGAATTGTAGTCCAGTTCCTGATTGAATGGGCTGGTCCGGTCCAGTTTTTAAAACCATACTGTAATGTAATAGGTACCTATACTAAACTGGATATGATCAAGAACACCTTCTAGAGTGATCGTTGTCAATTAAAAGGGTGTTATGTCACAATTTTCCTATTATTCTTAAACATGAGAGGTTTGCACATATTTATTTATTAAGCATGTAACTTTGAAGATGTCAACTTTTCTTTGGGGATATGTTTGAAGATGTCAACTTGTTTGCTCATTTAAAGGTTATATATGGACATGATAGGTTTTGTGTATAATGAGTACAATTTGTAAATATTCAACAATGAATTTACCAGTCTCTAAGAGAGAGAGTTTATTCAATTAATTTCATATTGGAGTGGGACTCAAGACAAAATTGATTGTTGACATTTTTCAAAGTTGTTTTCATATATATAATATTTATAAAGAGTTCTCACTCAAAAATTATTTTGGAGTCCAATAAAATTATGGCTTACATAAGCTAGGGACATGACATTTATATGTGTTAAAATGAAAAATATATAAAATGTAAGTAAATGGACCTCATATATAATTCTACAATCTTCAAGGGTCAATTGCATTGTGTTGATGTACATTATTGCAATTTGTAAAGTCCAAAATATTTTATTGATATGATCGAGAAATTTAAATAATATTTGAAGAGCTTCAAGTCAACATTTTCCCAGGGGGTTCAAAGAACCCCCTGACTTGGCCAAAAAAAAAAAATATATATATATATATATATATAATATAATTTTTATTTTTTTTGACCCTCTAAAATAAAATTTTGAACACTTTGATCCTATTTTTTTTTTCCTAAGTACAATTAAAATAACCTTAAATATAATCCTTTTACCAATATCTTGGCATTTTTTAAACAAAAAAAAAAAAGCCAAACAACAAGCCAATTTAATCTAAAACCTTGAAAATAACAATTAGTTGTTGAATCTAAAGTGCTTTTAATTTGTTTTTTTTTTATAAGATAATTTGATATTTGTTGAGTGAAGACTGGGCACGTGAGATAGACCAAGAGTGATTGAGTGAAGACAAAAGCAAATGTTAACACAACAAAAACTAAGTAGGAACTCACATGAGACCTGCAAATTGTAAGAAAAAAGATGAAGTAATAAGTTGGTTTATAATCAAGACCCAAACACACTTTATACAGTTACAAAGAACAATAGTTGTCAAAGTTGAGTTGAATTGTTAAATACAAGAATTGTAAAAAGTTAAAACAAACTAATAGAAAACAGAATTTTGAGCAATAATAATTAAAGTTCACTTGTAATAATAATTAATATGTTTATTGTATTTGAAAACAATGGATGATTTTCAAAATTTCATCTTAGCAATAATAATTAGTATGTTCATTGTATTATGAAACTATATGTCAAATGAACTAATAGTTTATATTTTATTTTCTTGCTAATGCTATGGACAAATTTGTAATAAAGAAACATCGTAGATCACAAGATTCATTTTTTATCTAATATTTATCTTCTTATTGATCCCTCTAGAAAAAAAATCCAAGAGCCACTACTGATGGGACTATCTTATTTACTTTGGTTAGGTGGGCTGGCCTTGATTGCATTATTGGTGGAGAGTTATAATCGACATTTCTCCTTTGTTTGGTCCACTTGTATGGCTATCCAAATTTATCTACGATTTTGTTTTGTTCTTTTGTATTTTTATCGTATGTGAGAGCTTAATTATTTTTGTTGGCCTTTTAGATATCTAGATTTTAAAATTAAATTGTGTAAAAGTTGTATACAATTTTGTAAAGTTGTTATTTACAACTATTTTGTGTTGGCTTTAATTCTATGCCAAATTTGATTGTAATTTTGTCCAATCATGTTTACCCTGTATTTTATGTGGGATTTCATTGTATGTATTGTGTGTGAGAGAAAGGTTGAAGACTCAAGCTTGCATTGAAGAAGGAGTGATTTTCGCGGGTATCTCGGGAGTAAACTTCCCACGAAGTAAGCCACGTGAAGAGCACAAGACTAAAATTCAAAGAGTCATGACAATCTGGTGACAACTATTTTCACGAGCAGCTTGCAAGTAACGCTTTCCTGCGAGATACCCACAAAACATTTTGTTTTGCTATTTTGACTTATCTGCTCCACCATGTCTTCACCCACACTATATATACCCATATTACCCATATATTGTAAGGAGTGCTTTCAGAGAGAAAAACCCTAGCATACACACTTAAGAGTTAGAGATTGTATGCCCATAATCATCTACACAATCCTTTGTGGTTTTCCTCATATTCCTACCTCTCCATATCCATATCCTTGAGAGGTTGATAGCCCAAACACTTACCACATCCAATTTAAGTGTCAAGTGAGGTTTTGGTGCTGCTGGGAAGCATTGGAAGAAGCCAAACTTTGATGGATGTAATCGGGCGCATTGCGGGATCCGAAAAGCTAGACAAGACACAGTTCCAAGAAACCTTGTTGGAGTAGGAGCATGGAGGGCTTAGGTGCACTAGGTAGATTAGGCTTGGAGGGTCTCTTGCTATTTGTGTATCCCAACTTATTGTCTAGTGAATCAATTTACCACTTGGATGGTAATAGAGAGGTTTTTCGCCAAGTTCTTCGGTTTCCTCTTTGATAACACATCAGCATGTTATCTTGTGTTTGCATTTCTCTTCCCTACTCTTTTAGCTTTCATTTTACTGCTGGTATATGATGAATATGGTTTAGAGTAGTTTTATTGTTTGTTTTCTCGCATTTACTCTATTCTGCACTTAGTTTAAGCTAGAGTAAAATCAACTGAGCCATAATCTTTTAATTTGGGGTCTGAACAACTCTTGTGTTTTTAATACAAATCTAAGCTTTCAAAGTTAAACAGATTGAATAAACAATTTTTGCAATGACTTGTTGGGGTATATGGAACCACCGGAATAAGTTGCGGGTTGGAGAGGTGGTTTGGCCATTGAACAAGGTTGCTGGTGTTGTGCACCGTCAATTGCAGGAGTTCCAGCAAGTTTGTCGTTGTCCTAGCAAGAAGGTTCGTGCAAGGATACCTCTATGGAAGACCCCTGACGCGAGTTTTGTGAAGGCCACTTTTGATGGGGCAATTTTTGAGGATTTAAATGCAGCAGGCATTGGCGTGGCTATTTGGAATGAACATAGGGAGGTGGTTTCTTGACTCTGTTTTTACTCTCGAAACTTTGGCGGCTAGGTGTGCGGTTCTTTTTGTTTGAGAACTTGGGCTTCGTAATGTTGTTTTTGAGGGTGATTCGGAGTCTTCCATTCATGCTATTAGTAATAGACTTTTATTACATTTGTCTTGTGGTCATATTATTCAAGACATTTTGTTGTTTGCTAGCTCCCTTCAGAGCTTTTCTTTCTTTTGTGTGAGTAGGCAAGGTAATGCTTTAGTTGATGTCTTGGCTAAGAGAGCTAGGTTGTCTTGTCCTTTGTTGATTTGGATGGAGTCTGTTCCTCCAGATCTGTATAACTGCTATCTGTCAGATTTTTCTTCTATTAATTAATTTAGCCTTAATGGCCGGTTTCTCAAAAAAAAAAAATTGAATAAACAAATTAATTTTAGCATACTTCTAAGAGCTTTGTAGCTCAATCGATAGAAAATTTTCAGTAAATTTAATGAAAATGTTTAGAATATAAATCCCCTTATTGTATTATAAAAAAATTAATTAACTTTAGCATAATGAATCATGGAATAAAATTTTTATAGAGGGACTATACTTTCAGTTTAAAAATAAAAAGGGACTATATTTAATTTAATTTATTTGCATGTGTCTCATTAGTCATTACCGTTTGCTCATTAAAGGCACTAAAAGGTCAAATAATGACTTCCTTTCCTTCCATAAAAATATCAAAGCATTGTTGTCTTACAGGTCAGTTTTATTGTCAATGTGTCAATAATTAGATTTAGACTCATCTATGATCTACCATTGCTATTTTAATAGCTCCAATTCTATCGTTTTAGCTTAAATAAAAATAAAAAGCTTCAATGTGAATACTCTAAGTCATTTTATTTACTGGTTTCAGGTTAGGTCTTTTTCTATCTCTCGAAAAAAAGGGGGTTAGGTCTATTTCTCACTAAACTTTAGTGGTCTCAACAAATATTAATACGCTCTTTTTTTTTTTTTTTTTCTTTTTTTTCTTTTTTTTCATTTAAGTTTTAAATGTAACTTTGATTCTCAAAAAAAATAAATGTAACTTTCTTCTTTGGCTGGGCAAATCATAGAGAGGCAAGAAAAGACTAGGAAAAAAAATAATCATAATAAAAGAAGAGGCAGAGAAGACCAAAAAAAAAAAAAAAACCATTATCGACCAAGAAAATTTTACTTACTAGAAAGCAGTAATTCTTGTAGTTAGCTTGTTCACATCTTTAAGGTTGCTACTTTTTTATTCAACGAAAAAAAACTTGGATTGTTCTATTTTTTTTAACAATAATTAGGAGGAAGAGAATTTAAACTTAAGGCCCCGTTTGGTAACAGTGTTTAAATAACAAAAACTGTTATTTAAACATTACAACACGTATTTCTATACATTTTTTATCCACACGTATTTCCACAAAACTTAAATAAAGTTACTAGAAATCTCTTACCAAACGGACCCTACGGTACCCTATAAACAAAACTAGGTAATATCATCAAGTCATAAGATTTGATGATGCTGAGATTGTCAGTCAATTAGGTTCATCTAGATAGGTCAGCACAAGCTTTGTTTTTGTACCTGCAAGGCTAAGGGTGGAATCCTCTCTGAGTGGTCACCGGTGTGGTGTCGGCCACGAAGTCTCCAATGATAAAGTAAGTGACAGATATTGACAGAGAGGGCTTATAAAAGCTAGAATGAATAATGAAAGTATCAGTGTTTCGGTGTGTATGTATACCTAGTCTAGTTTTGAAAGGGATATATATATGTATATATTTTTTTTTCTTCTAGCCGTTGTGCCCTATTTATGGTGGCATTAGTGCCTCTACTGTAACGCCTTCGTACTCATTCAATGTGGGATTTGATGGGCCTCCCAACGGTATTCTAGTTGATTCATAACTGTCTGAGATATTAAATTTTCCTCTTTATGGCTCTTCTACAATTGTCCATGCTAGGTCTGGGTGGACGATGGTACCTGATGGGCTCGTCTAGACAATGGCATTTATTAGGCCTATCAAGATTCTTTAACTCATTTCTACGTACGAGTACTATTCCTCTTTTACACTTTTTATGTGTTTGGCAATACTTATTGTCCTTTAAGTTTGGGGTAGAGTGTAGTTACCTTCCCCCCTCCCCCCCTCTTGAAAGAATGTTAAAATATACTTATACTTTAAAAATTAAAAAGTGAGATTTTTAAAAAGTTGTACATAAAAACTAAATGAACATTTTTATTATGCCCTTCCTACATTCTAATCTACACTCTATTTGTGTTTCAACCCATGATTGATGCATAAGTTAACACAACATGCTCAAATTCATGTGGTAAACATGAAAGTACTAAAATCTAATTACTAAATAAGACATCACATTAGTGGTTAGCCATCAGAAACGACTGAGCGAATGTGTGGTACTCTACAAAACTCTAAAAGAAAAAAAAGACACTTGGTTTGCTAAGAAAGGTACGCAATTCTTAATCAATTCATAATCATGATTGTGTGGTATAAGAAAACTAGACAATACCATCAAGTCATAGGATTCTTTAACTCATTTCTACATACGAGTACTATTCCTCAGACTTTTTATGCATTTGGCATAACTTATTTTCAATTTGGGGTAGAGTGTAGTTGCCTTTTTTCCCCCCTGAAAGAATGCTAAAATATACTTATACTTTAAAAATTGAGAAAAATTGGGATTTTAAGAAGTTGTGCATAAAAACTAAATGAAAAATCTGATGACAAAGTTGTACATAAAAACTAAATGAAAAATTTTATTATGCCCTTCCTACGTCCTAATCTACACTCTATTTGTGTTTCAACCCATGATTGATGCATAAGTTAACACAACATGCTCAAATTCATGTGGTAACCGTGAAAGTATTGAAATCTAATTGCTCAAATAAAAAATTACTGCTAGATTGCTTTTACTCAAACTTAACAAAGTGCAGAACAAGAGTAAATATGCTCAATAAATCGATAACACTACTCTAAGTCATATCCAACCACAATAAACAATAAAAGTAAAGCTTAAAGAATAGGGAAGAAGGATACAAATACAAGACAACACTAAAACGTGTTACTGAAGAGGAAACCAAAGAACTCAGTGAAAAACCTCTCTGCGACTCTCCAAGTTGAAATCAATCAACTAGAGAATAAAGTTGGAGTACACGAATAACAAAAGACCCTTTAAGCCTAGTATACTTGATGTACTTAAGCCCTCTAAGCTCCTACTACCCACAGACTTCTCTAAGTCTTAGCTTCTCTAGTGTTCTGAATCCCGTAATTCAGCCCAATTGCATCCGCTACTAAATTGCTCCTTCCAATACTTCCCAACAGCACAAAAACCTCACTTTGCATTCAAATTAGGTGTGGTAAGTTTTTGGACTAAGAACCTCTCAAGGATCTAGAGATAGAGAGGTAGGATTAGATGAAAACCATAAGGAAATGTGTAGATGATTGTGGATATAACAATCACTAACTCTTAAGTGTATTTGCTAGATTTTCTCTTTGAAAAGCACTCCTTACAATTCATGGATAATGAGGGTATTTATAGTGTGGGTAAAGAATTTGGTAACGCACTTTATCTTTTTGCCAAACAGAGAATTTCGTGGGTATCTGGTGAGGTGGCCCTTCTCGTGAACTTGACAGTCTGGCGTGACTCTTCAACTTTCAGTCATGTTCTTCACACATGGCCTTTCGCGGGTGTTAAGGACATATTTTTATGTAATTGACATATCCTTTGACAATACGTACTTTACTTGTATTTGGATAAATCTAAGAAAGTTCAAGATGATCATTACAAGTGGTTGAATTAAAGATATGAAGATTACTTAATAACTGCTCAAGAAAAGTGCAATCTGTAGGTCTAGATACCTCCTCGACAAAAGCTTGATCTGTCGATATTCTTTAAAGCTCGACACATGTCTCTATCTATTGAGCTACAGGATTCAGACTATAGCCAACAACATTTTTATTCTAAAATGCTATTTGTTTATGGATTTGTATAATCCTTATAGGACTAGGAAAACCTAAGGTTTGTGGGTTTGTATAATCTTTATTAGACTAGGAAAGCCCAAAGTTTATGTAAACCTATTTGGAATAGGAGAGCCCATTAAACTCATATTTAAAGGCGGTGGAAAAAGAAAAACCTAATCCTAGAGAGCTTCATAAGGTTTTCTTTTTAAAACCCTAACCTCTTCCTACAGAAGAAAGAGTTCTTACTGTGTTTCTTGTACGCCATTGGGTTCTATAACCAAGCAAAATCTCTTGCACCAACATTGAAGATCTCATTGGTGTTTCTATGTGATACTGCTGCACTTCAACTACAACTATCAAAAGGTTGTTGTGGAGTTAGTCACGTACTAGAATTCGTACATCATTGGTTAGTAACGTACTGAGATTCATGCATTGAACTAAGAGAATACTGCTACATCACAAGTCCAATTGGGTATTGGGATAAGGGCTCAACTGTAAGTTGGTATTAAGTACTGGGATTCCTTTTACCTGTAACCACTTGTTTTGATAATAGTGGACTTTCGAGAGTGGTGACCTTAAATTCACCCTGTGTAGTTTTGCCTTGTTGGTTTTCCTCATTCATAAACAAATCACCTATGTTAAATTTATATTCCGCTACATTTAACTTAATTAGTGATTTGTTTGTGCTACCACGCTTATTGCATGAAATTGAATCTAATTAATTTCACTTGGATAATTAATTGATTAATTTGCCAAAGGGATCAATACATTCTTGACCTATCAAGTGGTATCAAAGCGGGTACACATTGATTAGGTTTTAATTTTTGTTGTGTGATTCATTGACCCCCATTGTCATTGAAACTCTTGATTGCTTTGATTTACATGATCTTATGATGATGATTGATAGGCCAAAAATGTATTGACCCCATGTGATGGATTAATTAATTAATTAGTCAAGTTATCAATTAATCAAATTAACATGAAAATTGTGTGGTAGCACAAATAAATCACCAATTAAACTAAGTATGCAGCAGAAATTAAATGACACGGAGATTTATTTACGAATGGGGAAAACCTACACGACAAAAACCCCATCGGGTGATTTTAAGGTTACCACTCCAGAAATTCCACTATTATCACAACAAGCAGTTACAAATAAAGAAATCCCAAGTACCTTACTAACCTACAGTTGAACCCTTACCCCAATACCCAATTAGACTTGTTTTGTAATGACAATGTCTTCTTTCAATGCATGGCTCCCAAGTACGTGACTAACCAATTGCGCAGATTGCAATACGCGACTTCAATCATCAACTAGAGAAGATCGTTGGCTGCAAAGTTCTTCACTTCATCCACATGATGAAGATCAAGAAGATGCTTGGTTACAAAACCCTACAGTACACATTACACAACAACTTCTTCACAAGAGAGATGAACTAGGGCAAAAACTTTGTCTCTAGTCACAATTTGCTTGAACAAGGATTTCTCAATGCTTGTGCAACTTGTGTACTCTTTGACGGTCCTTAAAATAATCATTTTATATGTCTAGGGTTAGGAGGAAAGAAAGCCCAAAAAAAAATCCACAGATTGGAATCAAAATGGAACTTAAAATTTGTTTTTCTTAAACCTCGACAGATAAAGGTGTCGAGATGCTATCATCCAGCTATCAACTCACGGGGCTGGAATAACTCTTTAAACCTCGACACATGCTAGTTGTCAAGCTTTAATAAACTTGCACTTCTCAGCTTGTTTTTGGACAAACTTGATGATTTTAACACTTGATCTTGAAACACAGTTTCTTGAAGGATAAAACTCATCCTAAATCTACCCAATTACAAGTAAAGTGCATTTTGTCAAAGGATTAGCCAATTACATAAAAGAATGACATATGTTCTAAACAAGTGACATATGTCCTAACAATGATGATATTTAAGATGTCTATTGTAAGTTTTATAATTTTTGTATGAGATCTCTCAAAAGTTCTACAAAATTTAAAGCTAAATTTAAAAAGATCAAGCTTGAAAATGATGATTTGATTGACAAATTGGATTAAGCCAATATTTTGAATGAGAATTTTAAAAATCAAATTTTATCTCAGGTGGACAAAATTAAGAGTTTGGATGAGCAACTAGTTGAATTTAAAACTGAAGTTGAAAAATTAACTAATGCCAAACTTGTTGTTGAGCCTAACTTAAAAGAAAAAGATTTTTATATTTCTCCATTTAAAATGAATAATGAAGAGTTGAAGGCTAATATTGCTAGGATAGACAAAGGTAAAAATTCTGATGTTCGTGCTAAAGTTTCTAAACCTATGTCTAAAACTCCTCCTAGGAAGAATAAAAATTTTGAATTTGTCTCCACTTGTCATCATTGTCATATTATTGGTCACATTAGGCCAAATTGTCCTAAATTAAGGTCTTTGTCAACCTCTAAGGTTAGACCTCCTTCTAGGAAGCATAGTAGTTCGAAAACTACTCATGTTTGTCACCATTGTGTTGTTGCTTGATTTTTTATTTGTTTTTGGAATCATGTTTTCATGCATATACATCTAGTTTTATGCTTTGCTTTGTTTAACATGTTTTTGTTTGTTTGTTTTCAGTTTTGCTTTATTTTGTTTTTCATAAAAATAAAAATATATATATTGAAAAATCATAAAAATTCAAAATCAATGAGTGTTTTGTGTACATTGGTACTTGTGTACCTTGGATGGCCATTGAAACAAAGTTTTCTAAACTTCGTATCTTTTGTAGCTTAGATGAGTATCTCAATGCACAACTAAGTAAGTGAGATTTTTTAAATTTATCCTACAACACCCAAACTGAGGTTGATCTATCATACCCATTAACCAGAAGAAAGGCTCCATTACCAATATCTTGGCATTATAAAATAAAAATTTGAACACTTTTATCTTCTTTCTTTTTTCCTAAGCACAACTATAACCTTAAATATAATCCTTTTACCAATATCTTGGCATTTTTAAACCAAAAAAAAAGGACAAATAACAAGCCAATTTAATCTAAAAACTTGAAAATAACAATTAGTTGTTGAATCTGAAGTGCTTTTAATTTTTTTTTTTTTTGATAAGATAATTTGTTATTTATTGAGTGAGGACTAGGCACGCGGGACAGGCCAAGAGTGATCGAGTGAAGACAAAAGCAAATTTTAACACAACAAAAATTTTCTTAGTATCTATTTGGGAATAACTTATCTAACTTTTTGCTAAAAGTGTAAAATAAGTAGGAACTCACATGAGACCTGCAAATTGTAGGAAAAAAAAGATGAAGTAATAAGTTGGTTTATAATCAAGACCCAAACACACTTCATACAATTACAAAGAACAATAGTTGTCAAAGTTTAGTTGAATTGTTAAATACAAGAATTGTAAAGAGTTAAACAAACTAATAGAAAAAATAATTTTGAGCAATAATAATAATTAAAGTTCACTTAGCGATAATAATTAATATGTGATAGGCCAAGAATGTATTGATCCCTTGTGATGAATTAATTGATTAATTACCCAAGCTTATTAATTAATCAAATTAACATGCAATATACATGGTAGCACAAACAAATTACCAACTAAAATAAATGCAGCGGAAAATAAAGTTGACAAGGTTATTTGTTTTCGAATGGAGAAAACTTCCAAGGCAAAAACCCCACCAGGTGATTTTAAGGTCATCACTCTCAAGAATTCACTATTATCACAACAAGCGGTTACAAGTAAAGAAATCCCAGTACCCTATACCAACCTACAGTTGAACCCTTACCCCAATACCCAATTGGACTTTTTCTATAGTGACAATCTCTCCTTTTAATACATGGCTTCCAGTACTTGACTAACCAATAAATGTGCGGATCTCAGTACGCGACTAAATCACCAACTTGAGAAGGATGTTGGCTGCAAAGTTCTTCAATTCATCACACGATAAAGATCACGAAGTTGCTTGGTCACAAAACCCTATGGTGTACAAACACAGCAGCTTCTTCAAGATGAACTAGGGAAAACTAGGTTTCCAGTCACAATTTGCATGAACAACTCTTTGCTCCACACTTGTGCAACTTGAGCAACCTATGACTGCCCTTAAAAAAATCCTTATATATGTTTAGGGTTATGAGAAAAGAAGACCCAAACATACATTCACGGATTGGAATGAAATCAAATCTGAAAACTGATTTTTTTTTTTTTAAATCTCGATAGATACCCTATTTATCAAGCAGCTATCGAGCCTCGGGCTGAAATAGTTTTTTAAGCCTCAATAGATACTAGCTATCAAGCTTTAATGAACAACACTTCTTCACTTGTTTCTTAAGCAGACTTGCGTGACTTTAACACTCGATCTTGAAACCTTGTTTCTTGAATCATTAAACACATCCCAAATCTACCCAATTACAAGTAAAGTGCATTTTGTTTTAGGATTATCCAATTACATAAAATATGTTCCTAACATGAATCACATATGTCCGAACAATATGCTTATTGTACTTGAAAACAATTGATGATTTCCAAGATTTCATCTTAGCAATAATAATTAGTATGTTCATTGTATTATGAAACTATATGCCAAATGAACTAATAGTTTATATTTTATTTTCTTACTAATACTATGGACAAATTTGTAATAAATAAATATCGTAGACCACAAGATTCATTTTCATCTAAGATTTATCTTCTTATTTACCCCCCTAGAAAAAAAATCCTAGAGCCGCTACTGATGGGACTATCGTATTTTCTTTGGCTAGGTGGGCTAGCCTTGATTGCATTATTGCTGGAGAGTTAGAATCGATGTTTCTCCTTTGTTTGGTCCACTTGTATGGCTATCCAAATTTATCTGTGTTTTTATTTTGTTCTTTTGTATCTTTATCGTTTGTGAGAGCTTAATTATTTTTGTTGGTTTATTAGACATCTAGATTTTAAAAATAAATTGTGTAAAAATTGTATATAAGTTAAATAGATTGAATAAACAAATTAATTTTAGCATATTTCTAATCCCAAGCTACTACAAAAGGGCCTAACCCTTGTAGAAGTATACTACTACAAGGGTTAGGCCCTTTTGTAGTGGTACTCTTGTTATGTAATGTAATATAAGCCTGTTTAAAAAATTCTATATATTACTTTTGTGTTTGTGCGTTCTAATAAATATTATTGTTTCCTCAACAAAAAAAAATAGCATACTTCTAAACGCTTTATAGCTCAATTGATAGAAAATTTTCAGTATTATTAATGAAATTTTTTTAGAATTTAAATCCCCTTATTGTATTATAAAAAATTAATTAATTTTAGCATAATGAATCATGGAATAAAGTTTTGATAAAGGGACTATACTTTCAGTTTAAAAATAAAAGGGACTATATTGAATTTAATTTATTTGCATGTGTCTCATTAGTCATTACCCTTTGCTCATTAAAGGCACTAAAAGGTCAAATAATGGCTTCCTTTTTTTCCATCAAAATATCAAAACATGGCTGTCTTACAGGTCAGTTCTATTGTCAATGGCTCAATAATTAGATTTAGACTCATCTATGATCTACATTTGCTATTTTAATAGCTCCAATTATATCGCCTCTAAAATGTAAGTAGCCAAGTACTAATACAACTTCACTTCTTCTTAAAATTACAATAAAATAAAACTACCATGAATAAGACTTGTAAACCCAAAAAATAAAAAATTATTCATAAATGTGATGAGACTAGTATATAATATATTAATATTTAGTTAATATATAATTATTATTTGTTTAATTCATAACTATAAATCATTGGATATATTACAACAATTTACTTTTATGATAAAGCAAAAGGAACAACATACGGATCTAAATACAAGCAATAGATGTGATAGACAAAAGCAATAAATAAATACCATATATGTATAAGAAAAAATCTGCAAATAATTAAAAACTCACTGACCAAATGCGTGAAGGATGTATGATTTAGATCAAGTTTTGTGTTTGACACAATCTCTTTAAAGCAGATTTTGCCCCACACACAATATGTGGTGCTTTGAGACTCATGGAAGTCTACCTCCCAAGATAAAATGATCTACAACACGGAGAAGAAGCACACAAGGTCCATGCTCCTCGAACTACTCTATGTCTCTTTCTCTCTCTTTGACTCAAATGAATGCACAAAAAAAATCTCTCTGGGAGAGTTTTTCTAGAAAAGTTAGTTTAATGAATAAGGGACTACAAATTTATATACATTAGTGAACAGACACACTGTTCAAATAAAAACTATTGTGCACAGATTGACTGACTCAAAAAATAAAATAATAAAAATTATTATTTGGACAAGAAAGCCCAGTCCACTGTGTCCACTATCCACATCCACGTCCACATATGCCAAAACCTAGACATGGCAAAATGATTCAGAATTTTTTGACCCGAACTGACCTGAAAAATGTATGACCCAAACCTGAATTTTTTGAATCGAAGTAAAAACGGGTTGATTCGTGACTTGACCCGATTTTTTTTGCGAGTCAACCCGACTCGACTCGACTCAGATAACCTATAACCCGACCCGTTAAAAAAAATATTTAAACTAAGTCCTAATGCTAAGTGCATACAGCACAAAGCATTGGAGTAGGAATGTAACTTACAAGCTTAACAATTTCTTGTCTCAAATCTGTGTCCTGGGAAAATATTTGGAGTAGGAAACTTATTTCTTCTTTTCTCTGACTTGTTTTCTAAAGCCTTTTAGTGCTTCACAAATTTCTAAGTGTAAAAATACTCTACTATTTGCTCTAATCCTTAGAGGACCACACGTGTATGGTTTTAAAACTATACACTTCAAAAGAAAAAGGTGATCTCAATTACTCCCAATTAGGTACGTGGCTTATTGGTTTTTATTCTCTTGTTCTATTATTCTTTAATCTTTTTTATAGAAGTGCTACACTCATAATATTTTCACAATATATTATATTTAATAAATTGATATTGTTTCTAATTTTTTAATTAGTTCTAATTTAAATTCACAATTGAAATTAATTTTGTGCCTACTAATAACAACTAATAATAACCTATTACTTAAGATTTATGGTGAAAATATCGTGAAAATATTATGTATATAGCATTTTTTTTTATTAAAATGGCGAATGATAAATATACTATATGAATATAGCATATAAATATAATATATTATTATAAATTTGACAAAAATATATGATTGGTTATTCACTTATTTGATTATATGTTTTTTGTATCCATTCAATGACAGAAAGATTATTGTATATAGAAAAATGTCATGTCCATAACATTTTAACAATACCTTCACAATATATTTTAGGTGGTGGGTTGTTATTTGTTGTTATCGGTGGATAAAAAAATAATGTTAGTAGTGGTCTTAGATTAAAACCAGTAACAACTTGTCACTTAAAATTTATTGTGAATATAACATTTTTCATTGTACATAATATAAATATAGTATATACATATTAAAAATTTGTGATCTTATTTTAAACTTGGCCTCCCCAAAGAAAAATTTCTAGTTCCGCCACTAAAGACAAGACAACCCATTTATTATAAAAATAAAAATTCTTATTCAATTTGATAGGACACTTCACAGCTCTAAAGTCACACACTTGACTCACAATTTCAATCACATGTAGTCTAGTACACTAACCTACTCACTATTTACTAACACAATAAATGGCTAGACTTAAGAGCTTGTAGTAGCTGTAGTCCACAAAGGCTGAAAGGCACAAACTACTACGAGGTAAGAGCTTTCAGCCTTTCATAATTTCAGTCTGACTCTTGTGCCTCTACTCTTTTCTCTCTTGTGCCTCTACTCTTTTCTCGACCTCTATTATACAATTTTAATTCTTTATTGATTTGCTTTCATGGTGCTTTAAGTTATATTAAAATATTATATTGTAGATAAAGATGCTAACGAAATTGGCCAACTTGAGCTACAATTTGCAAGTGGGAATTATATTATTAGTGATATAAGCTTAAAATATATATTTTTTAGTACTCCTTAAGATCTATCTCTTTTTTAAGATGTAAACTTGTAATTACATGTATTTTGAAAGTGAGTTATTAACATTGAAAACTTTTTCTATCATGAATTTATGACTATAAATAATTTTTGGCATGCTCAAAATTGTTAGAATTGTTTTTTATTTGTTTAATTGATTTTATTCATTCTTTCTAAATAGGTTGTCATTGATTTTATTCATTCTCTCTAAACAAGTTATATTGATTTGTTTTTATAATTGAAAAAAAAAAAACTCGTTTGAAAAATACGGGTTAACTTGACTCGACCCGACCTGCAACCCGATCGATTCATTTAAAAACGACCTGCTTTTACCCGCGGCCCGATTGACCCGCAAACCCGATTGACCTGCAAACTCGATTGACCCAACCCGAACCCGACCCCGACCTGCTCGTTTTGCCACTTCTAGGTGCCACGTTGTTGGCATGCAAGGTAGTAATTAAACATTAGTCATGACTCACGACTCATTAGTGATTATGACATTTTTAAAAAAAAAAACAATGTCAGCTCATCTATAAATATATTAATAGGCAAAGCTTAGAGAATGTTGAAATTAGAATCCAATGTTGCGCCATGTGTCAAAATTTATGTGGGGACCATATCATAATTATCTATTTAAGTTTGTATCATGTGTCTACTTAAGATTTTAAATATTTGAGTCAAGTGAGTTAATGAGTACAAAATATAGGATCTTCTATCAATGAACAATAAAAAAAATTAATCACATATATTTTTAATAAAAATCACCGCACAACAAAGATTACTATACATTCTATCTTATTAAAAATTAGAAAAAAATGATCATAAGTAGTATTAAATTTGGGTAAGAATTTTAATATGTGACTAATTACGTTTACTTTTTTTTTACAAATAATTTGACTAATTATTTATATTTTTATGATAAAAATTGTGTTTAATTTTTAATATATCCATGTGTATACATGTGTTCATGCTATTTTTTTTAATATGCAAATTCTATGATAGGCCAAAAATGTTTTGACCCCTTGTGATGAATTAACCAATTTATTAGCCAACTGAATTAATTAGGTTCAATTACATACAATGAGCGTGGTAGCACAAACAAATCACCAAATAACTAAAAATGCAGTAGAAATCAAATAACACAGTGATTTGTTTATGAATAGGGAAAATTTATACGATAAAAACCCCATCAGGTGATTTTAAGGTCATCACTCCCGAGAATCCACTATTATCAAAACAAGCGGTTACAAGTAAAGGAATCCCAGTACCTTATACCAACCTACAGTTGAACCCTTACCCAATTGGACTTATTTGTAGTGACAATCTCTCCTTGTATTGCATGGCTCCTAGTACGTGACTAATCAAAAGATGTGCAAATCCCAGTACCCGACTTGATCACCGACTTGAAAAGGATGTTGGCTACAAAGTTCTTTAGTTCATCACACGATGAAGATCATGAAGTTGCTTGGTCACAAAACCCTACAGTGTACAAATACAGCAGCTTTTTCAAGATGAACAAAGGAAACTAGGTTTCCGGTCACACTTGTGGAATTATGCTCTTGTGCAACTATGCTCTTGACTGTGCAACATGTGACGGCCCTTAAAACTGAGTTTCATAAACCTTGATAGATCCCCTAACTATCGAGCAGTTGTCGAGCTTCAAGCTGAATAACTCTTTTAAACCTCGATTGATACTAGCTATTGAGCTTTAATGAATAGTATTTCATCACTTGATTCTTGAATAGACTTGCATGACTTTAACACTTGAATTTGAAACCTTGTTTCTTAAAGTATTAAACACATCCTAGATCTACCCAATTACAAGTAAAGTGCGTTTTGTCTAAGGATTAGCCAACACATAAAATGTTGATATATGTTACTAACATCAAATCACATATGTCATAACATCTTGTATATACATTACACGGAAAGCATGCAAAATGGCATACAATTGATAAGAACGTTTATTTAAGAATATTTATTGTGTTTATATAAGAATAGTAATTGTTTTTAGGGTGAATATTTATTTAAACTAATCAAATTACAACGACTCTTTTCAATATATATAATCATATGCTAATATAATCCAAATACATACATACATACATATATATATATATATATATATATATATATATATATATTAATAGGCAAAGACTAGAGAAAGTTTATTTAGATTTGAAATTAGAATCCAATTTTGCGTCATGTGTCGAAATTTATGTGGAGACCACATCATAATTATCCACTTGAGTTTGTGCCATGTGTTTACTTAAGTTTTTAAATATTTGTGCCAAGTGAGTTAAAGAGTGCAAAATATTAAGAATCTACTATTAATGAACTATAAAATTAAAAATAAAATTAATCACATATATTTAATAAAAATCATCACACAACAAGGATTACCATACATTCCATCTTATTAAAAATTAGAAAAAAAAATAATCATAAGAAGTATTAAATTTGGGTAAGAATTTTAATATGTGACTAATTACGTTTACTTTAAAAAAAATTGACTAATTATTTATATTTTTATGATAAAAATTGTGTTTAATTTTAAATATATCTATACATATACAGTTACTTGCTATTTTTCTTAATATGCAAATTTATATATATAAATTACACGAAAAGTATGCAAAATAGCATACAATTGATAACAATATTTATTTAAGGATATTTATTGTATTTATATAAGAATATTTATTTAAACTAATCAAATTCCAAACAACTTTTTTCAATATATATAATCACTAGTCACTAACCCATACTATGCACAGAAACCTACTTATTTGTGAGGTAGACTAAAATAATTTTATAAAATCTTAAATTGATTAAGAAATTACACTACTGCTTTATTTGCTTTTGTATAACTTCAATTTGTATTACAATTTGATGAAGAAGCCATTACTTGAACGTGCAATATACTGCAAAAAAAAAAAAAAAAACTCAAAAACTTAGATATTAAAACTTCTAAAAGACCAAAAAATATTAAAGAATGAGATGATTCATTGCTTAGAAATTATTGAAACAAAACAAAAAATATATATATGACTAAACAATAGAGTAATATAAGAGAAAGATGGATTACATTCAAAAGAATAATCCATGGGTATAACTATTGAAATGAATCAAAAGATTCAAAGCCTACAAATTATAGATAATATATATATGTGTGTGTGTGTGTGTGTGTGTGTGACTACACAAATTCAAATGTTAAAACTTCCTAAATGCCAAAAAAGATATATAATTGAAGAATATTTTATTGAAAAAATTTTAAAAATATATAACTAATCAAAAGAGAAATATAAGAAAAAGAAAAAAGTATACGAACCCGTAAAGCAATAAGTTTTAAATTTTAACATGCTTAAACTTTATATGAACCTTATCTGCATGTGGCACACCATAAAAAATGTTGAGCGGGAGGTCACATTGAAATAATGAAAGCCATACCTCGCCTTAATATATCGTATATAAGCTTTTTGCCCATGAAATTAACATACTTTCACATTGTAAGGTGAAGCAAAGACATATGTAGTAACATCAACCTTAAATTTCATTTATTGAAAGCTTTTTTATCTTGTAAAAAATGACTAAAGAAAGTTTGGTGGTCATTGTATGAAAATTAATTTTTAATAATTACATGAAAAGCCATAAAATAAATTTTTTATTTTAAAAAAGTAGAGTAGAGAAAAAATAGAAGAAGAGCTCATACCTTTACTCGTCTTAAAAAGAAATATTGGGGTTTACACAACTTTTAATATGTTCATGATTAACCTCACAAATTTGGAGATAAATTATCAACATTTGAGTTTGAGTTTAAGTTTAACTTGAACATGTTAGAGAGATAGAGTTTCACTCCTTGTTAAGTTTAAACTAAACAAAAATAATTTTGTTTAAAAAATGATAATGATAATGATGAGTTTGGGTTTAAGTTAGACTTGTTAGAGAGATAGAGTTTTACTCCTTGTTAAGTTTGGACTAAAAAATAATAATTTTCTTTTAAAAAATGATAATGATGAGAGGTCAATAAAAATTCAATGGCTTTAGTTTTAATTATTTAAAAAAAAAAAATAGAGTTTCACTCCTTGTTAAGTTTGGACTAAAAAAATAATCTTATTTAAAAAAATGATAATGATATGGCAAGTTTTGGAGAGGTCAATAAAAAGTTAAAGGCTTCGGTTTTATATTATATACTATATAATAAAAGTTGGGCTTAGAAACCATGGTTGTGCCTTGTGGCTGCGCCATATTGCATAATTTTTTTTAGATTTTTAAATTTTTTAAAAAATATTTTTTTTTCTTGCAATTTCTAAGTTGATAAATATCTTAATTTAATAACAATTCAAATTCTTCATGTGATCCATCTAATCCATATTTAATTACTATACTACAGGTAAAAGAAAAAATTTATATATATATAAAAAAGCTAACAATGTGTATTATTAAAAAAAAAAGCAACCTATATTATGAAAAAATATAATTTTTCTTCACCTATAATTTCTAAGTTGATAAATATCTTTCTTTCTTTTTTTTTTTTTATAGGAAGTTGATAAATATCTTAATTTAATTACAATTCAAATTCTTAATCTGATCCATCTAATCCTTATTTAATTACTATACAACACGTAAAAGAAAACATTTGTAATTTAAAAAAAAAATATATATATATATATATATAATTTTCTTATCCTATAATTTCTAAGTAAATAAATATCTTAATTTAATTACAATTCAGATTCTTCATCTGATTTTTCTAATTCTTATTTAATTACTATATTACAAGTGATGGGGAATGAAGATACTCCAGATCGTCCATGGTCATCCACACTAGCAGCCGTCCAGAAGAAAGCACTAAGACGAGGCTAATGCCCATGATTGTCCATGGACAAAAACAAACTTGCATCACTCGTCCAAAGAATGCACCCGTCCCCGTCCTGAAGGGATTTGTCCACAAGAGGACCCCTGGACGAGACTTTACACTTAGAATTACAAAGTACATTTCACCACTCCGTAACATACGCATAACTTCCGGTGACCATTGTATGAGAAAATCTAACTCCTAAACGGTTGTGGGAGTTATCCTTGAACCCTCCGACCTCCTCAAATTCAGAGGAGGTTATAATTCCAATAACTGTTCCTAGGACACCATATAAACACCCATTCAGACCAGAAAAAGGTACATTTTTACTGCTCCTAAAAAGTTGGAACTCCAAAAATATAGAGAGAAAATTAACTTCGCCATTGGAGGGTTCTTGGCCGACAACCTCGGTCACCTCTGATCATTTTTCTTTCTTTTTCAAGCCATTGAGAGAGCAAGTGGTCCTTTCGAGTCCGAAACATCCAGCCTACTGATTTTCTTTGCATCATCAGTTGACGCCGTCTGTGGGAAAAATACTCTATTCGCTGTTCTTTTCGTTCGACTATCTGTTTTTGCTGTCAATGATTAGCCTTTCCCAAACAAAAGGCTGAATGGTTAGAACAAGATCAAGGGCTACCAGCCTAGGCTACCAGGAGAGTAGGGATGCTTCTAGTAATCTCCTTCGCGATCGCAGGTTAGCACTTGTCATGCAACTGCCTTCTATTCAACATATACTGTCAGGACCCAAATCCATGAAACATGAATTTAGATACCTGATTAACTTGCTAACCTTACATAGCTCAAATAACATAATTTATTTAAACTTAATTCAATAAGACTCCAAATAAACAATGCTTCTGATAAACCTCTTATAATAAACAGAATCCACAATTTATAATAATCTCCAAAATATTGTGAAGTCTAAGCGGAAAATAAAAATAATAATAACTAATAGTCTTTTCAAAACTCCACAAATTGAAAATAAACTCCACTATATAAAATGTGAACTACAAAACAAAGGTAACTAAAATTTAATGAGTCTTCAAGTAACACTGAAGCCGCCTACAACTTCCACACTCTACCTTGCACCTCACAAGCGGTCCAAAGGTTCTAATTCCCAACTACACTTTAATCTGAAAATATTAATTGATGGGGTGAGCCACACATCTAGTAAGTAATTATACAGAATATACAACGGAATAAAGTCAAGCAAAGTACGAGTTTGATTTCACAATTTCACTCAAAATATCCACTATAGTTTTCAAAACATGTAAAGAATCACTTAATACACATATAATCATATCTTAAAGTCTTTTGGAAACACATACAAATAATTGATCAGGGCACAGTGTCACATATACACATCACATATTCTCACATACAATCCTGTGAGCGGATACCAACATCTAACCCCTGCTGGTGAGGGATCAACACATATTCTCACATACAATCCTGTGAGCGGATTTACACATATATATCTGATCAATTCTAAAAAAAGCACTCATTTTGAGTTACATATCACAAACAATAAAGTTTATACAACATATAATTATATATATTTTTTCAATATTAACAATTGTTCCAACAATAAAGATATATTGAATATCACCATGTCAAATTGAAACATAAATTAAAAGATGATTGACTCTCTTAAGGAACGAATAGGAACTGAAGAGTTTATATAAATGTTTTTACAATTCTTGAATAAGTTTGAAAATCCAGTTTGCTAAAAGGAACATCTTAAATACCATTTGAAAAACAAGAATATGATTTCGAAATCTTTGATTTGAAACAATTTAAAGAACAAAAATCTTTTTAGAAAACTTACTTTGAAAACTCAATTATTTTCATAAAATAGTTTAGTTAAAAATCTTCTTTTAAATGGGTTTTGGACATTCAAATCGTTATTTAAAATTTGAAATTTCTTTTAAAACATTATTTAAAAGATAATTAAAATTTCTCTTTCAATAGTGTAAAAATGCTTTTTGATAAACTTTTAAAAAAATGTAAGCTTAAAAATATAACTTTGAAAATCTTTAATTTCTAAGAACCTAAAGAACAAAACTTGTGCATATTATGCATAATTACTTACCGCACTCAAATCACTCTGAAAGTCCAGCCAAAATAATCTCCAAAGAGCCTCAAGACACTCTTAAATCGGACCTATAATCAATTATGAAAATTACTCAATATCCTCTACAAAATATAAATTTTACTAAACTATAAAAATTGACTCACTAGTAAAATACTTTGCTGAACTAATGATAGCACTAATGCAAAGTAATTTATCAGAACCCAGAGGCAGCAGCTAAAGTTTTAGAGTTTAAGTAAATATACATAACCCTAACCAAGCCATATTATATAAATATCTACCATAGAAACTTTACAACTATCCTAATATGTGTGTATATATATATATATATATATATATATATAACACGGCATAGCATAAGTCCCAGAGGCAAAGACACCACAGCCGAAAATATTGACTTCTTCTATTCATATATATATATACAAATCCAACTAAAGATCAATAGCCACCTTCTTTGACTTCTTCTTCAACCAATATATATATATATATATATATATATATACACACAAATTCAAGAAGAACAATAGCCACTTTCTTTGACTTCTTCTTTAACCTTTATATATATATACACAAATCCAACGTAGCCCCCTTTTTGACTTCTTCTTAACCTTCTTTAACCATTATATATATATATATATATATATATATATATATATATATATATATATACCAATTCAATGAAAGAAGGAGGGTCGAATTGTTTGACTTCAATCTAGGATTATATGTACAGCTCCAATGGAAGACTTAAACAAAAAAATATTGATTCGTGAAATCCCACTGGCTCAAATCTAATATCTAATCCAACGGAAAATCTAAACGTTAGAATATAAATTTTAGGATCAAAATCAAATTTCTAAATAACCTAATAAAATTCTAATTTTTCTTGTTTCTAATTGAGAGAAATCTTACCTTGAACAATCTGATTGTCTCTTCAATTGTACGTGCTCTAACTCCAAAGAAAACACCTCTTAGCCTCTTAGCCTCTTAGATAAAACCCTGACTATCTCTTCCTCTATTCTGTAGCTTGTATTATAAGATGTGGGCTTAGTGGGTAGTGGGCTGCAATAACAATTAAAAGAAAGCCTATAGCCCAAAAATTATATTTTAAAGAAAACTCTAAAATAAAAATTATTTGGGGTATTACATGTACAATCCATGGCTGCTGCTATGGCAGAACTGACCCATCAAAATCAGGAGTTGAATAGGGAGATCAACCTCAGGAGGCAGCGCTAAGATAGACACATGAAAGGATGAGCCCAGAGTCAGGAAGGTGGAGGAGAAAATGTTGAGTTCGAAAATCAGACAAGGGATACCGCTTCAAGAAGAGTGCCACACTTAGAAAGAGAGATAGACCAGATGAGAAAAGCCATGGATGAGATGAGGGAGAACATGAGGCGGGCAAACCTAGTGGATGATTTGATTCACTGAATGGACTCTCCTTTCATGGCTTCCATCAACAGTCATCCCTTAACTTTGAAATTCAAAATGCCTTCCTTGGATTCGTATGATGGAAATCGTGACCCGTGTGACCACATTGCTACTTTCAAGACGACCATGCACCTTCAAGGGGTCCCGGACGAGATCATGTGCAAAGCTTTCCCTACCACACTTAAGAGACTAGTGCGAGTCTGGTTCAGTAAAATACCTCCGAACTCAGTGGGATCGTTTGAAGAGTTAAGTAAGTTGTTTGTCAATAACTTCATTGGAGGGCAACGCCACAAGCGTTACTTTTCTAGTTTGCTGACTATAGAGCAAGGAGAAAATGAGAGTTTGCGGTCCTTCATCACCCGATTTAATAGGGAAGCCTTGACAGTAGATGAAATGGATGACAAGTTATTGTTGGCTGCCTTCCATAATGGGGTCAATTCTGACTTGTTCATCCATAAGCTCTACGAGCAGGAACCACAAACTATGGTCGAACTCGTTCATTCAGCCCAGAATTTCATAAATGCTAAGGATGATATCATAGCCAAGAAGCGAAAGAGAGTAGAGCGCTCGGAGGCAGGCCACCAACATTACTCAGATCAAGGACCTTGTCCAAAGAAGGCTTGGGTAGACGAGAGAAAAGACAAAGTTGGTAAGAAGGCAAGTTTCTCAGCGAGGAATCAGCAATACATGCCCCTAACTATGCCACTAGAGCAGGTTTTTATGCAGATCAAGGATGATCCATCCCTAAAGTGGCTAGATAAGATGAAAGGAGATCCTAACAAGCGCAATAGAAGCAAGTACTGCCGCTTTCATAGAGACCACGAGCATGACACTGACGAGTGCTTTGATTTGAAGCAGCATATAGAGAATCTAATTAGACAAGGAAAGCTAAGGAACTTCCTTGGACGAGACCAAAGAGATGAGAAACTGAAAGCTAAGGTGGAAGAGCCATCCCGACCCCCATTAGGAGAGATAAGAATAATTATAGGAGGAAACTTGACAGCGCAATCATCCAAGTCAAGGAAGATATACCTGAAGGTGGTGCAGAACATCCAGTTGTCTGGACGACCTCCTGAGACGAGGGAAGTGGACGAGCAGGCCGTTACGTTCACGGATGAGGAAGCAGGACGACTTCACCACCCACACGATGACGCGATAGTCATCACCCTACTTATTATTGACTACATGACTAGGAGGGTGTTGATAGACAATGGCAGTTTTGCGGACATTCTGTATTACCCTGCCTTCTAGCAAATGAGGCTAGGACGAGATTAGCTTCGACCAGTGAATTCGCCATTAGTAGGATTCGGAGGAATGAAGGTGCAACTAGTGGGCACCATCACATTACCAGTGGTCATTGGAACATATCCTTAGCAGATAACCAAGGAGGTAAATTTCCTTATTGTTGACTGTGCATTGTCATATAATGCAATTATTGGAAGACCACCTCTGAATAGTTGGAAGGCGGTAACCTCTACCTACAACTTGTCCATCAAATTCCCGACCGAGCACGCAGTGGGCTAAGTACAAGGAGATTAATTAGCCTCTAGAGAATGCTACTTGGCCATGCTGGCGATGGATGAGCATATACAGGCAATGAGTATAGATGGGAGAAGGATTGTAGCGAAACACACTGAAGTGTTAGAGGACGTCCCTTTGGACGAGAACCAGCCTGAGAAGTTCACTAGAATTGGGACGAGCATGAAAGAAGAGGCAAAACGTGCTTTGGTCCAGTTTTTGAAGGAAAGCCTTGATGTCTTTACATGGAGTCATGAAGACATGCCTGGCATTGATCCAAGTGTTATTACTCACAGCCTGAACATGTGTCCCTATTCAAAACTAGTGCGTCAAAAGAAAAGGGTTTTTGCTCCTGAGCGAGACAATGCCATCAAGGAAGAAGTACAAAAGTTGGTTGCCGCAGAGTTCATCCGAGAAGTTTATTATTCAAATTGGTTGGCGAATGTGGTCATGGTGAAGAAAGCTAACGTCAAGTGGCGAATGTGCATGGACTTCATCGACTTAAACAGAGTTTGCCCCAAGGATAGTTACCCATTGCCACGCATTGACCAGCTGGTGGACTCGACGGCAGGTCACAGAGTGCTGAGCTTCATGGACGCCTTCTCAGGTTACAACCAGATAAAGATGGATAAAGCGGATCAAGAAAAGACCTCATTCATTACAAGCCAAGGGTTGTATTGCTACAAAGTGATGCCCTTTGGTTTGAAAAACACAAGGGCGACCTACCAAAGACTGGTTAACCACATGTTTCGTCCTCAGATCAGTCGAAATGTGGAGGTTTATGTAGATGACATGCTGGTAAAAAGTCAGGACGAGGACAATCATCTGAACGACCTTCAAGAGACTTTTGATACATTACGGCAGTATAATATGAAATTAAATCCAAGCAAGTGTGCTTTCGGAGTTTCGTTAGGGAAGTTTTTGGGGTTCATGGTTTCGCACAGAGGAATTGAAGCAAATCCAAACAAAATCCAGGCGATATTGAATACGGAACCACCGAAAAATATTAAGGAAGTCCAGTTTCTTACTAGACGAGTCGCCGCCCTTAACAGGTTTGCGTTGAAAGCTACTGACAAGTGTTTGCCATTCTTTAAAGTCCTTAGGAAGGCATTTGAGTGGATAGACGAGTGTCAAAGAGCCTTCCAAGACTTGAAGACATATCTCATGACAGTGCCGCTACTGAGTCCGTTTGTACCTGGAGAAGAGCTGTATTTGTACTTGGCGATGTCCCCACATGCAATAAGCTCGGCGTTGGTCAAAGAAGAGGGGAAAATCTAGAAACCCGGTTTATTACACAAGCTATGCAATGAGAGGAGTGGAAGGACGATACCCGATAATGGAGAAGCTAGCCTTTGCCTTGATTACGGCTTCCAGGAAGCTGAGGCATTATTTCCAAGCTCATATAATCAACGTCCTAACGGATCACCTTATAAAGAAGGAAATGAACAAGTTGGAAGCTGCTGGACGACTAATATAGTGGGTTGTTGAACTTAGCGAGTTTGATATCAGATACCTTCCAAAGAGTGCGATAAAGGCACAAGCATTAGCAGATTTCATCGCAGAGTTCACCCCCAGCCAAGATAAGCTAGACAAAGATGAAGGAGCTGAAAGGTGGGTCATTAATGTAGACGGATCGTCCACACTATATGCAGGAGGGATTGGAGTAATACTAAAGTCCCCATAGGGTGACAAGCTAAAGTACGCAGCCCGTCTACAGTATCAAACCACCAACAACAAGGCTGAGTACGAAGCTCTACTCAAAGGATTGGAATTGGCTAAGTCCTTAGGGGCGGAGTCGATAACAATCAGAGGAGATTCTCAGCTAGTCATCAACCAAGTAAATGGAATGTGTGATACAAAGGAAGATCGGATGAAGAAATACCTCAGCAAAGTGAAACGACTCGCATGAAAGTTTTCAGCTGGAAGTTTTGTTTAACTCCCCAAGGAGGAAAATATGGAAGTAGATGTCTTAGCAACGGCAGCTTCAGCAGGAAGAGTTACGGACGAGTGCGACAACGTCCAGTATATGCCCAGCATAGACTTTCTGGACATACAGCAGATATGAAGGGGAGAAAATTGGATGAGTCCAATAGTAATTTATGTTAAAGATGGAAGGCTTCCAGAAGACAAAGATGAAGCTAGGAAGTTGAGGGTTAGGGCAGCCAAATACATCCTCATAAATGAAGTGCTGTACAAGCGAGGTTTTTCCCAACCTTATTTAAGGTGTTTGGCTCTTAACAAGTCAAACTATGTTTTGAGGGAAGTTCATGAAGGAGCATGTGGAAATCATTCAGGAAAGAGATCACTAGTCCATAAGGCAGATGCTAAGGCCTATGTCAAGGTCTGTGACCAGTGTCAACGCTATAGCAATGTCCCTAGACAGCCATCAGAGTACCAGACCTCAATGATGGCCCCATGGCCCTTGCACAGTGGGGACTAGATATCCTAAGTCCCTTTTCCCTAGGAACCAGACAAATGAAGTTTTTGGTGGTAGGGATTGATTACTTTACTAAGTGGGTAGAGGCTGAACCTCTTGCAACAATCACTCAACAAAATGTTAAAAATTTTGTATGAAAGAATATTCAATGTAGGTTTGGAGTACCCAGGGTACTAGTATCGTATAACAGACATCAGTTTGACAACGCACCCTTTAGGGACTTTTGCAATCATTTTGGGATCAAGAGTCACTATTCCTCACCCTCCGATCCACAGGCAAATGGACAAGCAGAAGTAGCGAGCCGATCCCTGTTGAAAATCATCAAGACTCGGCTCGATAGGGCAAAAGGGATATGGCCAGATGAGCTACTAGGTGTTCTTTGGGCCTACAGGACGACTGTACAAACTCCGACAAGAGAGACCCCCTTTAAGCTAGCCTATGAAAGTGAAGCCGTCATACCGGCAGAAGTTCATATGGCTAATCATCGAGTGATGAAGTATCAGGAGAGATAGAATGGGGAACAACTTCGTCTTGACCTCGATCTTATTGACGAGGTAAGAACGGATGCAGAGCAAAGGACAACAAGATACAAGAATCTTATGGTTAGGCAGCATGATGTCATGGTGAAACCCAAACGATTCAGTGTTGGAGACCTTGTTCTCAAGAGAGTCTCTTTAGCGACTAGGAATCCAGCTCATGAAAAATTGGGATCCAATTGGGAAGGACCCTACAGGGTAATCAAATGCAAGAGGTAGGGGTCATACTACCAAGAGGCCTTGAACGAACGAAAGTTAGAGCACCCCTGGAACGTGGAACATCTGAGGAGGTACTATTAGTAATGAACTTGGACGAAATAATCCGGGGGCGAGGTTGATACTATGGGCAAGTACAGCTACAATTTGTGTTTACTTATACCTACTGTTGTGTTCTTATCACTACTATAGTGTGTACTAAGAATAAAAAGTGCACTAGTTCTTAAACTTTTGCACCGTCTACAGACCAGTTTGTAAAAGACAAGGTTATGTATTTTCTTAAGTGTTTCAATAAGGCACTAGCTTCTAAAGCGTGCCATATTTGTGGACAATGTTCATGCAATAATATGGTTTAGATTTTGATATACTTAATCTAGTTTCCATAATAATACCCACAAAGGAGGCAAAAGCCTAAGACAAGTGAAAATCTCTGGACACAGGCATACTCATCCAAGCTTTCCTTTAAATAAGGATAAAACAAAAAGAGAAAAGTTAAGGCATACTCGTCCAAGCTTTCCTTTAAATAAGGTTAAAGCAGAAAGAAAAAAGTCAAGGCATACTTGTCTAAGAAAGATAGGCAAGAAAAAGGCAGGCATTAAGGCATAAAGTTCCAAAGACGAGCAACTAGCTAAGACGACTCAATGTCTTAGGACGAGTAAAACATTATAAACCTTTTGCAAGAAGATAAGTAATAATTGCCCAAAGGACGGGGTAAAGTACTGCAAAGTCATCATCGTCGTCCTTAAACGAGTTACACTAGTAAAGATTTGACTAGCTAATAAAGACATCCATTCCTAGGTGGGTCGTCCATAAGGAAATCATATAGACGATCATTCAACACTTATAACACTGTTTAAAAGCCAATAGCATAAATGGTGAAAACAATGGATAAGCTCATCCATACATAAGATAACGGATAAAGGAAATATATTCATTAGTCTAAAGAGGGTAGACGACCACCGTCCAAAAACCTTTATAAAATAAGCCTTAAAAGGCAATTGTTAATAAACTCATCCAGAGCACTCTAGACGAGGTAATTGTACTCGAATACATTTTAAAAAATGGTCCAAAAACAATGGACCAAAAGAAAAGCAAAATAACAATAGCACTAATTTTTTTTTAAAAAAATTGTCTTCAAGGAGGGGGGTCGTCCTGAGATGGTTTGGTGGTGGCATCGTCCTTAATGTTAACATCATTTGAGCCTGTTTGGAGGAGAGAACTTGTAGCAGCGCCAAGGTTGAGTTTAATGGTACTAAAGTCAACTCTAGGAAAGTTGTCTATAGCATCCATCCTAAAATCTTCAATACTTTTTGCATAGTTCGTGTCCAGCAGGTCAGTAAACTCCTTGGACGCTTTGAACTCCTCCACTGCGTCGTCTTTAGCTTTCTTGAGAAGGAGACTCAGCTCGTTATTCTTCTTTTGAAGAAGGTCAAGACGGTCGTCCTTCCTAGTAGTATCGGATTTCAGCTCCCCCACCAAAGCACTCAACCCCTTAGCCTCATCCTTGGCCTTGTTCGCCACCTCGGCCCAAGTCCTGCAGTCGTTTTTGACCTCTTCTATTCTTTTCTCTAGAAGGACCCTCGTCTTGTCCATCTCCATGGCCTACCTGGACGCAGCTATAAACTTTGACATTGCCTAAATAGAAGACAAGAAGGTTAAAGAGACAAAAATGACAATAGATGACATGGCTAAAGCAAGACGAGACAAAGGTGCTCACCTTAAAAGGTCGTGGACACCGGAGTGCTCAAACTCCCTCAAAGACATGTCGTAGCATGCAGCCACGTCCTCACCTGTTATAGCCTCTTGGAATCGTTCCTAAGTCAAATCCTCATTCTCCAATAAGTTTATAAAAAACCTTTGAGGAGGCTAGGACAAAGCAGGAGCATGGGACTTGGACGAAGCGACGACAACAGGCGTAGACGAGTCTACATCGACTACTGTGATGGACAACAGGGAGGAAGGAGGGTCAGACCTGACAGTTTCGGGCCTGGTCGACCCATGCTTGGTCTTCTTCCCCCGATGACTGGGCAAGCTTCCCAAGTCCAAATTTTTGAACAAGCTCTTCCTCTTGTCTCCAGCAGTAAGACGAGGCTGGGTTTGAACTTTAGTTTTGGCCACCTCGTCGATCACCTCCTTTCCCTTATTTTCTTTCATGGTTGCCATTCCTGAAAAACACACGTACACATATATAAAAAAAAAAAAAAAAAAAAAAAAAAAAAAAAAAAAAATTCTAAGTAAGAAAAGCACTCACGTCTACGGACAGTTTGCTCGTGCGCAAGGGCTTCAGCAGACGGATTAGGGCCAAGTCCCCACCTGTGCAAGCGTCAAAGGGTCACCAACGAGTGAAAATTTCTCTCGGGGTGTAGACGAGCTCTATGGATGCAGTCACGAAGGAACTTACTCAAAGAAGGACGTCCAACAGCTATTAAAAAAAAAGGAAAATTAAGGTTAAACCACTGTCTAAAGATAAAATATGATAAAACAAATAAAAAAAAGAATGAAGGAAAAACATAACATACCTTCTTAACGAAGGTTCCCTAATTCTCCAATATAAGGGGCAAATGCACCTCTACCAACCTCGATAGAATGCCCCGCCCAGAAACCAGAGACAAAGAAAAATTCTGTCTTCCAGTTTCTGTCAGACGAAGGTAAAGACTTTATCAACCTATAGTCATTGCCCCTAGCTGTAAACTGATAGAAGCCTAGAGATTGACTTATCTCAAAGGGTTTATAACAGTACAGAAACTCATCCACGGTGATAGGACGGTTCCCATCAAATACCTCCCTCCATAAGGCCTGCATAGAGACAATAAGTCTCCATGCGTTAGGGTTAAACTAACAAACTCCCAGGCCTAGCCTAGTGAGTAATTCCCTAGCAAAGGCATTCAAAGGAAATCTAAGCCCCCCCAGCAAATAAGCCTCGTAAACACCTATTCCAAAACGGGGTTGGCAACACCATTCTCCTCAGACAGCTAACTTAGAATTCAGATTGTCTGGGATTTGGAACCAACTCCTAAGAGCATTTAACCTCTTCTCGTCCGTCTTAGAAGAGATTTCTATAGCACAACTATATACAGTTTCTTCTTCGTCCAAAGGGGAGGATGGCGGGACGCTTGTCGAGGTATCAGCCCTAGAGGCTGCCCTTGTCCTAACATTTTCCTGTAAGGTTTCGATGGGAATTTCAGGAACACCAGAGGTATATTCCTCTGTTGTGTGGCCACTAGTACTACTATCATTACTGGAAGTGCTATAACTAGAAGAATCATGGTACTCGTCTATGGCCTTGTCTACACTATCGCTAGGCAAACAGGTAACCATTATGGATGTCCTAACGCTTAAAAAGGAAAGCTTGAGAGTAAGAGTAAAGGGAATACCTGGCTTTAGAAGAAAGATACTAAGGATGCTGAGAATACTCCTAGACGAGGCGACAGGCGAGAATGTCAAAACAGAAAATCTGAAAAAGTGACAAGGGCACGAGAGGGAAACCACTATTTATAGGTAGAAAAGTCTCGGTATTCACAACGGCGAGACCAATAAGAAAGCAACACGTGGCATTTGCCTCGAGGAAGTAAGTCGACGTGACCAACCACCTATGAAAGCGTGACACGTGGTACGCTGTTTGAAAAACAAATAAAATAAAATAAAAACAATAATAAATGTTCTTGGAAAACTTATCCTAAAGTCTAGTGATATACTGCATGACCCCTGGACGAAGGGGTAACTGATGAGGAATTAAGATACTCCAGATTGTCCAGGGTCATCCATACCAGCAGCCGTCCAGAAGAAAGCACCAAGACGAGGCTAACGTCCATGGTCATCCATGGACAAAAACAAACCCGCATCACTCGTCCAAAGAAAGCACCCATCCCCGTCCTGAAGGGATTCGTCCACAAGAGGACCCCTGGACGAGACTTTTACACTTAGAATTACTAAGTACATTTCACCACTCCGCAACATATGCATAACTTCTGGTAACCGTTGTATGAGAAAATATAACTCCTAAATGGTTGTGGGAGTTATCCTTGAACCCTCCTACCTCTTCAAATCCAGGGAAGGTTACAATTCCAATAACTGTTCCTAAGACACTATATAAACACCCATTTAGACCAGAAAAATGTACATTTTTACTACTCCCAAAAAGTTGGAACTCCAAAAATATAGAGGGAAAACTAACTTCACCATTGAAGGGTTCTTGGCCGGCAACCCTGGTTACCTTTGATCGCTTTTCTTTCTTTTTCAGGCTATTGAGAGAGCAAGTGGTCCTTTCAAGTCCGAAGCATCCAGCCTACTGATTTTCTTTGCATCATCAACAAGTAATAGAAAAAAAAAACAAATATATATATATAATATATATATATATATATATATATATATAAAGGTAGCAATATGTATTATATAAAAAAAAAAAAAACAGCAACGTGTATTATAAAAAAAATGCAGCAACATAGTGTAATCTAAACCTTCTCAAATTCTTCATCTAATCCAGATAAAAAAAAAATAGCAATGTGTATTATAAAAAAAAAAAAAAACATGTTGAATTCAGCTCTTTTTTCATGCATATACCCAAACATGTAGTATGATTTTTACTTTTGATTATATAATTGTAATTCATTCAGCTATTATTTTTTAATAAACTTATACGTCTTATGAATTTATACTCACGAGGCTTAAACTTCAAGTTTTAGTATCTTCTCTCATACTTTCAAGGACAAAAATTAAATTCTCATGTGAGTCTCTCTACTTCAAAAATTTAAATATTTAGATTGTTCTTAATTATTGAATTGAGGTTTCCACTAAAATATGATTTCAATTGTTGCTTTTGATAGCTTTTAATTATTAAATACATGTGATTAATTGAGCCTTAAAGTTCAATGTATTATTGTAAATCATTTTATATTTTTTTTAGGTATGCCTACCATCTTCCATTCAATATATATATATATTATGTTACCTTAAGTTTCACACAATATACATTCATTATATAACTTAAAAGTAAAATATTCATTTATTTTTAAGTAAATTAATAAAAAAAATTATTTACATATGAATTTTGATTAAACTGTGTATCGTACGGGCAAAATGCTAGTATATATAAAAAATGATAATGCTAGTTTCATAATGCTAGTTCTTAATTATTTATATTAGTAAGACCTCTCTTGTACTCATCTGTAGACTGTACATGTGTGTTCTACACTAACATTTCCTACAAATAGTATAACTTATATAGCTGAATATATATATATATATATAATATATATATATATATATAATTATTAATTAATAGGTAAAGTTCAGAGAAAGTATACTTAGAGTCCATTTGAGAACAGTTTATTTTGTTGAAATTGAAAACTTTTTGTTGAAAGTATGTAAAAAAAAAGAGTTAAAAATTGACTTTTGGAGCAATGGACTCCACTTAATAGTACAATGGGACCTATTTTAGGAGCAATAACAAGCTAAAAAGTAAAATAAGCCAACTTTTTCTCAAATCACAAACCAACCTTAGAATCTAAATTGAACTCTAAAGACATGTTTGGTAGATTGTAATAGGCGCTGTAATGTAATACTTATTCCTATGGTTTAGTTATTTTTTAGTTTTGTTATGTTTTTATTACAAGGAATAGTCATTCCTTATGAATAGCTATTCTTAAAAATGAGGAATAACTATTCCTCTTTAAAAGGTTGTATTAGTTATTCCTTAGTAAATACAATAATTTCAAAACTTAATATATTTCCAAATAAACAAATTTTCCATATACGTCTAACAATTATAAAAATAAAAAATCATAAAAAATAACACATATCTCTCTTAAATTTTTTAAAAATAACAATTTTTAAGGAGATATAATTGTATGAGTAAAATATTTCCTAAAATAAATGTTAAGTTTCATTTAAATGTTATAACTCACAACCAAACTAATGAATAGGTTTAGTTATTACATTACAACACACTCTATTACTAGTAATAAAGATTACAATTCTTGTCGTAATCCTTATTTAATGTACCAAACGTACCCTAAGTTTACACCATGTGTTCCATTTAAATTTTTTATTTTTTTATGCCAATTGAGTTAATAGACTGCTAAAATTAAAGAGTCCAAAATCAATGAACCTCTCATTTCAAAAAAAAAAAAAAAAAACCAATGAAAAGTAAAAAAAAATAATCATCAATGTCCTCTACATTCATAACCCACATCTTTGCTCCCATAATCCCTAAAAAACCTTCGTTTTTGGAACTCCAAGTCTCCGAGATCCAGAGACTCTACCCCAAAGTCCAATAAAACTCAATCACTAAGGGTCCATTTGGTTGGATGGGTGGAAAAGTGAGAAGATAGAAAATGGTGGGAAGATGGAAAGGTGAGGGGATATAAAAGATTTTAATTTCTCTCATTTTTGTTTGGTTAGAAGTGAAAAAGTAGAGGGATGGAAAAAATAAGTTTAAATAAATTTACTCATATACCGTTGTTAAAGAATGATACTCAATTAAAACAAAAAAGTAACAAATAACCAAAAAAAGAAGAAGAGCAATCACCCAAATTTGTTAAAAAAAATAAAAATCATGTCCCAAAAAAAATCACGTCAAGTTAAAAAGAAAACAACAATCACGCCTAGGCCCTATAAAATCAAAAGAAAAAGAAAATAATAGAAAAAAAGAAAAGAAAAAGAGAAGAGACAATGTTAGGAAAAAAAATGAAGAAAAAAAGAAAGAGAGGCACGCCCAGGCCCTAGAAAATCAAAAGAAAAAAAAAGAGGCAATGTTACTTCCTAAAAAAAAAAGACAACTGGACGAAGCCCATGTGCACATGCACATGGGCATTTTTGTGAATCAAGAAAAAATGCATCCCCACTTAGTTTTTTCTCCATTTGGGAGAAAACATTTTGGTGGGCTCAAAGAGAAAACACCTAAACCTCACCATATTTTTTCCTTCCTCCTCACCTAACCAAATACACTCCAAAAAAGTTTTCCTTCCTATTTTCTCTCCAAAGTTTTGCATCCACCCTGTTCTTTTTCTTAGCTCACTAAAAAGTTTTCTTCCCAAAATAGAGAGAAAAATGAAGGGAGAAAATTATTAATGGACAAAAATGCCATGTGCACTTGCACATGGGCGATTTGTCAAATTCCTTTCTTTCTTTTTTTGGGGGGCGCTTTCCTAGGCACCTTGCCTCTTCCTTTTTTTTTTTTTTTTTTTTTTTTCTTTTTTCCTGCTTTCCTGGATGTTGCCTTTTTTTTTTTCTAGGTTGTGGATGTGATAGTTGTTTTGTTTCGCTTTTTTTTTTTTTTTTTTTTAACTAGACACGATTTTTTTTGGGACATGATTTTTATTTTTTAATAAGTTGGGTGATTGTTTTTTTTTTTTTTTGGTTGTTTGTCACTTTTTTGTTTTAATTGGCCATCATTTTTTAACAAAAGTGTATTAGTAAATTTATACAAATTCACTGTTTTCCTGTTCCTCTACTTTTCCTCTCCTAGCCAAATAAAAAGAAGAGAAATTAAAAAATTTTCTATCCTCCCACTCTTTCTCCCCCTCCAACCAAACAAAGCTTAGAGAAAGTAAAGATGGAGAAACAAGCTAAGATGGAGTAAACCAAACGTAGAAAAAAGAGAATAACAAATAGGTTGAATGCAAGTTTCCAACGATCTCCTCATAGGTACCTTCTCTTCACTCTTTCTTGGATTTTCCATCATCAATTTTTTGCTTTTAGGTCAATTTTTTTTCCTTTGGGTTTTTCAATTCCCCTCAAAGTATTCGAAGAAATCATCGAATCAACTTTTTTGTCATCAATTGCTTCTTAATTCTAATTTTGGTGTAGGTGTGCGGAAGAGCGAAGGATATTATTCATATGGAGAATTTCTATTTGGGCTCATTAGTGAAAATTTTCATTTGTAATTTGGATATTTTAATTTAGTTTTTTAATCTTTGGTGAGTATGTAGGTTGGGAATGGTATTGATGGGTGTGATGAGGCTTAAGTTAGAGATGAAAGTCATTGTTCAAGTTATGGCTAGAGTGTTGTTTTTTACTATTTACAGTCTCACTATTGTTGTTATCATTAGTACATGATTTAATCCAAAGTCCAAGTAAAAGTACATTTTTGATGGTTATGCACATATATTTTTTGGTCTTGCTTGTGATTTTGCAAGGCTCACTGTTGGTATGACAATTGGTTGTGTTGGTCATGCAAGTGTTAGCCTATTAGGTCTATTATATATCTACTAATATTTGCATGTATAGATTAGTTCCTGCGTTATCATATCAGCAATTGTTATCTACTACATTATGGATTGAGTTTTTAGGTTGGTTTTGAAGTTATTATTGCTAGATTTATGCTTCAAATTCAGACTTCCTACTGATTCATTTGTTTAAGTTACCAGTTGGATGAGCTTGGTTCGCATAAGTGTTTGCGTGACAAGGTTAACATTTTTAATTTGGAAAAACAACACAGCTTGTCATTGGAAATTGAAGGGTGAAAAGAATGCAGTGCTTACTCAACATCTATTTAAGGTTAGGCTATATTTTGTTTAAAAACCTAAGGCTTAAAAAACTTCACAAGCCCAAGATGAAAGGCTTTAATTTGCAACTAATCTACTTTGGGTGTTTTGAACCACATATGAAGACAATTGAACATCATTATAACATATAATGGTTTAATTACTTCATTAATGCTATATAAAACAAAATTAGAGTTTATTTTGGAAGCAGTAGGTATTTGGCTTCTTGGTTGATGTAATTAACCATTTAAACAAACAATTTTACTTCTAAAATAGCATTACACTATTGGGCATAATCTTTTCATGATAAATATTTAATTAGATGTTTTTGAAAACAATATTCTATAAGCCTTAATGACATGATATGAGGGTCATCAGCTTTGTCGCTAAAATTTGGATCTATTAAAAGTCAATAGTAGAATTTCTTTCCCTTTTTCTTTGAGGTTTTGCACTAGAAATTATTGCAATATCAAAGTTTTGTTTAAATGTTTGCACTAGAGTTTGTTTTAGATGTTCAATACCTTTACTTGAAAGTAATTAAAATTTTGCACCTTAAGGTGTTTTCTCCTATTTTATTCATAGAAATTTTAATATAATAGTTTATATTCAAATGCAAGTTATAAAATATAGATTTTTTGGAGCTATTTAGATGATAATATTTTGGAAAAACAAGAGGTCAATTGATTACACAGGAGATGTGCTTGCCTTATTTGTAACATTTTTAGACCAGTGCGTAGGCATCCCTTTGTAATTCAAGATTTTTTTTTTTTTTTTTTGGATTTGGTAATTCACAGATTTTATTATTAAATATTTGTGATAGAACATAATATTATAATACTCTTAAAGTTTGTATAGATCCAAATTTAGTAATTAGTTTCAATGAGTTATAATATCATTCACATATTGTGACTATCACAATTATCATTAAAATTATTATCTCAACTTTGTGTGAAAATTTAAAGAACATTAAAGCTTAGGAATAGTAGATCATTGGGTAGTTTGATAGATGTGAAGGCATTAAAGTGTAAAGAGCACACCTTTTTTTGAGTAAAATTTTTTTCTAGAATTTTTGTCAAATAAAAGATTGAGACATTTTTTATTATTTAAATTACATCTCCCCCCCTTCCTCTCCAAACAAAGGGGGAAAATGAAGAATCTTTTTTTTTTTTTGGAGAAAAAAGGGGGAAAAATAAAACTTAAAAGAGAGATTGTAGGAAAAATGAATTAATATTGTTTGCCTTCGGATTGTTGACACTAATTCATTCATTTCACATTAATATGGATATTCGGCGTTTAATGAGATAGTAAAGTTCTAGATTCAAGCTAGCAAATTATAGATATTAGGATTGTGAACAATAATTCATTCGTTACATACTAATATTATAGATAGCAAATTATAAATGTGAGGATTACTGACAATAATTCATTCATTGCATATTAATAGTATAGATGTTATGAGATTGGAAGAAATTTTTTGAAGAAAGCAATTTGTTTTTCCAGTATTTTAAGTTTAATTTTTTTTGTTTCCACCATAATCTTCAAGTGACCAAGGATCGTTTTGCAAAATCTAATGACGCAAATGTGAAATTACGTCTCATTAGTGGTTGTATATGTCAATCTTCACAATACAATGTAGGCATGCTTAATATAAAAATATTAACATTAACAATAGAAATTAATTTTTTTTTCACTACTATTCAGTGTTTCTGTTCCAATCATGGGTTACATGCTAGTTTCTATGGGGGGGTAAAAGGACCCAAGCAGGTATTTGAGCCTTTGGGCTCTAACTAGTAGGGCCGACCTGTTCCTAAATTAAAAGCTTGTTGAAACTACGAATCGGCCCATGCGCCGAGAGTCCGAGGACACATTCGAGGATGAGTTTCTTCTTGGACAGACCCAGGAGGATTTGGAGTCTCGCTAGAATGATCAAGACAGAGTTCCGGAAAGACTGTTGGTTAAAGGGGGAATCCCTGTACCCTCTAAAGGCACCGGTGGAAGAAAAATATCTTAGGAAAAGGCTGCTACCTCCACATTAAAGACCCTGAACCTACCTCCCTGGCCGCATTAATGGAGAGGTGACCCCTGAATAATAGAATTGAATCTTCTGGGCAAGGAATGATTTGGGGCAACACGTGGATAAAGTACCAAGAGAAGAAGTATTTAACGGGAGTAGAGGCCAAAGAAGAGGGGGATCGAGGAATTACGAAGAAAGAAACTAAGGATTGTAACCTTTAAGAAAAAAAGAGAAATAATAAAGAAATTGTCCTCGGCTTATGTCCAAGGAAGCCCTTTTTACAAAAATCACTTACCGTTTGCAATTATTATTGTACCTTAGCTTGCTCAATAAATTCCTTGCATCCTTAAACTAGATTTCATTCCCACACTCTACAAGTTTCATTGTTTAAGGCTCATTGGGCCTGAGCCCACAGTTGTCCTTTGGTCCAGGTGTAATTGTGTACTTACAATTGGCGCCGTCTGTGGGAATCTAGTCTGGAAGGAGCTGGGATACTATGGCAGGCCTAGGCTCACACCATGTAGAGTCTCAAGGATCACAACTTGAGGATCTTTTCGAGCGTCTTGAGCGTCGAAGGGATCGTGAGGGAAGCGTTCATACGGAATACCCTAGAGCGAGCTATACTCATGGCGGGGGCAGCACCACCCACGAGGATGGTGCTAAGGCCATGCAGAAGGAGATTAATCATTTGAAAAGGAAGTTGCGCCACGTCAGACGCAAGCATTCACCGTCTTCATCTAATCCTTCTTCAGTGGAGGTCCGGGGAAGTAGTTACAGCTCGAGGTCATGGTCGCCCCCCCAGCGCAACGTCCTCTTGTGAGGAGAGCGACCCGCCAGCTCGCAGGCACAAGAAGCTCCCTTCCAGGGGCTTGGGGAACGATGCTATGAGTCGGGCGTTGTACCAACTCTCCAAATCGCCATTCTCACGAAGGATTGAGAAGGGGAGGCTCCCTAGGAGGTTCACCCAGCCCACCTTTACCATCTACAATGGTCGGACTGATCCGGTGGAGCATGTGAGTCATTTTAACTAGAGGATGGTAGTGCACTCTCATAATGAGACCCTGATGTGTAAAGTTTTCCCCTCTAGCTTAGGACCAGTTGCTATGAGGTGGTTCAACGGTCTTAAATCGGGGTCTGTAGGTTCGTTTGGGGAGCTTACTAGAGCATTTGCATCGCGGTTTATCACGTGTAGCAGAGTGCCTCGACCATTGGACTCACTGTTATCTATGGCCATGAGGGAAGGAGAGACGTTGAAAGCATACTCCGATCGGTATTGGGAGATTTCAACGAGATAGATGATGATTTCGATGAGGTCGCACTCAATACCTTTAAGGTAGGCCTTCCTACTGATCACGACTTGAGGAAGTCCTTGACCAAAAAGCCCGTCCGCAACGTACGACGTCTCATAGATCGTATTGATGAATACAAAAGAGTAGAGGAAGACCAGCAGCAAGGAAGGGGTAAGGAGAAGGTTATCCTGCAAGAGAGAAGGGATTTCAGGTCGGACAGATACCACAACAACAAGCCGAGAAGAGATTATACAGGGCAGCCTGGCTTGGCAGCACCCCAGACCATAAATACTGTGTTCCGAGAACCTGTACACCAGTTACTAGAGAAAGTCCGTAAGGAGCCCAACTTCAGGTGGCCTAGTAAGATGGCGGGGGACCTTGCAAAGAGGAATCAGAATCTCTTCTGTCAGTACCATCAAGATGTGGGTCATACTACCGAGAACTACCGGACCCTTTAGAACCACTTAGAGCAGCTTGTCAATGAAGGAAAACTGAAGCAGCACCTTTATCAACCCAATGGGTAGGGCAGTCAGTCCAGCTCAAATAATTAGAGGAATAGTCAATCTCGGCTAGCATTGGGAACAATTAACGTTATCTTCGCTGCACCTGGCAAGACCGGTTCGTGTCCCACCAAGGTGATGGCAATTTCGCATCCTCAAGTCGAGGAGGCAGGCTGCAGGCCGAAGAGATTGAAGGTGAATTTGCCCGTCTTGGGATTTTCAGAGGAGGATAAGGTGGGGACCGTCCAACCCCATGACAATGCTCTCGTGGTCACTCTTAGGATAGGGAATTATGACGTGAAAAGGGTGATGATTGATCAGGGTAGCGGTGCAGATATCATGTACCCTGATTTATTCAAAGGGTTAGGGTTGAAGTTGGAGGATCTTAATCCCTATGACTCACCACTTATAAGCTTTGAAGGTAAAGCCGTTGTGCTGAAAGGACAAATTCGTTTACCCATCCAATCTGGCTCAGAAACGGTTGAGGTGGATTTCATTGTGGTCGACACGTATTCCCCGTATACGGCCATCCTTGCTAGGCCATGGCTGCATGCTTTGGGTGCTGTCTCTTCTACCTTGCATGTTAAGGTTAAATTCCCCTCGGGGGAATATGTTGAAGAGATCCTCGGCAGCCAATTGGTGGCCAGGCAGTGCATATCGGCCGCAGTGCTTCATCAGACAGAAGCCGAGTCATCGGCTGTGATCATCAAAGACTCATAGCAATTAACAGCTCCGGACGCACTTGGGGCAGTGATAGGAGAGGAGGCTCTTTGTGAGAATTTAGAGAAGTTTTTGATAGTGGGTGACCCTGAGAGGTTCTTCCAAGTTGGCATACGCTTGCCACACCAGGAGAAGATGGATTTGTTGGAGTTTTTGAAAGACAACATTAATGTTTTTGCGTGGGACCCTTATGAGGCTCCGGGCGTAGACTCGAGCTTCATTTGTCATCATTTGAATGTCAACCCCGCCATTGTTCCGAGAAGGTAGCCACCTCGGTGTTCTTCCAAGGAACATTCCGAGGCTGTCAAAGAGGAGGTGCTCAAGCTCAAAAGGGCTGGGGCCATTAAAGAAGTTTTCTACCCCGAATGGTTGGCGCATACGATTGTGGTAAAAAAGAAGATGGAACGTGGAGAGTATGTGTGGACTTCACGAATCTAAACAAGGCTTGCCCGAAGGATTTGTTCCCAATGCCGCGTATTGATTAGCTTATGGATGCTACTATTGGACATCCTCGTATGAGTTTTTGGATGCCTTCTAGGGTTACCATCAGATTCCATTGGCATTGGAGGATCAAGAGAAAATTGCTTTCATTACTCCAACAGGGAACTATCATTATAAGGTCATGTCGTTTGTGTTGAAGAATGCTGAGGGCTACCTATCAAAGAATGATGATCAGGATGTTCGAACAGCAACTTGGGAAGACCATTGAGGTATACGTGGATGATATGGTGGTAAAGAGTAAAACAATACCCTCGCACATTAAAGATTTGGCTGACACCTTCCAGGTGCTTAAGAGGCACAAGTTGTGCCTTAATGCCTCAAAGTGCTCTTTTGGCGTGAGATCTTGAAAGTTCTTGGGTTATATGATTACTCATAGAGGTATAGAGGTAAACCCAGCGTAGGCCAAGGCTATTCAGGACTTGCAGCCGCCTCGGAACCCAAAGGAGATCTAGAGATTGACCGAAATGATTGCCGCACTAAGCAGATTTATCTCTCGGTTAGCTGACCGGTGTCGTCCTTTCTTCCAATTGTTGAATAAATGGAAAGAGTTTCAATGGACCGACGACTGCGTGTTAGCCTTCGAACAGCTTAAGGAATATCTCTCTCGGCCACCCATTTTGTCTCGCCCTGAGGCAGACGAGGTCCTGTTTGCTTATCTAGCAGTGGCCGTCCACGCGGTTAGCCTGGTCTTCATAAGGGATGAAAGCAGGGTGCAAAAACCGGTCTACTACGTTAGTAGGTCCTTGAATGAGGCCGAGGTGCGCTATCTACTCTTGAAGAAATCACTTCTGGCCATAGTTCATGCCACACGCAAGCTTCCTCATTATTTCCAGTCCTACACTGTGGTGGTTTTGACCCAATTGCCTCTCAAGGCGGTGTTACGTAGTGCCAACTACTCTGGCAGGGTAGCAAAGTGGGGAACTGTTTTGGGAGTCTTTGACATTAAATACATGCCTCGCACCTCAGTGAAGGGCCAGGTCCTTACTGATTTGGTGGCAGAGTTTACTGAACTATTGCTAGAAGAAACTCTGAAGGAAGCACACATGGATGAAAAATCAGTTGGTGTGATCACAGCCGTCGCACCTCCGACTTGGAAAGTGTATGTGGATGGGGTAGCTAATCAGAGAGGGTATGGTGTCGGACTTGTCTTAATATCCCCTGAGGGAATTGTCTTCGAGAAATCTCTGAGACTAGCGTTCTCAGCTACTAATAATGAGGCCGAGTATGAGGCAGTCTTGGTGGGCATGAACATGGTACACAGGATAGGTGGAAGGGAAGTTCATGTGTTCTTAGATTCCCAGTTAGTGGTCGGCCAGGTCACGGGGACCATGGAGGTTAGGGATCCGAGAATGCAAGAATACTTGGCCCAGGTCAAATGTCAGCAAGCTAAACTTGATTCTTTCGTTTTATCTCATGTTTCTAGAAGTGGAAACACCCATGCAGATTTTTTGGCAATGTTAGCAACGTCCTCGGCTTAGGATTTGCCCAAGATCATCCTTGTAGAGGATTTGCTAGAGCCAACTCTTACCGTTGTCAACGCAGCTCGCATCCATCTGATACGGCCTGGACCTAGTTGGATTGACCCAGTCATATCTTTTCTTAAGAACGACGTCCTTCCTAAGGACAAATCTGAAGCAGATAAGATACGTCGAAAGGCGCCACGTTTCTGGTTGCTTGAGGACCAGAAACTGTATAAACGATCCTTCTCAGGACCATACTTGTTATGTGTGCACCCAGAATCAACGGAAGCGCTTCTAGAAGAACTACATGAAGGGATTTGTGGGAGCCACACTGGGGGAAAGTCCTTAGCCCATAGAGCCCTGACTCAGGGTTATTGGTGGCCCAATATGCAGAGGGAGGCTTAGGACTATGCCAGAAAATGTGATCAATGCCAGAGGTTCGCCCCTAATATTCATCAACCTGGAGGGGTTCTTAACCTCCTCTCTAGTCCTTGGCCTTTCGCACAATGGGGATTGGACATAGTGGGGCCATTTTCGAGGGCTGTAGGAAACAAAGATGGCTGCTTGTGGGGACTAACTACTTCACTAAATGGGTCGAGGCTGAGCCCTTAGCCAATATCAAAGACGTTGACTCCAGGAAATTTGTTTGGAAAAAAATCATCACCAGATTCGGTATACCCCATACATTTATTTTGGACAATGGCATTCAATTCGACAGCAAGGCTTTTAGGAAGTATTGTGGTGATATGGGCATCATAAATAGATACTCCACCCCATCTTATCCTCAGGGAAATGGGCAAGCCGAGGCCATTAACAAGGTCATAGTCAGTGGGCTCAAGAAAGTGTTGGACAATGCGAAAGGTAGATGAGTAGAAGAACTCCCACATGTTCTGTGGACGTATCGGACTACACCGCGCAAGTCCCCTGGAGAAACTCCATTCTCTATGACTTATGGAGCCGAGGCAGTGATACCTCTGGAATCTGGTTTTCCCACCTTAAAGACGAGTTCTTTTAGCCCGGAGAATAATGATGGCCTCTTGGAGAAAGACCTGGATTTAGTTGAGGAACGGCGCGAGGCAGCTATGGTCCAAATGGCTTATTATCAACAGAAGCTTAAGCGGGGATATGATGCCCACGTGAAGCTAAGGCCACTCGCACCTGGGGATCTTGTACTAAAAAAAGTGGTGGGCACTGCTAAGAACTCAGCTTGGGGTAAGCTAGGACCAAACTAGGAAGGTCCCTATCGCATTGTTTTAGTAGCAGGCATAAGGTTGTATCGGCTAGCTGACCTAGATGAAAGAATTGTACAATGCCCATGGAATGTAAATAACCTTCGAAGGTATTATTATTAATAAAAGGTGTTTTTGTTAGTTTGCAGTTCAAAGTTATGAATACATTAGGGGCTTACAGTTACTGTTCTTAAGTGTCAAACAGAAACTTGGTTAAGTATGGTCCTCGGACCACAAACCTTGTGGAAATTGATATCTTATCATTTGTTAAACAGAACCTTAGTTATGCCGGATCCTCAGACGTTCTACTTTGGAGAAATTAATATTTGAAGTTACTGTTCTTAAGTGTCAAACAGAACTTGGTTAAGTATGGTCCTTGGACCACAAACTTTGTGAAAATTGATATCTTATCATTTGTTAAATAGAACCTTAGTTATGCCGGGTCCTCAGACCTTCTACTTTGGAGAAATTAACATTTGAAGTTACTGTTCTTAAGTGTCAAATAGAAACTTGGTTAAGTATGGTCCTCGGACCACAAACCTTGTGGAAATTGATATTTTATCATTTGTTAAACAGGACCTTAGTTATGCCGGGTCCTTGGACCTTCTACTTTGGAGAAATTAAAATTTGAAGTTACTGTTCTTAAGTGTCAAACAGAAACTTTGTTAAGTATGGTCCTCGGACCACAAACCTTGTGGAAATTGATATCTTATCATTTGTTAAACAGAACCTTAGTTATGCCAGGTCCTCGGACCTTCTACTTTGGAGAAATTAACATTTGAAATTACTGTTCTTAGTTGTCAAACAGAAACTTGGTTAAGTATGGTCCTCGGACCACAAACCTTGTGAAAATTGACATCTTATCATTTCTTAAACAGAACCTTAGTCACTGTTCTTATTCTTATCACACACTTTGTGGAAATCAATATCTTACCAGTTGTTAAATTGGATTTTAGGTTTTATATGTTTAAGTGTTAAATGAAAATTTGGTAAGGAATGGTCCTCGGACCTTACATTCTACTAGAATTGATATGTCAGATTACAAAGTTTAATCATCATGTGGGTTTTCTAGCTAAGGCATTGTATAATATCCAAACTAAGTTAGTTTCTGTCAGATTCTTAAATGTTTTACTTTGCAAAGCGAATACGCGCATGGCTGTTTAAAGGTTATAATTGTTCAACTGCTGGAGTTAGACTTGTTTGTTCTGTTCTGTCTTTAGCTATGTGTTAGTAAAAACTTTCATGACAAGCATAAAAAGGACAAAGTGAAATAAATACAACTCGGATGGAAATAGAGTAAAATTGTTCTTCATTAATTATAAAGGGAATACATCATCATATAAAAAAAAGGGGGGAGTACAGAAAAGTCCTATGCTAGGCCCTAAGCTTGAGGAGGGGGGTCTTGGAGGGAGCTGCTGCCAGCCTCAGTGCTCTTCAGCTCCAACTCAAAGGTAGACAAGACTTGTTTCCCTTTGTCTATTGAAGGAATGAGGAGCTCCACGTTTTGACTTTGCTCCTTCTCGGCACCTTCACACCCGTCCTTCTCTTTATAGGAACCTTCAGGTTCTGTAGGATCAGGAACGAGTTCTGGCATCATAAGAGGAAGGGCAGGAGAGGCAACAACAGGAGTGTCTTCTGTCTCCTGTATGTCAAGGGGAAGCCAAACATTCTCGGGCTTCCTCAGCTCGGAAGCTTGAGGAACCCCTGCTACATTTAAGGCCTCCCCCCAAACCTGCTGATAGTATTCTTGGCACAAGGCCGTGAAAGCTTCTGTCAGCTGGTCCTGTGTTGCGACCACTCCCTCCTAGTAGCTGGCCTGCTTCGCAGCCTCTAGAGTGTGCTTGTGGGCAAGAGCTTCCTCCTTCATCCGTGCAAGCTCCTTCTCCAAGTCAGAGCGTGCCCATTGGGCTTGGGAGAGCTCGTCGTCCTTTTGGTGAAGAAGCTTGCGTTGCCCCTCCACTTGATTCTTCATGGTTTTCAAACTAGCTTCAGCACCATCTCTCTCTCTCTTTAAATCAGCCAGCTGGGAGGTGAGCTTTCCATTCTTCGCCAGGGCTTGGCACAAGGACTTTTCTGTCTCTTGTCTTATTTCCTGCTCTGCTCCAACTCGCTTCCGAGAATCCTCCACGAATTTCTTGGCAGCGAAAACTTCTTGAATGGCTTGCGATAAATGTTAGGGGGTTAAATATACTACGAAATTTATAAATGACCCTAAGAAGACAAGAATGAAATGAAGCTTACCAGAGCTAAGTCCCTTTTCAAGGAAAGGAACAGCTGAGGCTGGCTCATTTTTTCCAAGGCTTCCATGTCCTTGGGCAGCAGAAGTGGGCGCTCTATTGCATCAACCAGGTGGAGGGCATGGCCTTGTTGGAATGCCCTGATCGTAGACTGAAGGGGAATTGGCGCTCCATCCAGTCTCAATTCGGGAGACCACATAGCAGGTGCTCGGCGCACCTCGGCCATGTCTCTGATCTCCCCACTTTCAACTGAATGGGCGCGCCCTTTGCCCTTGTCCAGCTTCTCTTGCTGAGCCAGCAGTGGCTGCTGTTTCAGCTTTTTCTGCTCCTTGCCACCAGCCCCCTCGCCCTCCACTTTCCTTTTCTTCTTCAAATCGTCTGTAGGAGGCTTGGGGTCGGCTGGAGGAGGGGGTGGTGGCAAGGCGGGGGGAGCTTGGGATCCCCTCGCCCCCTTTTTAGCAACTCTCTCGCCTCTCGTGGTCAGGAGGCCCTTAAGCGCGTCCATGTCCTCTTCAACAGAGTTGTCGTCTGGACATGCTATCACTAGGCCCGCGATCCCAGAGGTCTCGGCGGGCTCTTCTTCCTCGTCGGAAAGAACAACGAATGAGTTTTCACGAGGTCGTTGGGCGTCCTCGATTCGAAACTGTTCTATCTCCTCGTCCAACGTGTTTGATGAGGACATTTGCTCCTCTAGGGTGGCAGCTGCCTGAGAGTGTGCTGCGAAGGGGACCGCCGCGAGGGGTTGTGTGTATAAGATTGTGTGGGGATCGTCGGGAATATCGTGGTCGGCTAGGAAATGCGGCCTGGCAACGTTGATTCGCCTACGTCTCTGATCACCCGCAACGATCGCGTTTTCTATCTCCTGAAAGTCTGTGGATATGGGGTCGTACCCTAATATCAAGTGAGCCGCCCAAAGCTGCAAGTCTTCACTCACAAATATCTCTGAATGAAGCACTCGGTTCAAATCTGCAACGTTGTAATGGCTCAGGCGCAGGCGCACATGTTGTTTATTTGCAAAGAAAGACACCAAAACAGACAAACATGGTTAGATTTGTAGGACGTGTAATAAACTAAAGTTAAACGCTTAGTAAATATAAGTAAACATTTCAAGATGTTTAGATGGAACTATGGGGCGGGAAGTTAGATCCTAAGGAGTCATACCTGGATCTCCCTATTCGATTGGGCAGTGGGGGCCGTCGTGCCAGTTGCCTGAGGCGATGAGGTAGTCTTCCTTCATGCCTTTATTGGACTTGGGCAGACAAGAGATCAACCTAACTACACTAGAGCGGGATTTGATATAATAACCTACCCTAGTAAGCTTGTGGCATTCGTACATGAAAACGACGTCATACCAAGTTAGGTTCAAGCCCATTTGCTCATTGAGAGCATCGACGCTTCCTAGAACTCTAAAGACGTTGGGAGCGCACTGGTCAGGACATAACCTGTGGTTGCGAAGGTATTCCCTGGTTACGCTTTTCATTGGGAGGGTCATCCCACCTTCTATAAAGGCAATCATGGGAATGATAACCTCTCCCGTTTTCCTAGATCCAGCCACGGCTTCCGCCGGGCAATATTCCAAACCTACGTCGCTGGGAATGTGGTACTTGGCCCTAAAACCCTCCATCCTAACGGCAGTGTCAACTAAACACTTGAATCTACCCATCAGTAAGAAGCGAAAGGGCAAGTTTTAAGAAAGAAAGTGGTTAAGAAGGGAGCCGAGGATAGAATCTGAGGAGAAAGGAGTAAAAGAAAAAATTAGGAACTTACAAAGTTTGTAGTTGTGTGAGTTTCCACGGGTTTCTGTAGAGAAAAGGCAAACGACTGAGGTTTTGATATGATTATGCTCTGGAGAAATAAATGAGGGCGCATGTTTCTAAAGCGTTATGACGTGCGGGAAGCGGCCTCGAAATTGCATCCGTCCCGCCAAATTTTTTGGGAGCGATGAGGGCCGTTGGATGCTCATCTCACCGTTGAACGTGGGGAACAAGGTGTAACTTACGGTCATAAATGCGCGTGTTTTTGAAATTATAACCGCCAAATGGCATCTCTTGGAACACGAAACAAGCTCCACATGCATGGTCATTAACAAAACGTGTGGGGTAAGTTCTCGTTGGGTCAAAACCCTATTTTCCTCCTCGGATGTTGAAAAATAGAGTTTTGAGGGGCTATTGTGGGGGGGGGGGGTAAAAGGACCCAAGCAGGTATTTGAGCCTTTGGGCTCTAACTAGTAGGGCCGACCTATTCCTAAATTAAAAGCCTGTTGAAACTATGAATCGGCCCATGCGCCGAGAGTTCGAGGACACATCCGAGGATGAGTTTCTCCTCGGACAGACCTAGGAGGATTTGGAGTCTCGCTAGAATGATCAAGACAGAGTTCTGGAAAGACTGTTGGTTAAAGGGAGGATCCTTGTACCCTCTAGAGGCACCAGTGGAAGAAAAATATCTTAGGAATAGGCTGCTCCCTCCACATTAAAGACCCTGTACCTACCTCCCTGGCCCCATTAATGGGAAGGTGACCCCTGAATAGTAGAATTGAACCTTCTGGGCAAGGAAGGATTTGGGGCAACACGTAGATAAAGTACCAAGAGAAGAAGTATTTAAGAGGGGTAGAGGCCAAAGAAGAGGGGGATCGAGGAATTACGAAGAAAGAAACTAAGGATTGTAATATTTAAGAAAGAAAGAGAAATAATAAAGAAATTGTCCTCGACTTATGTCCGAGGAAGCCCTTTTTACAAAAATCACTTACCGTTTACAATTATTATTGTACCTTAGCCTGCTCAATAAATTCCTCGCATCCTTAAACTAGATTTCATTTCCACACTCTACAAGTTTCATTGTTTAAGGCTCATTGGGCCTGAGCCCACAGTTGTTCTTGGGTCCAGATGCAATTGTGCTCTTACAGTTTCATTAATATATAAACAAGAACATGGGCATAAATTTATATATAGTTATGAATTAAATAACTAAATAATTATATATTAACTAAATATTAATATATTATATATGATTAATTAATTCATATACTAAATAAGTCTTTGGTTACATTTTTAGTATTTTTATTTTGTAAATATAAGATCTAAAAGCTTACTTAAATCATTCTAAAAATGTTATATATTTTTAACTAAACATATTTACTATTAATAGTTTATTAGTTATATAAAAAGACTTATTATTTCTTTTCATAATTTTTATTAAATTATTTACAACATCACTGATTGAACTATCGATTCGACCCCGGTTGGACCATAAAATCAATAACTAGTCATTTTTTTGGTTCTTTGTCTGTATCGATTTTTTAAAACTATATTTTACACCCATTTATTTGCTTAAGGTCACTACCTCAATGGTGGGAGAAATTATATAGTTTTTATGGTGGACTACGTCACTTGTCCACTATTTCACTAAAAGATTTTCACTTATTTAAAATTGCTGAGTCAATAATCAGTTTCTGTCCAAAAAAATTTCTGTGCTAGCAATTTTAAATAGGTGAGAGTCTTTCAGTAGAATGGTGGATCAGGACGAGTGACGTAGTCTACCGTGAAGACCTTATAATTTCTCAAATAATGGAGTAAATCTTCCTCTCATAACATGTGCAGGCAATCTAGTGGTGAGATTCAATTTTTTTTTTCTTTTTTTTTGGGGAAGAAGCTAAGATTCAGTTAATATCCACAATCTTGAACAATTAATAGTTTGTAAAAATCATTACTTTCTTCCTTTGGTCTTTTAACCACCAGCATAATTTTTTATTTTTATACCGAGGTGACAGTACATCATATGCCACATTTAAATATTGAAAATAATATACCCATTATAATCAGAAAACGCAAATTTTTATATTTATTTTTGATAGAAGTAAAAACGTAAATAAAATCCATAAAATTGGTTTTTAAGGGGAGGAGCACATTGTCTAGACACAATTTTTATACCTAGGGTGTTGATTGCAAAATTTGAAAATTAGGGGTGCAAAATACAAGTTTCCCCAAAATTTAGAGTGGCTATGTACAATTAGTAAATAATCCCTCCCAAGCTAAAAATCGAAGCCCTTCTTCCCTCAGTGAGCAGTGAGTCCCCAGATTGGGTTCCGGTGTTGCCGCCGTGAATCGTCAGCGGCGTGTGCCCCTCAATCGCCACCGTCCCTTCTCATCTCATCATATGATGGAGGAGACACCTTCAAATGAAAATTCGGAGGAGCACTCAATCACTCCTCCTCCTCCTCCTCCTCCTCCCGATGATGCTACTCCTACTGCTGTTGCCGTTGCTGATGCAGATGCCGATGCCGATGCCGATGCTGATGCTAATGCCGATCACCATCACCACGAAAACACGGTTCCTGATCCCATCAACCACGGGTATGTATATAGTTTGTACCTACTTTTCTTAACTTAGGGTTTCATCCTTTATTATTGTTAAAAGTGGCTAAACAAATTGAGATTGTAGAGGCATAGAGTTGAAACCTGAGATTGCCGAAGAAGAAGCAGATGAAGTCAAAGGCATACTTGAAGTCATTGCATCCACTGGCAAATTTTGGTATCAAATTTTCAATTCCCTGTTGAAGATGCATTTCTCTGATTTTTATTTTTAATTTTTTTGAAAACCAAATTATTGATCAAGATTACTAATAGAGGAAAGAGGAGCATGAGATTATAAGGATTCTATTTACAATATAAAATGGAATAGCTATTAATTTGATGCTAAGGTCTCACATGCTTTTTCGTAGTTTTTAAGTTCTTATCATTACTTAAATTGGAACTTCTTTTGTAGAAAATTGTTGAAATGTGGTATGAATATGACAGGGACACGACACGGCACCCCGCAATTAATTAATTAATTCAATAATATATATTTTTTATGTATGTTTTATTTATTATAAGCGCAGTTTATGTTTATTTACAAGTTTTCAAAATAAATAACGACTATCAAGATCTTGAAAAACATAACACAATAAGAACTTGCATGTAGAAGTGTCCTTGGGGCGTGTCTGTGCTTCTTAGCTTTTGGTCCTTCTCATGGTTTTATACTTGTGTCAGTTACCACTGCTGTTATCACCGCCATAGCAATATCTCCATTCTTGTAATCCTTGTAATGCTGCTAGAACCATTGCCATTTTATTATGATTATCATTTCTACCTCCATGTCCATGGCCCACTAACACAACCAAATTAATGGCCGTTGTCTGTGGCACTTTGAGTCTCTGACCGTTGCTATCACCATGGTTGACACTGATACCTGTAGTGCTGGAATTAACCGTCCTTTTCTTCAGCTTTTTCTATACCATGATGCAGGCACCAATTACCTAGTGGTGCTATAATTATTTAATGCCTTCTTCACCACCAAGATTAGTACTGCAAGCCATAAACTCATCATCAACTCTTTTGATAAAGATTCATTGTACTTCTTTGTCATCTATTTTTGTTTTTAAATTAATTCTTAATATGTTTTAAATTTTTTTTTTTTTTTTTTATGGCTTTTACTTTATAAAATCTAAAACAAATATAAAATATATGCCTAAATATGTGTAAAATAACCTAAAAAAAAATATCAATTAATAGCCATATCCCTGCCATGTATCCTAGTTTTTCAAGAATTTCTGGGTCAACTTCTCCTGTGTCCATACTTGGGTTGTGACCGGTGTTGCTGCTGTTGCCATTGCCGGGATTTTATCTATTTATTTATTTATTTTATTTTAATTTTTACTTTTATATTTCTCTTAAGGAATTTTTCCCATTCCAGTGATGTGTCATTGACTATCACATTGACATTGCTACTAGTCTAGTTATTTTCGTTTAATGATTTTTACTATTTTTTCGTGGCTTCTTTCTTTGTTGTATGAGATGGATTTTGTGATGCCATACCAGTTGATTTTAACATAATTTATTCAGCAACTGGATTTTTTCTTGCTAACAATGAAGTATTAATTTAACTTATCAAAAAACAATGAAGGATTAATGTAGTTAAGTTATAATTTTTAATGCAACTGGCTTGTATGGTTGCGAACATTTATTTGCAGTTGACATAAATATGATGTTCAAGGTTATGAGTTAGCTTTGCAGCAGATTCTTCACCTGTTTATGTTACCATGTAGCTATTTCATTGTATAAGTTATAGGTTGCACATTTTATATCTAATATAGCATGTTTCAGTTATAGTAAATGTGGAAGTAGATGTGACTGTTTCATCTTCATAATCTTTGCGTGTTTTATTTTGCACCTTAGGCATGATTGGGACAAATTGAAGAGCACGTTATCCTTTCAGCTGAAGCAGGTATGGGGAGGTATACTGGCAATGCATCTCTTGTTCCTTCACAATAATCGTTTGTGGTTTTTAATTTTTCTAAAATATGTGCATCATTTTATCTTTGTCTTCGCTTCCAAGAAAGACTGTTATCTGACTCTGTGTGTGACCTCTAATGCAGGTCTTGTCGAAGTATCCTGAGGCGAAAATGACTAGTGAGGAGCAAAATGCTTCTTTAGGAGAAACCTACTTGGAACTTGTGAAAAGGTTGGATGAAGGTATCTTCCTCATCATGTCATCTTGTGCATAATAATGGGATGAATGGTGAAGTCATGGGTTCATGACTATGTCAGTGCGTGTGTAACTTGTCAATTAAAAAAACAGTGATTTGTTATATGTGTTGGATGGAACTTATTGGTCCTAAATATTGAGGTGTTTCATTCTAGAATGATGAAAATATATGAGGATGGAGCAAATAAGACAGATTTATCCTTTTCTCTAAAAGAAACCCAAATTAATATAAACAACCCCCTAAAATGAACCCAAACAATCACTCTTACTAAACCAAGGATAGAGAGATATTTGATAACAAAAGTCATCATCTGATGGAAATATCCTTAAAAAGATCATTGACTCTATGTCTAAATTGTCTATTAAGTTTTACAGTGTTAGTCCTAGTGGCTTTGAACCAAAAATAGCTAATAAAAAGGGCTTTGAACTGGTGATAAATTCAGAGAAGATTAGGGTGTGTGCATAACTTATTAAAAAAAATAAATAAATAAGGGAAGAATTGGAGAGAGAAAATGAGGTTAAGTTACTGTAGGCTGCTTCTGTGGCTCTTTTATATGATGCCCCATATCTAGTGCAAAACCAAAATAGGTTGATCGAAAGTGCCCCTATGATTGATAAATGGTTTGGTTTTCATAGATATGAGAGAATTTGAACCTATGGCTTCCACTCCATGATGGTTGCCTTTCATCGTCACATCAAGATATCAATGGATTTGTTTTTGATGTAGCCATATAGGCAGGATTTGAACCTAAGACCTTTATTTGATAACAAGAGACTTTACTAGTTGAGCTAATTATAATTCAAAATAATGGTTTGGATTAAAATGTAGTGCCAAACATATTCAATTGGCGTTAAAACAAGATTTTGTAGGAAACAGACAATAATCATCCATTCATAATGAAAGTGGAATAAAGCAGTGACTTGCTGGAAACTTGGAGTCTTTGCTTTATTTAGGACATTTGATGGGTTCTGATAAAATAATCTCAGGCTTGGCTCAGTTAAAAATGGGCTAAGCAGCAAAACCAAATACTATGCTGTTTGTGCTTGGATTGGTTGGTGGAAGTTGCATATAACTTCAGTCCAATCTTAATTAAGCTTGGCTTGATGCAGGACACTAGCTTTCTGTGCACAGTTTTCAGGGTAATGCTTTCTATTTACACTGTATGCAAATTGGAAAGTGCCTGCCTCTGACATAAGCCTCATGAAATTGATTCTTTTTCTTTTTTTTGGGGGGTTGGGGTAGGGGCGGGGGTGAACTTGTTTTGCATTGTGAAACCAAAAATTGTCATAAAGATTTTGGTAGAATCTGTACAATGCTTAATGTGGATATTTTAATTGAGGATTTTGAACTGCATTTATTCAATGAAATATGGACTTCTCAAAAGAAATAAAAAAAGAAAAAGAAAGTGAAGATTTAAATTGATATTTTATTAGGAATGTTATCAGGCCTCTTTTTCTGTAGGCCCATGGAGCGCGGTTACACTCTTAACAGTGCTTGCTAAACAAAACATGAGATGGCCATAACTAGTGCTGTAGTAGTTGACATTGTTCTTATGTTTAATTAATTTATTATTTCTCTACCCATCAAAATTATCACATTTTACGATTTTTAGTTCCATTTGTAACTATTAGATCTTTTAGTTCTATTAATTATTTAAGTGTTCAGGGTTCAAGTCTTAAGAGTGGTCACTTGACTCACTTCATGCAAAAAATTGCTGAAGAGTAGACTGTATCCAAGTCACCCATCCTAGGAGTCCACTAAAGTGGAAACGGCATTGGGTAATGACCCTTTTATGTTTATCTGTGATGCAGCTCTTCTTGGCTTTGTTGAAGGTCCTCCATTTACCCTGCAGCGGCTTTGTGAGGTGACTACTTCATTTGTGCATTATATATTATGCTATTCTAACTGCCCAACACCCCCCCACACCCCCCAACACACACACACACACGTGGTGGTGGCGAACCAAAAAAAATGGTGGATTTCTTTGGGGGTGACAGATGGGATACTTGCACATCTCCAAGTACTTTATGACTTCTTGGCTAGGAAGATCTGCACATTAATTTTGTCTCATTGCTATTTCATATTTAATTTACTCTAATAAATTTCTCATGCCTTATCTTATTTAATTCTATTGAGCAGATTCTATTGGAAGCACGGACTATTTATCCCAATCTTTCAAAGCTTGGTTTAGCTCTTGAAAAGGTATACTAATTTTTGTGCTGCTTCTGTTTGTTGATGTTGAAATCTTTTATGATTTATTGCCCTGTCAAGCGCAAGTTGTGTGGGTTTTTAAGTCTTAAGGCTGTATGGTGCAATTGTAAAAGTCTCAGGTTTTCAAGTGCAAGTGCCCAGGTCCAAGTCTTGATAGTAGACACTTCATACAAAAAAATGTTGGAGTAGGGACTGTTGTCAAACTACCCCTTCCAGGACCCTAGTGGGATTGGGATCAACACTGGGTAATGACCCCATATAAGCATTAAGAGTCCTGCTGGTCTGCCTTATTCTTTTGCTGCTTTCTAATATGGTTTTGTGAATGTTGATGCTACATTATGTGGCCTCAGTTTTTTGGGTGTGCTTGTCTTTGTGTCTAGGGGTCAGACCTTGATTGATCAGTCTATGTTTATGGGTTTTCTTTATGAGTGATACTAGAGATACTACGGATTTTATTTTTATTAAGAAAGCGTTACAAACTGTTGTGTCAACATTTAAACATAATACATAAAATAATTAAAGAATTATATATGATACTGTTGATGTGGCACCAATCATATTTATTACTATTTCAATTTGTAAATTTTTTGTAGTAAAATTGGTAGTACCTTTTTTAATGTTTTCGTTTCTTGACATAATCACTAACTTCATAATGTGTCTATTTGAGAGTGAACGTGTTGTAAGATTTCACAATCCTAATCATTTATCCCTTTTCATTTTTTATTTTAAGAGGGGAAAAAAAAATTCCATTCCATATTTTGTTATGTTTTGCATGGGCACTCGTCAAATTTAGAGATGTTTGACATGGTCATGGCGTACACGGCTTTCAAAATAGTTATAGAATGGTGGTAAAAGTTTGAAAATTGAAATGGTTTAATATATCAATAGATTAAAATTTTTAAAATTGTATTTATTCTTTCCTACTATTTTTGATGCTTACTGTTCTGTCAATTTATCTTGTCCTGCCTGTAGAATTTGTTGGTGACGTCTATGTTAACCAAATCTATTGATCAATATCCACAATCAACTGTGCAAAAGCAAGATGAACCAGAGAAAGCAAGCGAAGAACTCGAGGCTCACCCCAATTTGGTACAAAATGGGGTTGAACCTATGGTAGGAGATGGAGATGAAGTAATGACAGATGTAGAGGCTGATATAGATGATGATATGACCATTGACATGGAAGCTTTTGAAGAAATAGTTGGATCATCAGAAAAAAAATCCGAACCAACTGCTAATACTTAGTCTTGGGTGATTATTTTTGGTCAATTGAATGCCTCAATTTTTACCGAGCTAATGGCTCTATTTCATTCGAGTTCTGGATTTCTAAATGGGCACGGTTTGTCCAGTGTATTCTGCTTCTGCGTTTGGTGAACTTCATGATAGCCTTAAGGAAAGGATGGATCCTTGTGGCGAGGAATTACAAAAATCTTGTCTCAATATCCCAGGTGCTGTATTTATAAATAACATGAGATCGAAGATTACTTGGCTTTTTATCTGCTTATCGGAAAAAAAAGTGAGAGGATTACTTGGCTTTTTAGGTATTAAATTGGTAGTGCTGTATTAAATTAATAACTTGTGAACGAATTTAAGCTCTTTATGTGATTTTAAATACTCAGGTGCAAGATAATAGCTCATTTGTTTTTGAGAAACAAACCCACACACGTAGGGATGGGCTTAACACAGGCACACAACAAACTCTACTTTAAAGCCATAATAGATAATTAGTTCAATTTTAGAACCCAAGTGACATCTGAGAACTCGTATTTTTAAATTTTTTTTCCTCATTGCTGAAGTCATTGAGTATAAATAATGTTTGAGTCAATTGGTTATAATGAAATGCTTTTGGTTTATTCCCATATATATAGATTTGTGAATTAAGTTAAGCAATTTTTTGCAGAGAGTTTATTAAAGAGTCAATTGGTTATAATGAGTCAATCGTTGACTGCTATTGATAATTGATGGCACAATTTCCAATTTCAATTTTAACTATTTTTTTTTTTTGGTTGAAATTCTAACTAAATTTTAAAACTAAGTCTAATGTGATATTCAAATATTAATTCATAAGAGGTCTCAAGAATACGGAGGAATAAAAATTCTATTTACAAGAGGATGGCTTTATTTCCTGCAATTTAATTCATTGGCAAATTCGATGTTTTATTTGACTTCTAAAGAGAGTAGAGCTGTTGTGATTGCAGAGAGAAGGGTAGAGCTACCAAGGAGAATTCACCGTTACAATATATCTTTTGATGGTATTTTGTTTTAGAGAAAATGAAATTATGGATTATTTTTATGAAACAGGTTCAACGAGTTATTAATTTGAATGATTAGGGGCTTTTATTTTCTTGTTTTTGAATGGGCTTTTTTGGTTGATGTTCAGTCCTTTTTTATGAGGTAAAAGATAAGAGGTCTTATCTTCTTGTTTGGGTTATTTTATTGTTGTTATTTGAGTTTTTGTTTGGTTTGACTTTTTTAAGAGGCTGAGGATTGTGTTTGGGTAGGCCTAGATAATTTTTGTTGGATCCAAATTCTTGAGATTTTCAAGTCAGGTATTCAATATATATATATATATATATATATATATATATATATATATATATATATATATATATATATATATTTTCCTTTTAAGTTAGACAAAATAGGTTTAAGTTATAGAATATTGTGTGTATAAACACCCTGAATAATATATAAAGTTGACACTGATAGACCTTGCTATTTATTGACAGAAATCTCAGCCGTACTTGATTTGATCAATACTATCATTGTTATTGCCTATTCCTATGAATCAATATCAAACCCAGGGGAAAAAAGGGATTTAGCTCATGTTGATTATCAAAAAGCAATGACAGCAAATTTTTATGAGGCACATATTGAAGCCTTGAAAAACAAAACGTGGAACTAGCATGCAATAAAAATGTAAAGGCTAAGACCTTTGTGGAAGGGTCTTGGTCTAGAAATCTTTCATACCTTCTGGATGGAATACATGCTTTATGCATGCACATTCATCTATCTTTGAAACCAACTATTTTTGGCTTTTAGTTAAATCTGAGTCATGGATAATTTAGGTTCACCATGTGTGATTTCTCCATTTCGAAAATGGGATACATTTTATCAAAGGGGTCAGAGGATTAATGGGTACAAATTGGAGTTTCTTTAGGTAAATCAATTTAACTCATTATGAAAAGCGTTATGTCCACAATATTTTCATAACAGATCATAGATGGTAAGTTGTTATTCGTTTTAATTTGAATTCACAAATAAAATTACTTTTTTGTTCACTTATAACAACTAGTAACAACCTACCACTTAAATTTGTTGTGAAAGTATTGTAGATGTAAAACTTTTCATTAATTAACCCTGTCAAAAATATTTCAATGCAATAATAGAATTTTCAGCCTCTATCTTAAAACTTTAAAAGCCGACACTTCATATTTTTACCTCCATATTTTAAGACCAACGTTTTCTAAAAGATAACATAGTGATTTAACTACTTAATTTCATAATATCCACAAAGATAATAAATCAACTAAACACTCAAATAAACTAAAATAAAGGATTTATTAACCAACTAAACACTCAAATAACCTAAATAAACTAAAATAAAGGATTTCTTAACCGCAACATGTTCGAAAACCAAATTCCTACTTTATTTTGGGGGGTCCATAGAAAAAACCTTAATCGGCCACCTGTTGTACAACGCCCCAACCCACTTATCAAATAAGATAACTCCCCCAAAACCAAAATCCATACTCATAATCATGGTTTAAAGTCTTCACTTAATTGATGTTCAAGTTTGGTGTAGTATTTGAATTGCCAGAAGACATCCTGGAGTGAGGAATGGGCTGAATAAGTAACGATAATACACTATCTTTAGTTTTTTGGTCTGCAACACCGAACCCATCTTCATATTGGTACATGAAATGACCCATCCTTGCAAGGTTCATTGTAATTTCAATAAATGTTTGACAGAATGGAGAACTCGCAACTCTCTCTTCATTCACCTTCTTCCATGCTATACTAATCAAAGACTTCACGTACTCACGAGCATCTTTTTCACTAGCACCAGTTTCATTCATGTAACATTGGATTGATTTTGGGACATCACCTCTTTTTAATTCACTCTAAGTTTCCAAAGAAAAATAAAATAGAAACAAAACATTTTTAGGCTATGCTTGTGTGAAGTAGTTGAAAGCATTCTTAATGAAACTATTAGGATAGTGTGATTAACATACTGTAGATGTTCCAAGATCATCTGTAAGTCGTAGAATCATTGATGACCAATAGAATATTTTGGGATACTCTTCAAAGCAACCCAAGGCTTCCTTCATTATTGGATTGGTGACCATAAAGTACGCGTGCATTAGTATAACTGGTGTTGATACTGAAATCCATGCATTCTCAAGGTATTCTGCAAGGTTTGGTATATATCCATTGTGATACCACTTGGCCTCCAACAAAAAAGATTTACATAAATCTGACCACTGAAACAATTAAATGGGACCATGAATTACAGGAATTAAAACCATCATGTATTTAAGAGAAAATGTTAACAATAAATAATGATGGATTTAGAAGTCAATCAAGTCAATACCGCTTTTTTAAGGTATCGAATGATGTGAAATCCTTGTTCCTTAAGGGGATCAAAAGCCATTTCATTAACAAAGTTGTAGAGAATGAGGAAACATATCTTCATATAATCTGGAAGCTGATCCATTGCATTGATCTCCCATCTGGAGTCGCACAAAAAAAATAAAAATAAAAAATGAAAAAGATGAAAGAGTAAGTTTTTAGTCTTTATGTCAAAAATAGCTAGCTTTAAAGGGTTTGAGGAGTAATGTACTAATGCCATTTATACAAACCTCTCAATGGCATCTGTGAAGAGCTCAAGTTCATCTAAAGTTCCATATACGTCATAAACATTGTCTACTATTACTATAAGTACACCTAGCTTTGTTAAATTTATCCTTTGACATCCAAACTGAGGTTGATATATCATACCCACTGACCAGAAGAAAAGCTCCGTCAGCCTATCCCTTGCAAAGGTCAAATTTTCTCCAAGCCTAGTGTTCTTCCACCACCTTTTTATGAACAAAACAAGAGAATATCAATAACCTAACTTTAAATTTTAGGTTAGAATAAACTTGATTATATGTTTTATGTTCCCATGAGATTTAATTTTAATTTTAACATTCGTCATTATACACTTCAATTGATTTTGACTTCAATATACATCGTTATACTCTTCAATAGAGGATCTATATAGATCTTCAATAATAAGTAATTAACATATTAATTATATGTTATAAGTAATTAACATATTAATTAATGTGAGAACTAATAAGCTCTTTTAACCTTGACACTTGTTTTAGTTCTTCTTGGTGGATTGCTTGCACCATGTTGAAATCCATTTCTGCAAGCTTAAGTAAGATAGGGTTCATGTCTTCTCTACTCCTATATATATCAATAAACCACCTTGTTGCAAACTTTATAATTCTCCAATGCAGTGGAATCTCCAAGGCATAAGTCACCATAGCAGAAAGAGTTTTATCTTTATTCTGCTTGACGTATTCTTGGAGGTGCTCGGTTGCGAAATTTCTCAATTCCTCCAACATATTCTCACTTTCTGTCAAAAGGAATGATGCTTCATACAAGGATAGTATACCCTTGGTTTCCTCACACAGGCATGCCTTGAATTTCCCTCTCTTATACTTGAAAATAATGAAAACTCCTGCAATGATCAACACAATAATTATTAACTAAAATATGGTAATATGTACACTGTCAAATACAATAAATAAACTCTTTACCTAAATGTACTCTTTCCATTTATTCCTCTTTTTTTTTTTTTTTTTGGTTCGCGTTCCTAAATTACCTCGAGAGATATTGTATCCATGTTGTCTTAGGAGTCTAAATTTAAGAGTCGTGGCATATAAATTCTCCTTCCTCCACGTATCACCACTTTGATCATTGTTGTACAGACCTTCCAATATTCTCTTCATCTCTCCCTTGAAATGATGAGATAATCCAAGTGTTTGCAAGATATCTATCAGCTCGAGTTGCTCTAAAGGATCCACCACTTTGTGAATCATCATCCTCACATGTTCCTTCAACATATTACTTTGTCCAGTGCAAGTTTCTCCCTACATCACAATTTTATCACTAGGGCCAGTCAATTTCCAAGTAATATATAGTCAAAAGCACTAGTAAAAGGATATAGCAATTGAAAACAATAACAAAATGATACCACATATTTGTTTCTCAGTGACTGGATGTAATCATAATCCCAAATGGAAGGTTGGTAATTTGCCAATCGCCGAACAATAATGGAATTATTTGAAGTATTGCTGTCTGCCATGCTAGCTGGTAGTTATACTAAGTGAGATTGAGTTTTAGATGGGGGAGGTGCTCCTATGAAATTGCAAGTAGGGAGAGAAAGCAAGTAGGTTACACATAGGGTGGGTTTGGATACAAATTATTTCCTGTGCATTTTGCGTTTTCACGTTTTTTTCCTACTACATGCTTTTAGAGGGAACAAATTCACCATTCATGCACTGTTACTGTTCACGCACTATTGAGTCATCAATGTTGACTTTTTGTGTGAACAGTGCACCCGTGTACTATTTACGGGACCTACAAATATCACTTTTTAGCAAGTTTCTCCCTACATCACAATTTTATCACTAGGGCCAGTCAGTTTTCAAGTAATATATAGTTAGAAGCACTAGTAAAAGGATATAGCAATTGAAAACAATAATGAAATGATACCACATATTTGTTTCTTAGTGACCGGATGTAATCATAATCCCAAATGGAAGGTTGGTAATTTGCCGATCGCCGAACAATAATGGAATTATTGGAAGTATTACTGTCTGCCATGCTAGCTAGTAGTTATACTAAGTGAGATTGAGTTTTAGATGGGGGAGGTGCTCCTGTGAAATTGCAAGTAGGGAGAGAAAGCAAGTAGGTTACATATAGGGTGGGTTTGGATACAAATTATTTCCTGCGCGTTTTGCATTTTCATGTTTTTTTTTTTTCTTGCTACACGCGTTTCAGAGGGAACAAAATTCACTGTTCATGCACTGTTATTGTTCACGCACTATTAAGCCATCAACGTTGACTTTTTGTGTGAACAGTGCAGCCGTGTACTGTTTACGGGACCCACAAATATCACTTTTCAGCACATTTTTTTATTAAAAATGGGTCCCACGGTACTATTCTCACATTTAAAAATTATTTTGTTATAGTATTTTCAGTTTTTAGTTATATCCAAATGGATACATATATTATTGTTGGAATGACTTGAATTGTCAAAATTGGTGGCTTGACAATAGCCAACAAAATATTAAGAATCTACTATTAATGAACTATAAAATTAAAAATAAAATTAATTACATATATTTAATAAAAATCACTACACAATAAAGATTACCATACATTCTATCTTATTAAAAATTTTAAAAAAACTAGATAAAAAAGTATCATAAGTAGTATTAAATTTGGATAAGAATTTTAATATGTGACTAATTACGTTTAATTTTAAAAAAAATAATTTGACTAATTATTTATATTTTTATGATAAAAATTGTGTTTAATTTTAAATATATCCATATGTATACATGTGTTACTTGCTGTTTTTCTTAATATGCAAATTCTTGTATATACATTACACGGAAAGTATACAAAATGGCATACAATTGATAAGAAGATTTTTTTTTAAAGAATATTTATTGTGTTTATATAAGAATATTGATTTAAACTAATCAAATTACAAACGACTCTTTTCAATATATATAATCACTAGTAACTAACTCATGCTATGTACGGGAACTTACTTATTTGTGAGGTAGAGTAAAATAATTTTATAAAATCTTAAATTGATTAAAAAATTACACCATTGCTTGATTGCTCTTGTATGACTTCAATTTGTGTTACAATTTGATGAAGAAGTCATTACTTAAACGTGCAATATACTGCAAAAAAATAACTTAAAAAATCAAATATTAAAACTTCTGAAAGACCAAAAAATTTTAAAGAATCAAATAGTTTACTGCTTAAAAATTATTGAAACAAAACAAAATATATGTGACTAAAAAATAGAGTAATATAAGAGAAAGATGGGTTACATTCAAATGAATTATCCATGGTTATAAGTATTGAAAGAAATCAAAAGATTCAAAGCCTACAAATTATAGATAATATATATATACACACACACACACACACACACACATATATGTGATTACACAAATTTAGATGTTAAAACTTCCTAAATGCTAAAAGGTTATATAATTAAAGAATAATTTATTGAAACAATTCAAAAAATATATGACTATTCAAAAGAGAAATATAAGAAAAAGAAAAAAGTACACGAACCCATAGAGCAATAAGTTTTAAATTTTAACGGACCCAAACTTTAAATGAACCTTATTTGCATGTGGCCCAACCTAAAAAAAGTTAGAGCAGGAGGCCACATTGAAATAATGAAATTCATACCTTGTCTTAATATATTGTATATAAGCTTTCTGCCCAAGAAATTAACATACTTTCATATCGTAAGGTGAAGCAAAGACATATGCAGTAGCAGCAACCTTAAATTTCAATTGTTGCAAGGTTTTTTATCTCGTAAAAAATAGCTAAAGAGAGTTTGGTGGTTTCTGTACAAAAATTACTTTTTTTCAAAAATACATGAAAACCATAAAATAAAATTTTTATTTTAACTAAGTAGAGGAGAAGAAAATAATAGAAGAAGAGCTCATACATCTACTCGGCTTTAAAAAAAAAATATTGGGGTTTGCACGGCTTTTATAGTGTTCATGATTAACCTCACAAATTTGGAGATAAATTATTAACATTTGAGTTTGAGTTTAAGTTGGACTTGTTAGAGAGATAGAGTTTTACTTCTTGTTGAGTTTTGACTAAACAAAAATAATTTTGTTTTAAAAAAATGATAATGATGTAGCAAGTTCTAGAGAGGTCAATAAAAAGTTAAAGGTTTCAGTTATATATATATATAATGGTAATAATGTGGCAATTTCAATTAAAAGTTAAAAGCTTCAATTATATATATAAAATGGTAATGATGTGGCAATTTCAATTAAAAGTTAAAAGCTTCGATTATATATATATATAATCCAAATGATAAAAAAATTGCCAATTTTTTATAAAACCTAAAATCATTTATTTTATTGGCACGGGCATTATTTTGGTCGCAATATTGAAAATAATAGAAGAATATTTATAATATTAAGACCTCTCTTGTACTCATCTGTAGACTGTACATGTGTGGTCTACAATGACATTTTCTACAAATAGTATAACTTATACAGCTGATTAATATATATATATATATATATATATATATATATATATAATTATTAATTAATAGGTAAAGCTCAAAGAAAGTATAATTAGAGTCTATTTGGAAACCACTTATTTAGTTGAAATTGAAAATTCTTTATTGAAAGCATGTAGAAAAAAGTTAAAAGCTGACTTTTAGAGAAATGGACCCCACTTAACAGTGCAATGGGACCAACTTTAGGAGCCATAGTAAGCTAAAAGGTAAAATAAGCTAACTTTTTCTCAAATTCCAAACGCAACCTTCGAATCTAAATTGAACCCTAGGTTTAAACCACGTGTTCCATTTAAATTTTTAATTTTTAATTTATTTCTTATGCCAATTGAGTTAAGAGATTGCTAAAATCAAAGAGTCCAAAATCAATGAACCTTTCATTTCAAAAAAAGCAAAAAAAAAAAAAAAAAAACCAATGAATAGTCAAAAAAATAATCATCAATGTCCTCTACGTTCATAACCCACATCTTTGCTCCTATAATTCCTAAAAAACCTTAGCTTTTGGAACTCCAAGATCCAGAGTCTCTACCCTAAAGTCCAATCAAACTCAATCACTAAGGGTTCGTTTGGTTGGGGGGTGGAAAACTGGGAAGATAGAAAATGGTGTGAGGATGGAAAAGTAGGAGGATAAAAAAGATTTTAATTTCTCTCATTTTTGTTTGATTGGGAGTGAAAAAGTGGAGGGATGAAAAAAGTGAGTTTGAATAAATTTACTTATATACCCTTGTTAAGAAATTATGCCCAATTAAAACAAAAAAGTGACAAATAACCAAAAAAAGAAGAAGAGCAATCAACAAAATTTATTAAAAAAAAAAAAAAATCAAAATCATGTCTTAAAAAAATCACGTCTAGTTAAAAAAAAAAAATCACTCCCACGCATTAGAAAATCAAAAGAAAAAGAAAAGAATGGAAAAAAAAAAAGAAAAAAAAAAGAAAGAAAGGCATGCCCAAGCCTTTGAAAATCAAAAGAAAAGAAAAGAGGCAACGTTACTTCTTAAAATTAGAAAAAAAGGCAACTGGATGAAGCCCATGTGCACATGCACATGGGCATTTTTGTGAATCAAGAAAAAAATGCATCCCCACTTAGTTTACTCTCCATTTTGGCGAGAAAACACTTTGGTGAGTTCAAGGAGAAAACACCTGGGCCTCACCATATACTTTCCTTCCTTCTCACACAACTAAACACACTCCAAAGAAAATGTTCTTCCCATTTTCTGTTCAAAGTTTTTCATCCACCCTATTTCAACTCCAAACAAACATATCCTTAGGGGCCCGAGTGTTTTTTCCTCAGGCCCACCAAAAAGTTTTCTACCCAAAATGGAGAGAAAAATGAAGGGAGAAAATGAGGCTGCTTAATGGACAAAAATGCCCATGTGCACTTGCACATGGGCAATTTGTTCAATTCCTTTTTTTTTTTTTTTTTGTGCTTTCCTGGGTACCTTGCCTCTTCCTTTTTCTTTTCCTTTCCTGGATGTTGCCTTTTTTATTTTTGATAGGCAAAAATCATATTGACCTCTTATGATGGATTAGTTGATTAATTAGCCAAGTTTAATTAATTAATCAATATAACATGTAATGTACGTGGCAGTACAAACAAATCACTACCTAAATAAATATACAATGAAAAATAAATTGACACGTTGATTTGTTTACGAATGAGAAAAACTTTCGAGGCAAAAACTCCACCGGGTAATTTTAAGGTCACCACTCCCGAGAATCCACTATTATCAAAACAAGCGGTTACAAGTAAAGGAATCCTAGTGCCATATACCAACCTACAATTGAACCCTTACCACAATACCCAATTAGACTTATTCTGCAATGACAATCTCTCCTTGTATTTCACAGCTCCAAGTACGTGACTAACCAATAGATGCGCGGATCCCAGTACGCGACTTAATCACCAACTTGATAGGATGTTGGCTGCAAAGTTCTTCTGTTCATCACACGATGAAGATCACGAAGTTGCTTGGTCACAAAACCCTATGGTGTACAAACACAACAGCCTCTACAAGATGAACTAGGGCAAACTAGGTTTCTAGTCACACTTTTCTTCACACTCGTGGAATTGTGCTCTCGTGAAATTGTACAGCCTTTGACGACCCTTAAAATAATCTTTATATATGTTTAGGGTTGTGAGAAAAGAAAGCCCAAATATAAATTCATAGGTTGGATGAAAATTAGCTTTGAAAAACTGAACTTCATAAATCTCGACAGATACTCTATCTATCGAGCAGCTGTCGAGCCTCGGGTTAAAATAGCTCTTTTAAACCTCGATAGATACTAGCTGTTGAGCTTTAATGAACAACACTTCTTCACTTGATTCTTGGATAGACTTGCATGACTTTAACACTTGAATTTGAAACGTTGTTTCTTGAAGCATTAAACACATCTAGATCTACCCAATTACAAGTAAAATGCGTTTTGTCAAAGGATTAACCAATTACATAAAGTGTTGACATATGTTCCTAACATGAATCACATATGTCCTAAAAATCTCCTCCTTTGGCAATCCGTGACAAAATCACAACAAACAAGTGAACATATGAGAGAAATCATAAATCACTCAACTCATACTCACTTGTTGAATACAATAAAGTTAACCCTAACACAAACTCTTGAAAGCTTTGCAAGAAGAGAGTTCATGGAAAAAAGACTTTGATAACCTATATTTCTGAAACACTTAAACAAAACTCATCAAGGATCTTAGCGTGAAACAGAAATAAAAGATTGCATACAATATATAAGAAGCATATGCATAAAGAGAGAAAAGAAAAAAAACACATGTAAAGATAGGTGAAAGAACTATAATAACAACCTCAAATGTATATATATCAACAAGTACAAGGTTTGCTATCACACTATGATCACAAGATCTAAAGTACATGAACAATGTATCTAAAATAGATAGAAAAGAAAAGGATACATAAAAGCCTTCACTGCATCTCTCAAGATATGAACACTCCCCCTAACAAAAATATCCTATACTAACCTTCCCCTTATGAGTATGACTACTCTTATATCTAAAACTACTCCCCCTTTTTGTCACGAGTGACAAATGGTAAGTATATTAAGTAGACATCTCATTAGTACTGGAAGAGCTAGCATCATCATCCTTAGCAGTATCAGAAGCATCAGCATCACCATCATCGTCCTCATCCTCAGAAGCCTGTGGAGTAGGAGGAGGAGAAGCAACGAAGCCACCCATGACAGCCTATCGTCATGTAATACGACCGACATAGGTGTTCACCTAACACAACTCATCACTGAGAGTGTTAAGGTGAATATCCATGCGCACAAGCTGTGCCATGATGTCCTCGAGAGTCACACCGCCCAAAGAAGAAAAGGGAGCGAATGTGGATGGAGTTGTAAAAGCTAGAGGAACCATCGTCCCAGACCATCTCGAATGTAACTGCGCCTCGCTCCATTTAATGGTAGTGGCGTTTATAGCACACATATCATGGAAGTGGTCAGAAATGAGAAATGGGACAGAAAATGGCGTAGAAAATCCTTGTGATAGCAGAAGGGAAGATGAGCTTATCACGGGTCACCATATCCTTATACACATCTATGAGGGAAAGAATGAAATAAGAGGGGAAGTCTATGGAAAGGTCCTCAATGAGAGATAACAAAAAACCGAGCACGAGGCTCTGTAATGGAGTTATAGTGAGACAATGGATGGAGAACAAATGTCATCACAATGTTAAAGAATCTCGACCTTTAGCAAAGGTCGAGCAAGGAGTGAATTAAAGATCACCCTAACCAGAGGGATGCTCACAAAAAGAAGACATAAGCTCGTCTTTAGACATGGTCTTAAGATGATCACAACCAGGGTAGTCAAGATGTGCTACCCTAGAGACATGGAGCATGTCGGATACAATATCTAGAGTGACCACGATACGCGTACCTCGAATGCGAGTAGAAAAATGAGGTACTGGACAATCAAATCCATGCATGTTAGAGTAGAACTCCTGTATAAGCACGGATAGACAAGTGACCAGGACGTCACACACTGACTCCCAACCCCTACTGTGAATGACAGTGGGCAGGTCAGTGTTAGAGAAGTTTGATAAAATGACTTGAAATTCCGAATGAATGCCTCTTCTAGAAAAGTTCTCCAAAAAGTCTTTGCAGGCTTTATCATCACGGAACCAAATATGAGAGGGAGTAGGATTAGAAGAAGAGGGTGCCCTGAAATGAAGAGGGTTCAAAGACGGAGTAGATTTTCGTTTAATGCCATAGAGCAACTAAACGAAAGAAGGAGAGAGAGAGAGAGAGAGAGAGAGAGCTTCATAAGGTTTTCTTTTGAAAAACCCCAAAAATTTCACAAAACTTCATCAATTTTGAAAAACCCTAAATTTTTTCAAAAACCCAATAAGTTAGGTCAAATGCATGAAGAATGAAGGATTAAGGACCCTTACCAATGAAGAAATACTTGATCTAGGCCGAAAAATCCTTGAGGATGAAGTTTGGAGTGAGAAGGGTGTGTTTGAGAGTTGAAAAGACAAAAAACAATTGAGAGAGATCGAGGAGAAATGAAGAAAAGTCTCGTGGAACATATGTGACAATCCTAGATGTGCGGATCCAGTATGCGGCTTACTCCTTTACATGAATCCAAGTATGTAACTAACTCCAGAGCAACCCTTTGATTGTTGTAGTTGATTTGCAGCAACTTCACATAGAAACACCAATAGGATCTTTAATGTTGGTGCAAGAGACTTTGCTTGGTTGCAGAACCCAAAGGCTTACAAGAAACGCAGCAAGAACTCTTTCTTCTGTAGGAGGAGGCTAGGGTTTCGAAAAGAAAACCTTATGAAGGTCTCTAGGGTTAGGTTTTTTTTTTTTTTTTTTTCTTCACCTCCTTTTAAATAGGAGCTTAATGGGATCTCCTATTCCAAATAGGTTTACACAAACCTTGGGCTTTCCTAGTCTAATAAGGATTATACAAACCCATAAACAAATGGCCTTTTAGAATAAAAATGTTGCTGGCTATAGTTTGAATCCCATAAGCTCGATAGATCAAGACATGTGTCGAGTTTTAATGAATCTCGACAGATCGAGCTATTGTCGAGGAGGTATCAAGACTTGCAGATTGCATTTTTCTTGAGTAATCTTCATGTCTTCAATTTAATTACTTGTAATGATCATCTTGAACCTATTTAGATTTACCCAAATATAAGTAAAGTGCGTTTTGTCAAAGCATATGCCAATTATAAAAAATATGCCCTTAACAAAATTTTAGGTGTGGGTGTGATAGTTGTTTTTTTTGGTTGTTTGTCACTTTTTTGTTTCAATTGGCCATCATTTTTTGTTAGGTTCTAAAAGTTTGAAACAATTGGCAAATCGTGAACACAAACTTGTCTAGATATAGATCCTAGAGTCTATAGGTATTATTAGACAATGGTCAAGGTGATTCAAGTCAAGATTCAAAAACAAGTAAGCTACAGAAAGAAGATTTTAGAATTTTCCTGGTTTGACCAATTGAAAGACAGGTTTGACCGATTGAAATACGGGTCTACAAAATTTTAAGTTTGGCCCAACAACAGTTCAGGCCCAAAAAGGATTAGGGTTTTAGATCTACTTCCTCTAGTATATAAAGGAAACTCTAAGCATGTTTTTATAAGGCTTTTCAGAGAGAGAAGAGTGTGCCTTTTTTGTATCTAGGGTTTTGTATCCAAAAAGCTCTCTCATGTCTTCTACCAGTATTATTCCTTGAAGAATCTCAAGATCCGATGCTGTAGAAGTTGTTGCCTTCTTTAGTCATCAAAGGTGTTGATGATCTAAACATTCAAGGGTGGTCTTGGAGTCACAAATAGGAGAGTTTGTGTTTTTTTTATCACAAGTGTGGGTGCTTGTGTTGCAAAGGCCAAGAAAAGAAGTAGTTCGTGGACTTGGAGATATCATGGGGTCACGGTAGTAAGTTCTATGTGTAGTAGCAATATGATGTTAGTGGTCTAAGTCTTATTGTAAACTTCAATTCTTTCTAGCGGATTTGCCTTTTACCTTGAGGATAGCTAGGTTAAATTTCTTTAGGCTTTTTACTAGTTAGGTTTTCTTAGGTCATCATATCGTTGTGTTATTTACTTTTCTGTTACTTTGCATGATATGATTGTTTTGTTTTAACCTAGATCTGAATAATTAACTTGAGTATTCACTTGGTTATTTAATTAGGTTAAACAATTTAGTTTACAGGGCTCTAAAACCTAACAAGTGGTATCAAAACGGGTTAGCTCTTGATTTAGGTTATTATACATAGAGTTGATCTTGATCCCTGTTATCATGGATAATTTTAAGTGTCTTAGTATTTTTTATTGTGACGTTTTGAATAAAAAAAACACTATTGTTTTAGTTGATCTTTTTGAGGCTTGTGAAAGGAATTTGCAGGATTTCAGTCTTTCTTAGAAAATTGGTGTAATCCCTCAAACACACTCTGCTTCTTATGGATTTTTACCTACAAAGCTAATGACTCATGTTATATGGGTGAGAAAAGGCTTGCTAAGGTGAGTGTTGTTTACTTGTCCCTGATTTAGTTCTTTCAATTATTTGTGGACATGTTTAGTTTCTATTTTTGGTTGTTTTGTTTTTTAGGTTGTTTTTTATTAAAAGAAAAATACAAAAACATTGAAAATTTTCAAAAAGACAAAAATATTTTATTTTTCTTGAGGATTACATGAATTATGATATTTCTCTCTTGATTTAGAACATGCTTGACATTGTGGAGAAACTTGAATAGTATGTGTTGCTCAACTAAGTGCATGATTATTTTGAGATAAATATGATTTTGTATGAATATGTACTAGTTTGTACATGTACTCATGGGTTAATTAAGAAATTGATATTTTTTTTTTGGTACCCTCTATAGCTTAGTTTAGCACCATCATGCATTGCTTTTGCATTGTTCATTTAGCATAATGTGTGTTTTTTTATTTTTGGTCATAAAAATTTTGAAAATCCAAAAAGATTTTTTATTTTTTGTGTTTTGTATTACACATCATGAATGTGTAGTTGAGGTTGGCCTATGAAGTTTTCATTTTACGACTATATACCTTGTTTAGCTTGGATGAGCTTAGTTTTTGTACTTTGCTAGTTTGTGCTATGTAGTACCTAATTGTGTGAGTGTTTATAGTGGTTGTTCAAATGATCTTGATTTTGAAGTCACATTCTTTTGATTGTAAGGACTAAAAAAATCCTAAGAGAAAGACATAAATAACCATCTCACCACTGTTTACAAGCCAATCACGAATACCTTAGTGCGTATTTTAAGATTTTGTGCTTGAGAAAGTGTAGCACTTGCACATTAAAAATCATAAGGTGTTGCCTTCAAAAGAAAATAAAAAGAAAAGAAAAAGAATAAAATAAGGCAAAAAAAAAAAAAAATTCAAGCTTGTTTTCTAGGAGATGTGAGAGTTATATGATGTAACTCTTTAAGTGATAGTCACTTTCAAATTTATGTGATGAATAATGTAAAAATTTTGGTTGATTACTATCTACATATCGCCTTATATGTATCTCATGCTCTTACTAGTTGCACACACATCACAAGCAATTCTTTGCTAAGCTTTGTAGATGAGATTGTGTGTAAACTAGTGTGACCATCCAAGATTATACACTTTGTGATGTTTGATGCAAAAATTGTTGAGGGTTGGTTTAAATTTTGAGAAGAAAAATCTAAAACTTTTTTTTTTTGAAAACTTAAGTTGAAGATTATGGGTTTTTGAAAACATCTAAAATCATTCACATGCATTTCATTTCATGAAATCCTATTTTGAAAGTTGTTTTTGCACCAAAAAAAAAAAAGGTTTTCAAAATATTCAAGTTTTTCAAGTCTTGACTGATCGAAAATGTTTAGGTTTTACAACAAAACTCTTTGCCTGATTCGATTGATACTTGTTCAATACTCGACTGATTCAAATAAAAAAATTTTAGATTTTAAGTTTTTGACCAATCTGTCTTTTCATGCATTATTTATGTTTAGGATTCACATGTATTGCATTGTTTTTTGTATCCATCTTGCAGTTTTGCAATTATATCTCTCATTATTTTCACACATAACATGCATACACTTTGCTAAATTGGGTACTCAACTTGATTTAAAAATTGATTGATTAATTTTTGAGTTCTTTGTACATTTTAGTATATGCTATTTTTTATGTGTGAACTGCAGAAAATATTTTTCTTAAGAGATATGATGGATAATCAATGTGTAAATATTTTCTCTTAAAACACATTGCATGCATATATTTATGGGTCACATAATGTTAATTTTGCATTTATTGAAAGATAGAATATTTTTTTTAGTGTATCCTCAACTTAGTTTTTAGTTTGGTTTGTGTGTCTTTATTTTCCTCACTTCCTAAATTTTCACCAAAATTGTTTTTTCCCAAAACATGTTTTGTTTTTCCTATTTTTATAGGAGGAGAAAAGTTTTTTTTTTTAACCTTTGTTGTTCTTAGAGGGAGTTGTTGCACTTCATAGGGGGAGTTGCCTATAGAGCTGGATTTATTTGTTTCCTTAATTCTCTATTTTCTCTTGACTTTTGTTGCGTATGTTTTTTGTTTACTCTTTGTTTGAGTTGTCTTTGTTAATGCATGACAAAAAGGGGGAGAAACAGATGAAATGTGAGACTCCTGTTTAAAAAGATTTTTAAAATATTTTGTTTAGGGGGAGATAAAATTGTTTTTATAAGGGGGAGAATATAAAAAGTTTTTTGATGTATCTAACTTAGGGGGAGAGTCGGTTTGCTTATGTTTTTATATTTGTGTTTCATATTGTTTATATGTCTTTCTTTCCACACATGCGGTGATGTATTTTTTTTGGAGTGTTTTTAGGAAATACAGGTACATTCTGATCAAGACCTTTAACCTCTTCTTGTAACTTCTAGGTTAGGAGTCTTAGATTAGAATTTTTGTTGTATTTGGGCATTTTTGTTGCATTGGGTTGTTTTTGTATTTGAGCATTTATTTTTGTATGTAAGTTTTGTTATGAATTGCCAAATGGGGAGATTGTTAGGTTTTAAAAGTTTAGAACAATTGGCAAATCGTGAACATAAACTTGTCTAGATATAGATCCTAGAGTCTATAGGCATTATTAGACAATGCTCAAGGTTATTTAAGTCAAGATTCAAGAACAAGTAAGCTACAGAAAGAAGATTTTAGAATTTGCCTGGTTCGACCGATCAAGAGACAGGCTCAACCAATCGAAATACGGGTCTATAGAATTTTAAGTTTGGCCTAATTGCAGTTCAAGCCTAAAAAGGATTAGGGTTTCAGTTCTACTTCCTCTAGTATATAAAGGAAACCCCCTAAGCACGTTTTTCTAAGCCTTTTTTAGAGAGAGAGAAGAGTGTGCCTCATTTGTATTTAGGGTTTTGTACCCAAAAGGCTCTCTCACGTCTTCTACCGGTGTTATTCCTTGAAAAATATCAAAATTCGGTATTGTAGAAGTTGCTGCCTTCTCTAGTCATCAATGGTGCTGATGATCTAAACCTTCAAGCGTGGTTTTGGAGTCACAAATAGGAGAGTTTGTGTTTTTTATCACAAGTGTGGGTGCTTGTGTTGTAAAGGTCAATGAAAGAAGTAGTCCATGAACTCGGAGCTATCATGGAGTCATGGTAGTAAGTTCGACGTGTAGTAGCAATAGGATGTTAGTGGTCTAAGTCTTATTGTAAACTTCAATTCTTTCTAGTGGATTTGCTTTTTATCTTGAGGATAACTAGGTTAAATCGTCCCAAGGTTTTTTACCAATTTGGTTTTCCTGAGTTATCATATCGTTATGTTATTTACTTTTCCGTTGCTTTGCATGCTGTGATTGTTTTGTTTTAACCTAGATTTGAATAATACACTTAAGTATTCACTTGGTTAATTAATTAGGTTAAACAATAGTTTACAGGGATCTAAAACCTAACATTTTTTTAGCAAAAGTGTATGAGTTAATTTTTACAAATTCACTTTTTTTTATTCCTCCACTTTTCCACTCCCAACCAAATAAAAAGGAGAGAAATTAAAATATTTTCTATTCTCCCACTTTTTCACCTCTCCAACCAAACGAAGCTTAGAGAAAGTAATAACGGAGGAACAAACTAAGATGGAGTAAAGCAAACTGAGAAAAAGGAGAATAGCAAATAGGTTGTATGCAAGTTTTTGATGATCTCCTCATAGGTACCTTCTCTTCACTCTCTCTCAGATTTTCCATCACCAATTGTTTGCTTTCAGGTCAATTTTTTTCCTTTAGGTTTTTCAATTTCCCTCAAAGTATTTGAAGAAATCCTTGAACCGACTTTTTTGTCATCAATTGCTTCTTAATTCTAATTTTGGTGTAAGTGTACAGAAGAGCGAAGGATATTATTCATATGGAGAATTTCTATTTGGGCTCATTAGAGAAAATTTTCATTTGTAATTTGGATTTTTTAATTTAGTTTTTTAATCTTTGGTGAATATGTAGGTTGCGAATGGCATTGATGGGTGTGATGAGGCTTGAGTTTGAGATGAAAGTTATTGTTCAAGTTATGGCTAAAGTGTTGTTATTTACTATTTACAGTCTCACTATTGCTGTTATCATTGGTACACAATTTAATCCAAATGCCAAATAAAAGTACATTTTTGATGGTTATGCACATATATCTTTTGGTCTTGCTTGTGATTTTGCAAGGCTCGCTGCTAGTATGGCAATTGGTTGTGTTGGTGATGCAGGTGTTAGCCTATTAGGTCTATTATATATCTATTAATATTTGCATGTATAGATTGGTTCCCGCATTATCATATCAGCAATTGTTATCAACTACATTGTGGATTGAGTTTTGGGTTGGTTTTGAAGTTATTATTGCTATATTTGTGCTTCAAATTCAGACTTCCTACTGATTCAACTACTTAAGTTACTAGTTGGATGAGCTTGGTTCGCATAAGTGTTGGTGTGACAAGGTTGACATTTTTAATTTGGAAAAATAGCACAGCTTGTCATTGGAAATTGAAGGGTGAAAAGAATGTAGTGCTTACTCAACATCTATTTAAAGTTAGGCTATATTTTGTTTATAAACTTAAGGCTTAAAAAACTTCACAAGCCCAACATGAAAGGCTTTAATTTGCAACTAATCTGCTTGGGGTGTTTTGAACCACATATGGTGACAATTGAACATCATTATAACATATGATGATTTAATTGCTTCATAAATGCTATAAGAAAAAATTAGAGTTTATTTTGGAAGCAATATGTATTTCCCTTCTTGGTAGACGTAATCAACCATTTCGACAAACAATTTTACTTCTAAAAAAGCATTACACTATTGGGCATAATCTTTTCATGATAAATATTTAATTAGATGCTTTTGAAAACAATATTATATAAACCTTAATGACATCATAAGAGGGTCATTAGCTTTGTCGCTAAAATTTGCATCTATTAAAAGTCAATAGTAGAATTTCTTTCCCTTTTTCTTTGAGCTCTTGCACTAGAAATTATTGCAGTATCAAAGTTTTATTTATATGTTTGTACTAGAGTTTGTTTTAGATGTTCAGCATGTTTACTTGAAAGTAATTAAAATTTTGCACCTTAAGGTGTTTTCTTTTATTTTATTAACAGAAATTTTAATATAATAGTTTAGATTCAAATGCAAGTTATAAAATACAAAATTTTGGAGCTATTTAAATGATAATATGTTGGAAAAACAAGAGGTCAATTGATTACACAGGAGATGTGCTTGCCTTATTTGTAAAATTTTTAGATTAGTTCGTAGGAATCCCTTTGTAATTCAAAGATTTTTTTTTTTTTTTGGATTTGGTGTTATTAAAATTTTATGATAGAACATAATATTATAATACTCTTCAAGTTTGTATAGATCCAAATTTAGTAATTAGTTATAATATCATTCACATATTGTGACTATCACGATTATCATTAAAATTATTATCTCAACTTTGTGTGAAAAATTAAAGAACATTAAAGCTTAGGAATAGGAGATCATAGGGTAGTTTGATAGATGGGAAGGCATTAAAGTGTAAAGAGCACACCTTTGTTAGAATTTTTGTCAAATAAAAAGATTGAGACATTTTTTATTATTTAAATTACATCTCCCCCCTTCCCCTCCAAACAAAGGTGGAAACTAAAACTTTTTTTTTGGGGAGAAAAAAGGGGGAAAAATAAAACTTGAAAGAGAGATTGTAGGAAAAATGAATTAATATTGTTTGCCCTCAAATTGTTGACACCATGGTTGTCAAAATCGCGATTTGGATCATAGAATCGCACGATTTTACGATCTCACCTCATCAAAACGTTTAGAATCGTACTAGGATCGTAAAAATGGTAGGATTGTATGTAGGATTGTGTAGGTATGAGATCTTATTGATCCTACCAAAACATTAGTTTTTTTTTAAGGGATAAATTTTTTGGTTTTGATGAAGCTTTAAAGGTTTTTATTTTTCTATGTTGTGATGGTATGGCTTTTTATTTTTATTTTTTATAAAATTATGGTAAGCTAAGCAAATGTTTTGTTGTTTTTAGTTCACTTGTAATAAAAATAAAGGAATGCTTCATCATTTCTAAATGAAAAATTTATATTGGCTTTGCTACATTTTAAGCTATAATGTTGTTAAATTTGTTTGATCAATATACTAATTGGTGTTAAAATATTACTAAAATGTTTTTCTTATATATAATTTTATTAGTATGCTTGTATTTGTATATTGATTGATTGATTTTTTTGAGCACACTCTGTAATTTTTGCTGAGCAGTATAACTTGAATAGTTGAGTGTGAAGTTGTATCTTGATCTCTTTTGTAGCTCTAGTATACAAATATACAATGTCTACAAAGATGATAAAATGGTTGATGATGATTAAGATGGTGGTCATAAGAACCCTATAATGAGAATAATTAATTGTTCACTTCACCTTAATATTAATCTTGCTTTTGAATTTCATATTTTAGTTAGCTAGTTTCCATTTGATAACTTATATTTGGATTTCAAACTTGGAACTTAGAACTTGGAAAAAATTTCCATATTGTTGATAAATATTTTGGTATTTGGTTACTAATTAAACATTTATTGAACTTTTTAGATACATTGAGCCAAAATGTAAATATATTTGTTTCGTTAGTATAGACGTAACGATGCATAGCATGCAAATTACATCATATAATGCAAATCTTTGTTTTCTATGGATAAATTCACAATTTATGTGATTATTCAACATACAAAGTCATTATCAATGTGTTTTTTGCTTTAAATATGAAAATATGTAGGATTTTACGTCTATGATCCAATCCTACGATCCATGATCCCACCTACCTCTCACGATCCTACATAGATCCCAAATTTGACAACCTTGGTTGACACTAATTCATTCATTACATATTAATATGGATATTCAGCATTTATTGAGATAGTAAAGTTCTAGACTCAAGATAGCAAATTATAGCTGTTAGGATTGCGAACAATAATTCATTCATTACATACTAATATTATAGATAGCAAATTCTAAATGTTAGGATTGCTGAAAATAATTCATTCATTGCTTATTAATATTATAGATGTTATGAGACTAGAAGAAATTTTTTGAAGAAAGCGATTTGTTTTTCCAATATTTTAAGTTTAATTTTTTTGTTTCCACCATAATCTTCAAGTGACCAAGGATCGTTTTGCAAAATCTAATACTACAAATGTGAAATTATGTCTCATTAGTGGTTGTATCTGTCAATCTTCTCAATACAATGTAGGCATGCTTAATATAAAAATATTAACATTAATAATAGAAATTCAGTGTTGCAGCTGTGAATCGTCAGTGGCGTGTGCTCCTCAATCGCCACCGTCCCCTCTCATCTGATCATATCACGGTTTATATGATGGAAGAGACACCTTCAAATGAAAATTCGGAGGAGCACTCAATCACTCCTCCTCCCAATGATGCTACTCAAATTGCTGTTGTCGTAGCTAATGCCGATGTTGATGCTGATGCTAATGCTAATGCTAATCACCATCACCACGAAGACATGGTTTTTGATCCCATCAACCACGGGTTTGTATATACACACACATAATTTATACCTACTTTTCTAAAATTAGGGTTTTTTTCTTTGTTAGTGTAAAAAATGGCTAAACAAATTGAGATGGTAGAGGCATAGAGTTGAAAGTTGAGATTGCTGAAGAAGAAGCAGATGAAGTCAAGGCATACTTGAAGTCATTGCATCCACTGGCAAATTTTGGTATTAAACTTTCAATTCCTTGCTGAAGATGCATTTCCTTGATTTTTAATTTTTAAAAAAAAACCAAATTATTGATCAAGATTACTATTAGAGGAAAGAGGAGCATAAGATTAAAAAGGATTCTATTGACAATATAAAATGGAATGGCTATTGATTTGATACTAAGGTCTGACGTGCTTTTTCGTGCTTTTTAAGTTGTTATGATTACTTAAATTGGAACTTCTTTTTTAGAAAATTGTTGAAATTTGGTATGAATATGACACGGACACAACATGACACAACAAAAGACATGGCGACATATAAAAATTAGGACACAGCATGGTAGGGAGCCTTAATTGATTAATTCAATAATATATATTTTTATTTATATTTCATTAATTATAAGTGTAGTTTATGTTTATTTACAAGTTTTCAAAATAAATAACAACTATCAAAATCTTGAAAAACATAACCCAATAAGAACTTGTTGGACTTTGTGTAGCCTAGTTGTGTTTGATCCGGATTATGACCCAACCCAAAATAATGCTGTTACAATTTTTAATGGGAGATTTTTTGAGGCTTTGTTCATGAAGCAGAAGCTTGGGCAAATAGGTCCATTGTGAATCCTGTGTGTAGGATATAAAAACTGTTGTTTTGTAGATTAGGATTTTGAAGTAATTTTCAAGAGAGAAAAATTGTACTGCAGCACTCTGTATTTTTTCCTAAGAATAGTGAAATCCCTGCAACTTTATGGACGTAAGCAATTGCCGAATCAAGTAAATATTGTCTTGTGTGTGATTATTTCTCTTTGGCGTATATTTTTTCTTTATTTTTGCATCTCACAGGTCTGGGAATTCCGTACATATTCCCATCAATTGGTATCAAAGCCTAGGGTTAGGTTTGAGTGGGAGCAATGGCAAAGGAAACAGGAAAAGCGTTTGAAATAGAAAAATTCGATGGCATAGACTTTGGGTTATGGAGGATGCAAATCGAGGACTATCTCTATGGGAAGAAGTTGCACCTGCCTCTTTTAAGGAGAAACCTATGAAAGATGATGAATGGACTCTTCTTGACAAACAGGAATTGAGAGTTATTAGATTAACTCTGTCAAGGTTTGTTGCATAGTGTTATGAAGGAGAAGATCACAGTAGATCTGATGAAGGCTTTGTATGGTATGTATGAAAAGTCGTCAGCAAACAATAAGGTGCATCTGATGAAGAAATTATTCAATTTGAAGATGGCAGAGAATGCATCAGTAGCACAACATCTGAATGAATTTAACACCATCACAAATCAACTGTCTTTTGTAGAAATTGATATTGATGATCAGATTCCTGCACTAATTGTTTTGGCTTCTTTGCCAAATAGTTGGGAGGCTACGAGAATGACAGTGAGTAATTCTACTGGAAAAGAAAAGTTGAAGTACAATGACATACGAGATCTAGTTTTGGCTGAAGAAATTCACAGAAGAGATGCATGTGAAACTTCAGGGCCTGGTTCTGCCCTAAACCTTGAGACAAGAGGTAGAGGTAATGACAGAAATTCAAATCAAGGTAGATTAAAATCTAGAAATTTCAATCGGAACATAAGTAAATCTAGATCTTGCCAACATGTACAATGTTGGAATTGTGGCAAAGCTGGCCACTTTAAGAGGCATTGCAAAAGTCCTAAGAAAAGAATGATGATGATTCTGCTACTGTTGTAACAGATAAGGTACAAGATGCACTGCTTCTTGCTGTAGACAGCCCACTTGATGATTGGGTTTTGGACTTAGGAGCTTCATTTCATACCACTTTATACCAAGAAATCATACAAAACTATGTTGACGGTGATTTTAGTGAGGTATATTTGGCTGATAGTGAAGCCTTGGATGTTGTGGGTATGGGAGACATCCAGATTATATTGCCCAATGGGTTTGTCTGGTTATTGCAGAAGGTTCAACATATTCCTGATGATTTCTGTAGGATAACTTGATGATGAAGGGCATGCAAACTATTTGTTGGTGGTACATGGAAGGTTACAAAGGGAGCCATGGTATTGGCTCATGGAAGGAAAACTGGTACTCTGTATATGACCTCAAGTCCAGGGGCACAATTGTAGTTGCTGAAGCAAATACTGATGCAAGTCTATGGCATCGCAGACTTGGTCACATGATTGAGAAAGGAATAAAGATGCTATTGTCAAAAGTTAAACTACCAGAACTGAAGTCTATTAGTCTTGACATATGTGAAAGCTGCATATTAGGAAAGCAGAAAATGGTGAGCTTCTTGAAAACTAGTAGGACACCGAAGGCTGAAAAATTGGAGTTAGTACACACTGATTTATGGGGGCCTTCTTCGGTTGCATCCCTTAGAGGTTCAAGGTACTACATTACTTCATCAATGACTCAAGCAGAAAAGTATGAATTTATTTTTTGAAAAATAAATCTGATGTATTTGAGACTTTTAAGAAGTGGAAGGCCATTGTTGAGATGGAAACAGATTTGAAAGTAAAATGTTTGAGGTCAAACAATAGAGGAGAGTACATAGTTGGAGGGTTCAATGAGTATTGTGTTGCACATGGAATTAAAATGGAAAAAACCATTCATGGGATACCACAGCAGAATGATGTGGTTGAGTGCATGAACAGAACTCTTAATGAACGTGCTAGGAGTATGAGGTTGCATGCTAGATTACCAAAACCTTTCTGGTTGTTAGTACTACAGCTTACCTGATAAATCGAGGACCATCAGTTCCCATGGAGTTCCTGAAGAAGTTTGGAGCAGTAAAGAGGTAATGTTTTCCCATTTAAAAGTTTTTGGTTGTGTTTCTTATGTTCATAATGATTCTGATGCTCATAGTAAACTTGATGCAAAGTCTAAAATATGTTTTTTTATTGGCCATGGTGATGAGAAATTTGGCTATCGGTTTTGGGATGAACAAAATCGAAAAATCATTAGAAGTAGAATGTGATATTTAATGAACAAGTAATATACAAGGACAAATCAATTGTAGTGCCAAATGTTCAGAGATAGATCAAAAGAAATCTGAGTTTGTCAATGAAAGCTCGGATTTGTGTCAAATACATAAGAGCTTGTTTAGACCCCAAATTAAAAGATTATGGCTAGATTTCTTTTACTCTAACTTACCTAAGTGTGAAACATGAGTAAATGAGGCATAATAAACCGATAGCTACTCTAGTGCATAAACATGAACAACAAACAATAAAAGTAAAGCATAAAAGTAAGGAAAGAAAGATGCAAAAACAAGATAACATGGCAACGTGTTATCGAAGAGGAAACTGAAAAGCTCGGCGAAAAACCTCTCTGCCGCCCTCCAAATGATAAATTGATCCACTAGATAATAAGTTGGGATACACGAATAGCAAGAGACCTTCCAAGCCTAATCTACCCAATGTACCTAGGCTCTCCAAGCTCCTACTCTAACAAGGCTTCTCAGAACCATGTCTTGTCTAACTTTCCGGATCTTGCAATACGCTCGATTGCATCCGCCAAGCCTCACCAGCTTCTTTTGACAAATCCTCAAAGCTTCCCAAGCTCCAAAACACTCTCTACAATTTGAAAAGGTATGAATTATGTTTGGGTATAAATCTCCCCTCAAGGTATGACAATGGGAAAGGGAAGGAGAAGAGGCTATAATGATTTTTCACTAAGGATGTGTAGCTCTCTCTCTAAAAGATGGGTGAGTGTGTTGTTGAAAACCAATCTAAGGTTTTTCACTCTCAATGGCCTCTTATACTTTTATGGGTAATGAGGATATATATAGTACGGATGAAAGGTAAGAAAGTCACACTTAAAAATCCTCCAAGCAAAGAGTTTTGTGGGTATCTCGTGAAAAGGCCTTATCTGCAAGACACTCGCAAAATCCTCTAAGTTGGCATGACTCTTCAGCTTCTAGCATGTACTTCTCACATGGCTCTTTCGTGGGTTAGCTTCTAACGCGACACTCGCGTAATCCACTGATTCTTCATTTTGTACTCGATTCGTCACCAACTTAATGCTAAACCCAATACAATAAATCCCACAAAATACAAGGAACAAATTAAAGTAAATACAACACTTTTTGTCATGGAATAAAACCAACATAAAACATAGTTGTAAATCACAACTTTACATTCAACTTAGATGAATTGACTGAAAATACTATCCAAAAAGGGGGTAAAGAAGGAAAAGGAGAATATAAATTCACAAGTAAATCAAAGTACACCTATAGCTGAAGTCCATAAATCTTCTAGGATCATTAGACCTCCACACGTTATTCACTCACTCTAAATTATCTCCTGTTGACTGATGGTGGTGAGTCAGAGTGTTATGATAAAGCCTTACAAGATGAAAATTCAAGCAAGTGAGACTTAGCCATGAAGGACGAGATGGATTCTCTATGGGGAATCAGACATGGGAACTGACTTGTTAGGTTCTAAGACCTTTAAGTTTAAATATATTAGAACTCTAATTTGTAATGTTGGCAAACCATGATCAAAATGTTTAAGTTGTGTTTAGGCTGCTCAAAGTATGTGTCTTTAATGTAAAGTTGGAATCGAGTTGCTGCAGAAGTTACTGTGCAATTCTGCCTGACTCGATCAATCGAGAATTAGATTCGACCAATCGAAAGTCATGCAGATTTTTTTTCTGCAGAATTTCCAATTCAGCCCTAAGCCCATATGACGTGTAGGGTTTTGCCTTAGATATAAAAGGCAAACCCTAGCCACGTTTTTGATGATGCTCATATTGCTGTTTGTGTGAATCTCTTGTGAGATCTAAGAGGTGCTTGCCTTCACACAAGCTTAGGATTATCAAGAAGGAGATTTCTTCAAGATCTTGATGATTATTCAGTTGCTGCCACAAGAGTTTAAAGATACACAAGCGGGAGTGCTTGTACTTACTAGAGAATCCAAGAAAGAAGGAGTCCATGGTCTCGGAGCTTGCATGTGGTCGTGTCAGTAAGTTTTCTACTGGTGGGTAGCAATAGGATATTAGTGGTCTAAGTCGCTATTGTACAAACTTCGATTCTTTCATAGTGGATTCAATTTTACCTTGAGGATAGCTAGGTTAAATCCTTCCCTGGTTTTTTATCGGTTTGGTTTTCTGGGTTATCATATCATTGTGTTCTTTATATTTCCACTGCTTTGCATGATATAATATATTTGTGTTAACCTAGATTTGCATAATTTACCTAAGTTTATAACTTGGCTAAATAACTAGGATAATCTGTTATTTTTAAGGGGTCTAAAAACGTACATGATTGAATTGCCAGAAGGAAAGAAGGCTTTGCACAACAAGTGCGTGTACAGAATAAAGAATGAGCATGATGGTAGCAAACGCTACAAGGCCTAACTAGTTGTCAAAGGGTTCCAGCAAAAGAAGAGCATCGACTATTCATAAATATTTTCTCCAGTTATAAAGATGTCAACAATTAGATTGGTACTGGGAATGGTGGCTATAGAGAATCTACATCTCGAGCAGTTAGATGTGAAGAAAGCATTCCTTTATGGTGACTTGGAGGAAGACATTTACATGAGTCTGCTAGAAGGGTTTATTGTTTAAGGACAAGAGAGTCTGGTCTGCAAACTGAGAAAGAGTTTGTATGGCCTAAAGCAACCTCCAAGACAGTGGTACAAGAAATTTGGCAGTTTTATGAATAGAACTGGGTTCAAGAGATATGAATCTAATCACTGTTGCTATGTTAAGTTCTTTGAAAATTCTTATATCATTTTACTGTTGTATGTGGATGATATGCTCATTGCAGGGTCTAGCATTGAGGAGATTAATAATCTGAAAAAGAAATTGTCAAAATAGTTTGCAATGAAGGATTTGGGGGCTGCAAAACAAATCCTTGGTATGAGAATCATTAGAGACAAGGCTAATGGTACATTGAAGCTTTCACATGCACAATATGTGAAGAAAATTCTCAGTAGGTTCAACATGAATGAAGCTAAATTAGTGAGCACACCATTGGATAGTCATTTCAAACTAAGTAAAGAATAGTCACCAAAGACAAAAGAAGAAAGGGACCATATGAGCAAGGTGCTTTATACCTCAGCTATTGGCAGCTTGATGTATGCTATGGTGTGTACAGGGTCAAACATTGCACATGTAATGGGAGTGTGAGTAGATATATAAGTAGTCTAGGGAAGCAGCATTCAGAGGCAGTCAAGTGGATTCTAAGGTATCTGAGAGGCTCAACAGATACATGTCTTTGCTTCACAAGTGTGAGTTTGAAACTGTAGAGTTATGTAGATGCTGATTTAGCAGGTGATATTGATACTAGAAAGAGTACTACTGGGTTTTTATTTACTCTGAGTGGTACAACTATATCTGGGCTTCAAATCTACAAAATATTGTTGCTCTATCTACTACAAAAGCTGAGTATTTTGCAACAACCGAAGCTGGAAAGGAGATGATTTGGCTACATAGCTTCTTGGATGAATTGGATAAGAAGCAGGAGTTGGGCATTCTACACAATGATAGTTAGAATGCAATTTTTCTTGCTAAAAATTCGGTTTTTCGTTCAAAGTTGAAGCATATATAGATGAGATACCATTTTATCCATTACCTTGTTGAAGGTAAATAGTAATACTTGAGAAGATTTGTGGATCTAAGAACCTGACAGACATGTTGACTAAGGGTGTCACTATTGAGAAGTTGAAGCTGTGTGCAGCTTCAGTTGGTCTTCTAGCTTGAGGACAAGAGGATGAGTTGCAGTAATGAGGGATTGTCTTTGGAGGATTGTGGTTAATGTTGGTGATTCAACTAGTCTCCAAGTGGGAGATTTGTTGGGCTTTGTGGAGCCTAATTGTGTTTGATCCGAATTATGATCGTGACCCAAAATAATGTTGTTACAGTTTTTAATAGGAGATTTTCTGAGGCTTAGTCCATGGAGCGGAGGCTTGGGCAAATAGGCCTATTGTGAATCTTGTGCGCAAGATATAAAAACTGTTGTTTTGGAGTGAAATCCTTACAATTCTGTGGACGTAGGAAAATTGTTGAATCACGTAAATACTGTCTTGTGTGTGATTATTTCTCTATAGCGTATATTTTTTTTTTCTATTTTTGCATCTCACAGGTCTGGAAATTTCGTACATATTCCCATTAGAGCTCGCATGTAGAAGTGTCCTCGGCGTGTCTATGCTTCTTAGCTTTTGGTCCTTCTCATGGTTTTATACTCTTGTCAATTACCTCTGCTGTTATCACCGCCATAGCATTATCGCCATTCTTGTAATCCTTGTTATGCTGCTAGAACCATTGCCATTTTATTATGATCATCATTTCTACCTCCATGTCCAAGTCCATGGCCACTAACACAACCAAATTAATGGCCGTTGTCTGTAGCACTTTGAGTCTCTGACCGTTGCTACCACTATGGTTGACACTGATGCCTGTAGTGCCGGAATTAACCGTCTTTTTCTTCAGCTTTTTCTATACCATGATGCAGGTGCCAATTATCTAGTGGTGCTATAATTATGTAATGCCTTCTTCACCACAAAATTAGTACTGCAAGCCATAATCTCAGCATCAGCTCTTTTGATAAAGATTCATTGTACTTCTTTGTCATCTATTTTTGTTTTTAAATTAATTCTTAATATGTTTTTAAACATTTTTAAGGCTTTTACTTATTTTAAAAAATCTAAAATATATGCCTAAATATGTATAAAATAACCTAAAAATATATATCAATTAATAGCCATATCCCTGCCATGTATCCTAGTTTTTCAAGAATTGCTGGATCAACTTCTCCTGTGTCCATACCTAGGTTGTGACCGGTGTTGCTGCTGTTGCCATTGTTAGGATTCTATTTATTTATTTATTTTAATTTTTACTTCTATATTTCTCTTAAGGAATTTTTTCCATTTCACTGATGCGTCACTAATTATCACTTAATTGACGTTGCTACTAGTCTAGTTATTGTCATTTATTATTTTTACTATTTTTTCCTGGCTTCTTTCTTTGTTGTATTAGATGGATTTTGTGATGCCATACCAGTTGATTTTAACATAATTTATTCAGCAACTGGATTTTTTCTTGCTAACAATGAAGTATTAATTTAACTTATCAAAAAATATGAAGGATTAATGTAGTTAAGTTATAATTTTTAATGCAACTGGCTTGTATGGTTGCCAACATCTATTTGCAGTTGACATAACTATGATGGTCAAGGTTGTGAGTTAGCTTTGCAGCAGATTCTTCACCCGTTTATGTTACCATGTAGCTATTTCATTGTATAGGTTATAGGTTGCACATTTTATATTTAATATAGCATGTTTCAGTTATAGGAAATGTGGAAGTAGATGTGCCTGTTTCGTCTTCATAATCTTTGCGTGTTTTATTTTGCACCTTAGGCATGATTGGGACTGAAAGTTCATATTAGTGTGAAAACACTAAAGCTTGTTCAGACCCCAATTTCAAAATTATGGCTAAATTTGTTAGGTTCTAAAACCTTTAGGTTTAAATGTATTAGAACACTAATTTGTGATGTTGGCAAACCATGATCAAAACATTTTAGTCATGTTTAGACTGCTCAAAGTATGTGTCTTATATGTAAAGTTGGAATCGAGTTGCTGCAAAATTTAATGTGCAATTCTGCCTGGCTCGATCGATCGAGAATTAGACTCGACTGATCGAAAGTCGTGGAGATTGTTTTTCTGTAGATTTTTCCAACTCAGTCCAAGCCCATTAAGGATTAGGGTTTCAGATCTACTTCTCCTACTATATAAGGAAACCGTAAGCACATTTTTATAGGCTTCTAAGAGAGAGAAGAGTGTGCCTCTTTTTGTATCTAGGGTTTGTACCCAAAAGCTCTTTAGAGTCTTTTTTGTTCTTTATGCTGTGTGTGTGAATCTCTTATAAGATCTAGAAGTGTTTGCTTTCACATACACTTAGGGTTATCATGATATTGATTGATGTCAAGAATTTGATGATCATTTATTTTCTGCATTAAGAGCTTAAAGATACACAAGCGGGAGTGCTTGTGGTTGCTGGGAATACAAGTAAGAAGTAGTTAGTGGACTAAGAACTGCCACGTGGTCGTGATAGTAAGTTTCCTACTCGAGGTAGCAATAGGATGTTAGTGGTCTAAATCGTCATTGTGTAAACTTCAATTCTTTCATAGTGGATTCAGTTTTACCTTGAGGATACCTTGAGGATAGCTAGGTTAAATCCTCCCTAGGTTTTTTACCGGTTTGATTTTCCTGGGTCATCATATCATTGTGTTTTTGATATTTCTGCTGCTTTACATGATATGATTGTTATTGTTTTAACCTAGATCTAAATAATAAACCTAAGTATTCACTTGGTTAATTAATTAGGTTAAACAATCTAGTTTATAGGGGTCTAAAAACGTACAAAATTGCTTTTACTCTAACTTAACAAAGTGTGGAATAAGAGTAAATATGCGCAATAAATCGGTAACACTACTCTAAGCTATATCCAACCACAATGAACAACAAATGAAAAGTTTAAAGAGTAGGGAAGAGAGATGCAAACACAAGATAATACCAAGACGTGTTATTGAAGAGGAAACCGAAGAACTTGGCGAAAAACCTCTTCGTGACCGTCCAAGTCGAAATGGATCCACTAGTGAATAAAGTTGGATGACATGAATAACAAAAGACCCTCCAAGTCTAGTTTACCCCACGTACTTGAGCCCTCCAAGCTCCTGCTACCAATGGACTTCTCGGAGTCATGTCTTTATTAGCTTTCTAGATCCCGCAATTCAACTCGATTGCATCCGCTACTTAATGGTTCCTTCCAATGCTTCCCAAAGGCACCAAAACTTGACTTAATACTCAGATTGAGTGTGGTAAGTGTTTGGGCAAAGAACCTCTCATGGATGTAGAGACAGAGAGGTAGGAGTAGAGGAAAACTAAGAGAAAATGTGGGTATAATAATCTCTAACTCTCAAGTGTTTTTGCTAGGGTTTTCTCTCTGAAAAGCACTCTTTACATTTCGGGGTAATGAGGGTATTTATAGTGTGGGTAAAGAATTTGGTAAAAAACTTTTTCTTTTTACCAAACAAAGATTTTCGTGGGTACCTCGTGAGATATCCTTTCTCGTAAAGTACTCACGAATTTGACAGCTTGGCATGACTCTTCAGCTTCTAGTCATATGTTTCAAATGTGGCCTTTCGCTGGTTACTCTTCTTGCGAGCTTCTCGTGAGTTAGTCGTGAGCTTCTCGCGGGTATCTCATGAGATGGCCTTTCTTGGACGCTTGATTCTTCACCAATCTCTCACACTCATCCCTTACAATTAAACCCACATAAATACATGGAAATGATTGAAGAAAATACAATCAAATTTGGCACAGAATTAAAGCCAACAAAGGCTAGTTGGAAATCACAACTTTACAAGGACAAATTGAAGACTATGCTATCCTTTCAGTTGAAGCAGGTATGGGGAGGTATACTGGCATACACATCTCTTGTTACTTCACAATAATCGTTTATGGTTTTTAATTTTTCTAAAACTAGCCGATATCCCATGCGATGTGCAATGCATTTTGATAAATTTTGTAAAAAATTATTTATGACCCATTGATTTCATAAATACTATTATTGTTAGTCACACTTAATCTATGAGGTTTTCCACTAAAATTAAATTCAAACTAAATACATTGGGGGGAAAATTCCTCTAATTCATGCAACCAAGAAATGTCACTAGATCATAGTTCACATTGTCACCTACAGATATATTGGTTCCTAAATGTCTTTCTTGTATTATTTATGTTTTATATATCAATTAGCTATAAAAATTTCTAGAATTTCATAATACAACAACAGAAAAATAATGCCATAGTGATGCAATAATATTACAATTTAATCTCTAAATTTTAATTGAACTAAAAGTAACCAAAAATAGATCCTTACCAAGTATATGCATTATACAGAAAACCAAAAATATTTTGAAAATTAACATACCTTTCAAGAAGAAAAACAAAGATTTTGTGAGAAAATTATGAAAGTTTAATTTTTAAGTCCAATGGAAATGGGGACTTATATTGGAAAAATGTGGAGACAAATAATATTTACCCAATTCATTGAATCCGACTCTTGCAATTCTGCATTGAAGTTAGTCTTATGTAGAAAATTGAAAAGTTTGTCTAATTCCTACATTTCCATGACTTTTTAGATCCATCCATATCAATTCAAAGCATGTAAACTTATAAATGTATACAAATTCTTTGAATTTTATCAATACATTGAAATATATGCATTTGTCATTACTTAATAGTTTGACATAAATGCTAAATTTAATTGAGGTGAAAGCCTAAATAAAAAGAATGTCATACAATGTGCCACTTGGTAGAACCTCATGCTTTCCCATATGAAGTCTCTACTTTTATATATATATATATATATATATATATATATATATATATATATATATATATATATATTATATATATATATATATATATATGTGTGTGTGTGTGTGTGCATCATTTTATCTTTGTCTTCGCTTCCAAGAAAGACCGTTATCTGACTGTGTGTGTGACATCTCATGAAGGTCTTGTCGGAGTATCCGAAGGCAAAGATGACTAGTGAGGAGCAAAATGCTTCTTTAGGAGAAACCTACCTAGAACTTGTGAAATGGTTGGATGAGGTATCTTCCTAATCATGTCATCTTGTGCATAATAATGGGATGAATGGTGAAGTCATGGGTTCATGACTATGTGAGTGCGTGTGTAACTTGTTAATTAAAAAAACAGTGTTTTGTTATATGTGTTGGGATGGAACTTATTGGCCCTAAATATTGATCTGTTTCGTTCTAGAATGATGACAATATATAAGGATGGAGCAAATAAGACAGATTTATCCTTTCCCCTAAAACAAACCCAAATTAATACAAACAACCCCCTAAAATGAACCCAAACAATCACTCTTCCTAAACCAAGGATAGAGAGATATTTGATAACAAAAGTCATCATCTAATGAAAATATCCTTAAAATAATCATTGACTCTATGTCTAATTTTCTATTAAGTTTTATGGTATTAGAACTAGTGGCTTTGAACCAAAAATAGATTATAGAAAAGGGCTTTGAACTGGTGATAAGTTCAGAGAAGATTAGGGTGTGTGCATAACTTATTTAAAAAAAAAAAAAACTTAAGGGAAGAATTGGAGAGAGAAAACGAAGTTAAGTTACTGTAGGCTGTTTCTTTGACTCTTTTATATGATTCCCATATCTAGTGCAAAGCCAAAATAAGTTGATCGAAAATGCCCTTATGATTGATAATATATGGTTTGGTTTTCATAGATATGAGAGAATTTGAATCTATGGCTTCCACTCCATGATGGTTGCCTTTTATCATCACATCAAGATATCAATGGATTTGTTTTTGATGTAGCCATATAGGCGGGATTTAAACCTAGGTCTTTTATTTGACAATAAGAGACTTTACTAGTTGAGCTAATTAGAGTTCAAAATAGTGGTTTGGATTAAAATGTAATGCTAAACATATTCAATTGACGTTAAAACAAGCATAACCTCAGTAGTCGGTGGGGGAGAAGTACGGGTGGTGGGCAATAGAGATGTAGTAGAGGAAGTGGGTGGGCAGGTATCATCACAAACCATGAATGGGGATCGAGATGTGTCCCCATAGGCAAACGTATGGGATGGACCCACATCATCGTGTGCCATGGAGCCCATGTCATAACCAGTGTCCAAACACATCTCATTTGCTGTTTGACTTGCCTCCTCCATGGTGTGGTCATGCATAGGTGTGTGATGCCGACCAAATGTGTGACGCTGACCAAATGTGGGACGCCGACTAGATGTATGATGCTGACTAGATTGACAGCCTCCATGCCTTTGACATCCACCTGCTTGTTGACCACGCCCTACAGCTGGCTCACTTGTGTTGCCCGCAGCGCATGCATCGTCCAAGGTTAACTGGCCGATCTCTTCAACAACTATCAAGGCATTAATACAATCGATGTAGATCTTGGACCCTAGTTCGCACTTCGTCATAATCTTCAATTGTGATCCAACCTGTCATAAGTATACAAGAGTAGTGTTAGTAGGTTGAACTAAACTATGCAAAGTGAGTTACATTTATAACAGAACAACCTTTGTAAACTTACCAAAGTGTCCTAATCTGAGGTCTCTTTTGTAATATGGCAAACAGTACGGGGACAAAACCACACCATATACTCGTCATTATAGCTCATCTCCCCATGAAAGGGCGGTGCATCGGTAATTATGGCATGCACAACCCATCTAGCAATATGTGTGACATGTACTTCAACCAAGTTTTTTTCTTGCTTGCCCTAGAGTGTTATCTTATGAAGTTTAATTGAAGTATCGAGACATCAACCGGTATGCCTTGCTTCATCCCAAACTGTCAGAGAACACGTTCAGAGTGATGACCTTCAACCACCCAAAAATGTATGAGTGGCACGATAAACCTCCATATGTGTTGGCCTGCCATACAATATGCGGGCAGGGAACCTTAATAATTTTTGTATGGCTCCTAAACAATTGCAATGATCCAACATATGCAAATAGCCATATTAACAATATAATTAGAAAAAATGTGTAACGAATGTGAACAATACATGGAAACAATGTTTAACTCTAAAATAAAAAAGGTTATTCATTCCAAAGCGAATTGTAAGTACAACAACTACATGCCAAAGCGGTTCCCACTTGTAAGGCACGATACTTGATTTGGCCGTAGTGAAGCAAGCGACACACGATAGGCGCGTAGGATGTGCATTGGATGTTCAATTGTGCACTTAGCCCCTTTCCATCTAGCAAACAATACAGACATGACCTTCATATTAGTTACTTACATAATTCCCATGCGAAAAAGTTAATGCGGAAATGTAAAATGGTAACTATCTAAGATCCTACATACCTGATAGCAAGTGGACCTAGGGGTAGTGCCTGATATGGATGCCTCATCACAAGACATATGTGTAGAAACCTCGCCCACGCCCACAACTACACCAGTAGCAGTTCACTGCCAATCTGCTTGGCTGTCTTCTCTGATGCATTATAGAGGTGTCCATATAGCCAACTTAGTGTTGCAGTACCCCAACTATAATTCTTTCCATTGATGATTGGATTGAAAAATTGCAGATACATACCTATAAGACGCCCTAAAATTATATGGATCAATAGTGTGGTAATTATGAAATTAAGACCTCTACTTTTTTTAGTCATCAAATTTTTTTTTTTGGTTAGGTTAGTTTAGCCTCCCCTAAAAAAAATTTCTAACTCTGCCAATTGAGCATATTATTTTTAGTGGTAAATTAAAAACTAATTAACTATACTACGTCATGGTTTCTTCTTCTTCTTCTTTTAATTTTTTTTTTTATATTTAATCTTAGCATTGCAAGAACACAAAGAAATTCTTTTAAAAGATCTCAAACACCAAATTATGTGCATATGCATATTATGGGGGCTGAGTTTCATATGTCGAGTATTATGCTTATATGACAATCCACAAGGGAAACTATATTCATAAGGTATTTCGTTGGCAACTAATTTAGGGTCTGTTTGGGATTTACTTATTTTGCAGAAACTAAAAACTTTTTGCTGAAAGTACTGTAGATAAAAATAAATGTTAGTTGAAATAGTACAGTGAGACTTATGAATAGTATTAAAAAGTGTAGTAGGACTCATGAATAGTAGCAAAAATAAGCTAAATAGTAAAATAAGCTAGCCAAACAGATACTTGTTGAGGATTTGATTCATGCTTCTTTTAGGCGTGCATAATGTACTTTTTTTTTTCTTTCAGAAAGTTAGCATAAATTTGCACGTTTTTCTTTTTGCATGCATTGCAAAGTTGCAATATATATGTGGCAAAAATTAATTGATGCCCTAAGAGTATTGGTTTATGAAATATTTTTAGAAAATTTTTATAAGAAAAGAAAAAATCAAATATTTTTTTTCACAACTTTTTATATTTCCTACAAAAATTGTATAAAATCTTTCTTAGAATAATCCATTAATAAATGCCCTAAGGACACACACACACACACACACACCACACACACACACACACACACATATATTACACCTAATGTAAAATTAAGTAATATTTTACCACCCAATAACTTGTTATTGAATTCATGTTTTTAACATCTCACTATTGAATTTCATGTCCGATAAATTCTTAACATGTATACCAATTTTCATGTCAATTGGATGTTATTTATCATTAGATCCATAAGCTCATCTCTTATGCATTATTTTTAAACTACAAAAACTTGAATTTTAACAATTGATTGATGACATGACTATTGATCTTTGATTACCTTGAATTTTTGCAAACATGGAGAATATGTGAGGATAATGTGATCCAATAGTAGATTTGTCAAAAATCGCATCCAATTGAAAAAATATTGAGGGGTGTAATATTGTTTAAAATTACACCAGATATAACTTGAACCCAACTATGTGTGTGTGTATGCGCACTTTTGTGTAGCAGGGAGCCATTGAGTGTGTGGAAGAGGAACTCTTTTGGTGTGCTGCAATTTGTGGACTTTTGGTGGTAATATTTTGAGTTTTGTCTCTTGGTGGTACAACTTTTGTTTATGAGTAGAGAGACTTGTGATGTCACTATTAGGTGTGGTTGTTATAGCATGTGTATCACAAATTTGTTTAGAAGATCTTTCTTTGTTTTTTGTATTTGTGTGAGGACGCTATTTGGGTGTATAGGGTTTTAGGTGTGGAAGAGGAGCTATCTTGGTGTGCTGCAATTTGTCGACTTTTGGTGGTACAATTTGAGTTTTGTTTATGTCTAGAGAGACTCGCGATGTCACTATTAGGTGTGGCTTTCTTATAGTTATCACAAAATGTTTTGGAAGCTCTTTCTTTGTTCTTTGTATTTGTGTGAGAGTTATTTGAGTGTATTGGGGTTTGGACTTGTGAGAGTACTCATACACTATTTTTGTTGGTGAAATTTTCTCCTTGCTGCCACCCATGGATATTAGACTAAAAGTCAAACCGTGTAAATTTTTGGTGTTCTCTCTTGTGCGTGTTTGTGTCCATTTTCTTGTCAAGTTCTCTTTGTTCATATTATTTAATTTGGTGAGATATTTCTCAAGCCAATAATATTTTTCACAATCAATCTTGTGTAAGAATGATATGTGGGTATTTTTCCACAATAATTTGATAACAGAGCTATTACAACACTTTTGACTGTAAATCATGAAGCTAAATCTACTTAGTACACACAAATACTCTCGCGGGTGCATAGTATAAATGAGAAGGATCTTGTTTTTATGTTTGCTCTTTGGAGTGTAACATTTGATATGAATCATATGATACAATACTTTTTTTTATTATTATATCAATTTAGAGGCCAATATTACTGTTTAAACAATATTTGTCTCAATGTTAATCCAAATCAATGTAAATTCTTCATCTAGTGCATCACACAGCTTAATTAAGAAGCTAATAATATAGCTTATGTTTAGAGTTTGACAATATTAGAGGCTAGGAAAATGATCTTTCTAAAGTCCTTATAAGGAAAGAAGCAATATAATCCGTGCAGCAAAAAACAAGGAAAAAAGAAGAAGAAGCATTTTGTGGGTGCAAATTAACTCAATTGGTAAAATTTTTGTTGTCAAATAAGCATGGTTTTCAAACCGGTCCGTTCAAAGAACCGAAAAAGGGAGAAGTTCAAGGTTTTTAAGATTAGATCGAGGTCGAACCATGATGACATCATAATTAATTTAATAATTATTTAAAAGATTAATAAATATATTAAATTAGTAAAAATTGAAAAATTAACAAAAATAATCCAAATAACTATAAAAATTTATATTTCAAATATATTTCTTATGTCATAAATTTCATAATGTAACTAAGATATATTAAATTCTAAGAATATATAATTATGCAAATAAAAATTATTGAATTCTTTTTTTTTTTTTTGAGAGAGAGTTTCAATCTATGGCGTCCACTCCTGATGTAGGTGAGGATTAAATCCCAGATCTCTTATTCAACTATCAGAAACTTTACCAATTGAGTTAGCTGGAACCCACAAAAAAATATTAAATTCTAAGCATAATTGACCACCCAATATTTTCTCTTTTATGCTCCCATTTGAATAGTCAACCATTTGTGAATTAAAAAAAAGAAAAAAAAGTACACGAGTGGGTGGACAGTGGTTTGTCTGCTCATTAAAAAATGGGTTAAATAAAAGAACAAATCCCCATAAAATTCACTTAAAAAAAAAAGATCCCCATAAAATTTAATAAGTGCTTGAAAGCAAGCATCAGTGGTTGACAGTATAGCAAGCTTAGGGTCCATTTGGTTGAGCATAATTGACAACCCAATATTTTTTTATGCTTCCATTTGAATAGTTACAAGAGTGGGTGGACATTAGTTTGTCTGCTCATTAAAAATTGGGTTAAATAAAGGTGTAAATGTATTTTTAGTTCCTACATTTTGGCATTTTTTCATTTTAGTCCTTATATTTTAATTTTACCACTTTTAGTCCTTAATTTAATTAACGCGTTCTATTTTGGTCCTTTCCGTCAATCAACTGACAGAAATAGCTGAGGTGGTTGCCAGAGGAATTAAAATATTATAAAAAATGTCACATCATCCATGACACATCAGCATATAAATTTAAAAAATTAATTTATTAATTTTAACTAAATAATAAAAATAAAAACAAAATTAAAATCTAAAATTCACATTAATTAAGATTGTTCTTCAGATTGTTCTTCATATTCTTCCCAAAACAAACCCAGCAACCAAGAAATCAATCCCATCCCAAGAACACAAACCCAGCAACCCAAGAACTTAAACCCAAATCACTAGGACATCAATGAAAACAAGAAGAAAAAACCCAGCAACACCAAACTGAAATTCAAAAACCAAACCCAACCAAATCCGAACCCATAGAACAAATCACAGCCAAATACCCATCATCTGCAACCAACAACAACAACGGCAACCTACAACAGAAACCCCACATCCACCAACAGCAACAACAACCCACCAACACCAACCCACAACACACACAAGACCCACAACGAGCAAAACCCACAACCCCACGACTACCCTCGCCCATGGTGAGCAAAACCACCCACCCATGGCTACCCACGACCCCGCAGTGTGAAAAACCACCCACGGCAGTCTACGATCCCACGGCGTGCAAAACCACCCACCTATGGCTACCCCCGCCCCCGTGAACCCACGCCTACCCACAGTCACCCACAACCCCAACGACCCTACACTGATCTGAAACCCATACACTAATCTGAAGCCCACCCACCCAAAGCCAATCTTGAGAAGAGAGAAACCCCATCTTATCTATTCAAGATGCTCTTAGCTTGTAGATTGGAGACTTCAGAAACCCCATCTCTTCCTCGCGATGATGGAGATGTACCAAGCCAATCACGATGACTCCTAGGTGAGCTTTTCGAAGATATCGTAGATGAAGCTGTTCATGATCCCCATAGTCTTGCTCGAAATCCCAATATCGGGGTGAATTTGTTTGAGAACCTTGAAGAGGTAGATCTTGTAAGTCTCGATGCTCTTCTTGATGTTTTTCATCTTCTTCAAATTGCTACCGCCTTCCTTCAAGATCTTCTTCTTGGCCTTCGTTGGAGCTTTCTCCGCCACCACTAGCTTTTTCTCCATTGGCTTCTTCTCTGCCTTTGTGGGTGCCATTGATTTTCAAGAGAGTGTGAAAATTCTAGAGAGAGATTCAGAATGTGAAAAAGCCTGTAATGAAAAAAAATGTGACGAAGAGGTTGGTGGGTTTGGGAGAGTTTATACAGGGAGGTAGAGTAGGTTCTTATTGGAGGATAGGGTTTGTGGTTGAGCTGGGTTTGTGTTGAGCAATAAGATCATTGATATCAAATTCTCCTAAACCTAGAAACCCTTAAGCAATAAGATCATTGATAAGATCATTTTGCGATTTTGAATTCCTTCTTTTTTGTTTGTTTTTGTGTTCTCTATGTTTTTAAATTTGATTTTGTGTTTAGTTATTGGTTGGTTCTGGGTTTGTTTTTGTGTTCTTTGAAATTTGATATCAATGATCTTATCTGTGAATTTGAGCAATAAAATCATTGATATCAAATTATGTGAATTTTAGTTTTTAATTCTGTTTTTATTTTTATTATTTAGTTAAAATTAATAAATTAATTTTTTAAATTTATATGCTGATGTGTCATGGGTGATGTGACATTTTTTATAATATTTTAATTCTTTCGGCAGCCACCTCAGTTATTTCCGTCGATTGACTGATGGAAAGGACTAAAATGGAATGCGTTAATTGAATTAGGGACTAAAAGTGGTAAACTTAAAATGTAGGGACTAAAAGTACATTTACGCCTTAAATAAAAGAACAAATCCCCATAAAATTTAAGAAGTGCTACAGCAAGCATCAGTGGTTGACAGTAAAGCAAGAATAGGAGAAATTATACTGTCCTCGTAAAGGACCATGTCACTTGTCTATCAAGCTGGTAATGCCTGCTCAATAAAAAAAAAAGGGCAGGCAACATAGAAAAAAGAAAAAAAGAAAAGTGTGAAGAAAAAGCAACATGGGTGAAGGTGAAATTGTACATGGGTATTTTTGTCCAAAAATGATGCCCAATTTCTCCCTTCAGTTTTCTCTCTATTTTGGAGAGAACTTTTTGATGAGCCTAGGGAGAAAACACCTGGGCCCCACAATTTATTTTCCTTCCTCCCCACCTAACTAAACACACTCCAAAAAAGTTTTCTTTCCCATTTTCTTTCTAAAGTTTTCAATCCACCCTATTTCACCTTCAAACAAACACACCCTTAATGGTTGAGAGTAAACCAAGTAACCAAGCAGTCCATGTAGTACATCATCTACAAAGAATTTAAGAAGAACTAGAAGACTCTAGAGGCAAAAATGCAGATTCGACATCGGTTAAAACGTAGAGAGAGAGAGAGAGAGAGAGAGAGAGAGAGAGAGAGCGAGCGAGCAAAACATAGAAGAAGAACAAGAAGATGGTGGTACGATCTTAAGTCTAATAGTCTCACAGTGGGTGGTTGAAGTTGAAGGTTGAAACTTCAACAATAGCTATAAGCCTGTAAGTTGTAGGTAACCAAAAAAAATCTCTTAACGGTTTGACTCTGACATATGAGAACCGCTTACGGTTTTCAAACCTAGGAGGTTAAACTGCGGTTCTCACGGTTCACAGATTTTCTTGTATAGGCCGGTTATTAAGGTTAAAAGAACCTCTTTAATGAACGGTTCCCAGTTAACCTAGTCAGACCGTTCAGTCCAATTCAGGTTTCAAAACAATGAAATAAGAAATCTGAGATTTTTTTTTGGAGGAAAGAGATATTTGAGATTTGAGCTCTCTGTTTGTTTCTGGAAAATGAATCATATTCCAAAAAGTATTTTCTATTAAGCTATCTAATTTTCCTATGTTTAGTAGCGTTTTTAAAATAAGTTAGAAAACTATTTCTTACATTATCTTATTTAGCTTGATGTGAGATATAGTTGTTTTCCTTTGACATTTTTTATCCTTTTTTATTTATTATTTATTTTTATGTGCTACAAAATACAAGAAAATGTGGAAAACTTTTTTCACATTAGATTTTCCATTAAAACAAATGGAATATTAGCCTCTTGATAAAAGAAATCTTTATAGAGTAGACGCCATATATTAAAATTCTATAATATCTAACTTTAAAAAAAAAACCGTAGCGTCATTTAATAAGAATTAATCTAATCCAGGATTATAGCAAACGGTTGACTATTAAGAGAATCTCAATATTAGCTACAATAAATCTTGCAATTAAATTTAGGCAATATGTGACAGAGATAGAGATCAAACCAGATGGATTCAAACAATCAGCAACGTTTCAATTAATGTGGCACTCAAATGACAGCGTTTTGATAAAAAAAACAGATTCTGCCTCTAAAAGACTCAGACGAGGTCGTGTAAGCTATAAGGACACGCGTTTAGATCAGAAGCTTAATTAATTATAAGTAGCCTCATCACATGCACAAAGCTACCCTTGTTTGGATTTCTCATTTTTTAGTTCAAAATACTCTTATACTCCTATGTTTAAGTAGAGATAAAACTAAAGGACTATCTGGTAAAAATGCAATTCTAACTCTTACTAAAACATTGCCTAAAAAATAGGACCACTTTTCTGTTAATTTTCAAATTACTTTATTCACTTATAAATTAGATTTTTAAAATAAAAATTGTATATATAAAATAAAAAACACAGTTTTTTTTTTCTACAAAATAGGACCACTAAAAAAAAAATCTCATTGCATTGCGCGTGTAATAAAGCTAGTCTACACTACAATTTAAGCAGCTGGCCCTATTTGGACTGGATTTTTTTTTTGTTCCAAAATATTCCTACATCCCTAGGTTTAAGTAGAGACAGAACTAAGGGATAATTTGGTAAAAATAAATGTCTAACTTACGCTAAAATATTGCCTACAAAATAGGTACACTCTTCCACTAATTGCTAATTTAAAAACTCCTAAATTTATAACACGTTCACATTTCCAGTTAGTTTCTCATTGCCTGTATCATCATCTAGTAGTTACCACTTGCTGGTAGCTTCAATGTTATCCACACACCCACGTTTTAATTTGAAAATAGAAATAGTTACCATAATTTACATCCCAATACTCCCTTATCAGTTGCCCAACTCCAAGTTTCCATCCGTTCATATCCATTTGCCAATTTTTTTTTAGAATGCATTTGCCAACTTGAAGCGGCATGCCAAGGTTTTCATCTATTTTTATTTAATTCAATTACTATTTCCTTCTCCTTCCTCGCTTTTTTTCTTTCTTTGTATTTTTTTTTTCTTTTTAAGAAATTTTTTTTACCATCATTGTATATTTTTTGACGTTAAATTTTTTTTTTTCATGTTAATTTGACAATTAGAGAGATTACAATTGTTTTTTCCACCTTTTTTTAACCTGAATCCACAGGCACATCGATGGATACGTGAATTACATCCATAAGCAATTGAGAGATCATTGGAATTGATGTAAATAGAATATTTAATATCTGCTTTACGTTCAGCTAATTGAGATCTCTTTGTACTGTTTTTTTTTTTAGATCTCCATTCTTTATATCTAATGTATAGGTATCCGTATATGTTGGAAAAAAAAAAACTGTGTACTTACTATTTACCCTGGAGAATTAGAAATTAGATATTTGAAATACAGCAAGTGAAATTGAGTTGTATCTTGAGTTAAAGATCCGTCTTTGATAAGGAGAGATTTTATCTTCAAACAAAGGTTGATTTGAGTTTGGAGTTTGCATTATTATCAATTAAAAGATTAACACTGACCCGCCCCTTACATCCCTATATAAAACCAACTTCTTTTGTAATATAATTGTATTAACAATTTTGACAAGAGAATCTGAAGTATTTGACCACTTTAATATAATGAAAAGTTTATTAAATTGGGTGATGAGCGTGTGCCCTATATGAGTTTGGGTGGAATTACTAAAAAAATTATCTTACTTAAGAAGGTTATATATTTTACTCTTTAATTCTATATTTCAGGGATCAAGTTTATAGTTGGAAGAACCCTACTAGTGCGATCTCCTACAACAGAGAAGATTAAGTTGCATTTGATTGGGTTTCACTTTATTTTTAGAGTTACATTCAGAAAGCCATTTGGTTGATCCCTAAAATGTTTCTGTTGGGGTTAACCGGCTCACTTAGTAGTAGTAAGTTTATTTGCAGTTTCCTAATGTGTCTTAAGCAAATCTGTGTAGAACATAATTATGTTTCTGATTAATTAAATTAACCTTTCAATTTTGGTTTTTCATTAGGAAACTTAGAGTGCATGCGGATATGTTTCTAGAGAAGGAAGGACGGTGGATCCTTATTGCTCCCTCTTATGTCTCCTACTCATTTAAAAAAAAAAAAAAAAAAAACATATATACTAGCCTCTAAGGTTTAATTTAGAGCAATTATTATAATTTGGAATCATTACATTTTTCAATCCAAAGAAAAATCTAGGGTATGATGAAAAATTATTTCACCACAAATAATACTCATCACACCCCTAAGTTTATTTTATTTATTTTTGTAACTAAAAAAATGTAGGAATCCCAAATTATAATAAATACATTAAATTAACCCTTACTCAAAAAATAGAAAAGCCTCTGAGCACGCGCGTGAGCGCGTGCTCAGAGGCTAGTACTACTATTAAGGGGCTTCCTCACTTTGGATTGGATTTTTTTTTTCCAAAATAACCCTACACTCCTAAATTTAAGTAGAAACAAAATTAAAGGATAATCTGGTAAAAATACATGTCTAACTTGTACTAAAACATTGCCTACAAAACATGAACACTCTTCCACTAACCAACTTCTTCAAAATAACTATATGTTTATTGTTTTTTTTTTTTTAAATAGCAAAATAAGTTAACTCCCTAATACACGTTCTCATCTACACACTCCACACCCTCCATTCAGTTTTTCAAATTTTCTTTTCCACCTCTTTTTCTGTTCCTTCCCCTGCATGCTCATTTCTCTCTCAATTGCAAAACTACACACTTCAAACTTCTCCCTCCAAAAGTTAACTAATGGTTATAGTGTGGAACCTGTTATGAGATTCAAGTTTGCGAAATCCAAACCTTAGAATCATGTTAACTCCATCTAAAAGGTATGATGTTTTTATTGGGATTTTTTTTTTTTTTTTTTTTTGTGTGGTAAACTACTGGTATTTTATGAATGCTGATTTAGTGTGCCATTTGTTTGTTTGTTTTTATTTTTTTTTATTGAGTTTATAATATAGGGTTTTGCTTTGATGGAATTTTTTCTTGGATTTTCACATTGACCTTCGTTCAGCAATTAGCATGTAAATCTTGAATTTTTTTTGTCAAGTTTTACTTATTTTCTTACAAATATGAGATTTACGGAGAGAACGAGAGCTTTTTAGTTCTAAGCATGAGATTCAAATTATTAACATTTATAAAAAAAAAAAAAAAATTAGAAATGCCTCTAAAGACACACGTGAGCACGTGTTTATAGGCTAGTAGATTAAAATTAAAATTAAACTCATTTATCACGTGCTTGTATTAACTATAGCACATGTCTAACCGAATCCTGTTATTATTACCTATGGAGTGTTTGTTTGTTACCGTTTAGTTTGTAATTCATTATGGTGCTTAATACAGTTTTATTCACATTTGCTCTCAGTTTTCCACAAACACTCCTTGAAATGTCACATGGTATCAGACCCATTTGAATCAAGTGGAAGCAATTCACAATCTCATTTATATTTGAATCAAGGCAATGATGAAGGCGGAGGAAGGAATTCCTATTGTAGAGGAAGGTTCAATAGTACCTTTCACTCATAATCTGAAATTTTCAGAGACTGAAAATCAATCGTTTGTATCGATCAAAATCAAATTCAACATGTCGAACTTGTCAGATTTGTGGGAAAGACATTTGGTAATCGATTGATATCAGAGAATTGGTTTTGCCTTTCTAGATAATAATCCACCTACAAAGCTCGTAGCAATGGCTATTGCTTCCAATGTAGCTCTCACTATACAGACTCTGGAGCTTCAAACCACATTACCACAAATTCATACAACTTCTCAATTTAGACTTAGTAAAAGGGTGCAATTTAGTATTTAATGTTAAGAAAAACATTATTTTGAACATTAATAATTCAATAAAAATAGTTCAAAGTGTACAAATTGGCTGCCCTAAATGGAAGGCTAACACGAGGACCAGTGATCAAGCTCCGTGTTTTTTTTAGCCTCAAAAAATACCAAACTTTCTTTCTTTCGTTTTGCGCATTAAAAGAGACTAAGAAAGGTGGTGTGTATGTGTGTGTGTGTCTATATATATATTATATATATATATATATATATATATAGAGAGAGAGAGAGAAAGAGAGAGAGAGAGAGAGAGAGAGAAAGAGAGAGAGAGAGAGAGAGCCAGAACTAAGAGTTAGGGAGGCAAAAATCTTTCTTCGAAATTATTTACGATTGAATCGGTACAAATTGTTGCAACGATGTTCCTTTTAATTAATAGCATCATAGCATTCATCAAAAACTTATCTTACATTTTGTTGCGAAGCTCAGTCTTGGTGACATTTATATCTGAAAATGCAATTTAGAACTATAAGAGTAAACACAAGCTGAAAATGCAATTTAGAACTATAAGAGTAAACACAAGTATGAACATTCTACAAACAAGCATGTAGTATTCTAAATTTCTAATTTTCTATTTCTCAAGATCCACTCAACAAGTATGACCATTCTAGTTCTATTTAAAAAATTTTAAATGGTTGGGTTGTTTCTTTTGAATAAAATTGGTTGATTGAGTTTAATATATTTTAGATTTGTTATTGGTAATTTTTATTGTTGGGCTAATTTTATTATTGGGTTATTAATTTTGTTTTAGATTTTAGATCTATAATGATATTATTAAGGGGGGCTAAGTATAATTTTATTGAACCAAATTGCTAAAATTAATACCTATATATTCTAATATTTTTTTTAAAAAAAAAATTTAGGGTGGGGGGTTGTCCCCCAAAGCATAGAAATAGCTCTGTCCCTGGTAATTAACTGCACACGATTTCGTAATATGTTTTATCTTTGTAGAAACATGAAAATCGTTATAAGAATAATTCATTGTAGACTAGTATTGCTTGAAAAAGATTATGAGACAAAATCCTATATATTGAATATCTATTAACAAAAAAGCAGTATATGTAACAATTATGTAAGGTATCCACTTGATGTAACTGTGGCTGTTAGGACCCAACTTTTATTGTATGGTATATGATATAAATTATTAATAGTCTATGTCCCAAGCAATGTGTGTGCATGCTTTAATTTCATTTTGAAAAATTCAATAAAAATTATTTTTATGACTCATGTATAAAATTTAGTATCTATTATAATATTTGAGAATTAATTTCAATTATATTAATATCATTGAAAATGAAAGAATATAAATTGACTCTTGTATAATATTTTTATTGAATTTTTCAAAATATATATATATATATATATATATATATATATATAATAGGTGAAGCAGAGAGAAACTCCAATTGCAATTCTAAATTAGAATTCTAATCTATATTGTGCCACGTATTAATGTAAATATGAAATTGGAGTCTAATTTTCCTCTATCTATTGTAATTCCGATGTGCTTTTTTCTTTTTCTTTTTTTTCCCACACCTATGTATTTTCAGGTTCACCTCCCTTTTTTTACACCCACGTATTTTCAGGTTCACCTCCCCTTTCCACACCGATTCAGGCACTTAATATAGAACTCCCCTCTTCTTCAATCAATGCTATGGAATTTCAAAAGAATCTCTCGGTATTAATGATGCATGTATTTGGGTATTTTTGTATCTTATATAAGAAGAGTTTCACCAAGTATTCCGATTGTACTTGTCCTTACAATTTTCATGGTCCTGATTTATGCTCTGCAAAATGAATTCCAACCATTCCTAAGGTTTGATTACTGCTTTCTTTCATTTGCCTATACTGTCGTTCCTTTTTGTGTAAATTTTTTATTGTTTAATTATATAATTTTGTGGTTTTCTTATGATTGATGTTGCATGTTTATTTCCTTTCATCTGCCTATACTTTCTTTCCTTTTTGTCAATAATTTTTATTATTTAATTATAAAATTATTTTGTTTTCCTATCATTGATGTTGCATGTTTCTTTTCTTTTTTATAACATGTTATTAGCACGAGTCTCTATCCAATTTCGAAAGGAAGTTGCAATCCCATTATTCTTCAAACATCAAAGATTATTTGTGTAGTTTTCTCAACTCACTGTAAGTTTTCTTTTAAGGCATTAGTACTTATCCTATTTGTTTGTCTTTACATTTTATGCTCATAATTTTAGTGATTTTTAATTTATTAATTTTTTTTTTACGAGATTCACATTATTTTATTGTTATATATTGTTATGAGATTCACATTTAATTGATTAAAATATTTTGCTAAAAATGGTTTCTGATAAAGCAACTTAATCATGGCTATATGTACCGTGTATGAATCAACCTTGAATATATATGTCTATGTACCATTCTTTCATTAGAATTTTGTATGATAAAAATATTTGTTAAAAAATTACATAATACTAAGTTTTATTAAACATGAATAAACTAAGTCTTTTAAACATGACTAAACTCAAGATTAATAAATTAAAAAAAACAAAACAAAACCAATATTATCACTTAAATAATAAAATGCAATATATTTATTTCTATGGTTTTATTAAATTATATCCATTCCTGTGAGGTAGCATCGGTTACATACTAGTGAAATTAAAGCATGCACACACATTGTGTGAGACATAGACTATCAATAATTTATATCATATACCATACAATTTATAATATTTAGTATCTATTATAATATTTTGAGAATTAATTTCAATTATATTTAATATCATTGAAAATAAAAGAATATAAATTGACTCATGTATAATATTTAGTATGTATTATAATATTTTGACAATTAATTTCAATTATATTACATTTCATTGAAAATAAAAGAATATAAATTGTTAAGAAAAATATGGTTAATATTAACTATAAAATATTGTCTTTTAAACTTGGGGGTTACGTGGACTCCACAAGTATGGTACCCACAAGCATCCATATTGGTGGGGCTATTTTTTTTTGTTAGCTTTTTAGTAATTCAAAAAACTACTTTATCTATTTTAACATCTCATTTTACAATACACCTAACTTCAGCGGTTCTATTTTTTTTCCTCTTCACTTAAATATTATTTATTTATTAATTTTTCATTTTCATATTCTTTTTCTATGCCTCTTTCTTTCCTTCTATTGCTCTCTCTCACCTAAAGCAAAAACCATAGCCACTTCCACCAGCATAACCAACCCAATCACAACCACCTACCACTACTACCACAACCACAATTGACCCACCACAACTTTGATTAAAAAAAAAAAAAAATCATCACCACTACCACAAACCCAGTAGTGAGGCTTCTTTTGTGTCCATTGAAGCTCCTAGAGGTTGCCTCATGTTCTTTCTCTCTCACCATTCTCGTTCTACTTCTTCTAATTCTACTTCAAATTCGAAAACCCCTTTTGATAGATACAAAACTCTGTCCAAAACACCTAAATCTAAGCCCTCAAGGGAGAGCAAATTGTCAAAATCAAATCTTGAAGAAAACCCAGATAGACCCATATTGTAGAAAGCAAAGAAAATTAAGAAAAACCTACCTTGCTTGTACCAATGGCAATCTAGGAAGAAACCCAGTGCCAAAACCGGGCAAACATAGAGAAGGAAGAGAGACAGACGAAGAAGCAAGATCAGCGAGGTGGGTCTGTGGTGGTTGGGCAGCAAATTGGCAAAGGTGGAGGGAGGAAGAAGAGAGAAAATGAAGGAGTTTGAGGAGAGAGAGGGCAACGGGGAATTGAGAAGGAAAATAAAATAAAGAGAGTTAAGCGTGAACACAAATATATATATATATATATATATATATATATATATATATATATATATATATATATTTACATTTAAGCAACCATGCACAGTCAAAAGTAGTTGTGCACTGTAGTTAAAGAGCCAAAATATTTGGCTTTAGCTCCACTAGTGCCAAAATCGGGCAAAGATAGAGAAGGAAGAGAGACAGACGGAGAAGCGAGATCGGTGAGGTGGGTTTGTGGTGGTTGGGCAGCAAATCAGCAAAGGTGGAGGGAGGACGAAGAGAGAAAATGAGGGAGTCTGAGGAGAGAGAGGGCAATGGGAAATGAGAAGGAAAATAAAATAACGAGAGTTAAGTGTGAACACAAATATATATATATATATATATATATATGTATATATATATATATATATATAAAGGCTGCAATTTGCGCCTAAACCAAAACAAGATGGGTGTCAGCCCAAAAAGCCCAATAAAATAAATTTATAGAGAGTGGGCTTTAAATCTAAATTCTAATGAGTTGAGTTAACGATGACAATGGGCTCCAATTCTAGTGGGATAAAGATGGAACAGTTTATATAGTGAGATTTGTCCTCGAACTCAAGTCGAGGAGATTGATTCTTATATTTCTCTTTTCTAAAGACAAACTATAGATATTATTCTTGAGTCTACAGTATTTTCCTTTTTTTTTTTTTTTTTCCCGATCCCTCTTCCCATGGGGATCTTTTATCTTATATAGAGAATTTTAGATGATCCTGGCCTTCCACCTGTTCATTGCGCAGATCATTCCTCCTTTTGCAATCTTATCTAGTATCTTCTTCAAGTTCCTGAGAGATGCGGCGCCCAAAGCAACACTATTCACAGGTTTTCTCCACATAAATGTAGTTAGAAAATATTGCTCAAAGGTTTTCTCCATATAAATACGGGCAAAAAGTTTGGTGGGATGCATTAAATGTGGTGGTAGTATCTAGTTTTTCAATCCCATTAATGTCATCTCCCTTCCCAAAACCCTTTCTACATAGTAGAGCCTCCTTTGATAGCGCATTGATGACATGATCATAAAATCTAAGAACATGGCCTCCTTGGTCCAACAAATGTCCTTCTCGGCCAAGCGTGACACGTGGTGTAATCACCTTACTCAGAATTCTCATGCCCCACACACACACACACACACACACAGATATATATGTGTATATATATATATATATATATATATATATATCTTTTTTTACATTCAAGCTACCGTGCACAGCCAAAAGTAGTGTGCACTGTAGTTAAGGAGCCAAAATATTTGGCTTTGACCCCACCAATGCATCCTCAATTTTGTAATTAGTGGTGCTAAAAATAGCAATATGACTTTTAGCACCACCACCAATAATAATGCTTTTTTTTTCTTTTTTCTTTTTATAATTAGAAACACACACACACATATATAAGGGAAGGGGATAAGATAAGGGAATACACTCACACGCCAACACCAAAACTGCATGTGGCAATTAGTGTCACGAAGCAAGTGATAAACCCCTTCTCAATATCACATCTTACTGATGTGGGATGACTCGACAATACTGAGTATCTTTTTTTATTTGAGAAACACACACACACACACATATATAAGGGCACTTGCATGGTTGCATGATTTTTTTTTGTGTAATGATTTTGCCTTAACTCAATCATGTTTTTAATGAAGTAAATATTTACATTTTAATTGTAGAAAAATAAATCCGCAGTACTTTAGCATCATGTAATAGTGAGAACTAAGATGTGTTTAATTAAGTGGACCAAATTGGACCGCATGACATTGAAGTAGACCTAATTGGATGGAATGGGACCAACATAGACCTAATTAATTGGACCAAATAGAAATTGTTTAATTTTTAAAGAGAACAAATTATCTTCAACAAATTTTAGAGAAAAAAATTATACATTATATTACAATTACAAAATAATTATTTATTTACACGCATCGTGTGGTTTTGTGACTAGGTTTAATAAAAGAGAGGGGGCATATCTTCAGAGCTGTGCTTTAAGGGGAGCCATCTGTTTCAAGGCACCTTAACCTCCCATTCCTTGAATTCTTGGGACAACAGACCATTTATTTCTTTGTTGACAATCATGTTCACGGGTTCAAAGCCTCTTTATTAAGATCCAGATTAGACAAATTGAAAAAATTTATGTAATATTTGTTGAATATTAGCTATGATATATTTTATGTTGAATATGCTTGAATAGATGCGGAAGAGGGAGGTATAAAATGGGAACATAAGAACACCAGGGATGTGGTTCAGCCTTTCGGCTTATGTCTACAGAGGAAGCCCTTAAGGGTGGGCGATGATACTTGGAAGGGCTAAGTTTTATCAAGTTTTAACTTCTTTTTTTTTTTTTTAGTTCAGCATATACAACAACAACAAAAATACTTTCAAATTGACTCTCATTTCAAAAACTTGTCAATTGGCACTATATTTGATGCAACTTGTATTAGTTTCCTTCAATATTTCAATAATTTTGTCAAAAAATTTGTAGGTCAATTGGTTGGTACCACTTAAAAATGTAGTACAAAACTTGTGTTACAATAAATCATAACATAGTTATATATAGTAGAATACACCCTAGACTAATAGATTTCTAATACAAGTAGAAGACTTGACTTGCACACAAAGTAGAAGTAGATCTTGGGTCTATGCTAATAGGCTAATATATCTCTAACATTCCGTAAGAACACTAGCAATCTCTACTGGATTTGAACACCAAGTGCTTGAGGAATTGACAATTTTCCAGAAATTTTGTTTCTTTGGTGACAGTGAGTTGCTCTACAGTGAAAATATTTGGCATTTTTATCTCCCCTGACGTGCCAAAAAGATTTTGAACGCTGCTTCCATAACCGGTTTTCCTGGTCCATCAGCTCATTGACTTCAACACTTAGTTCCCTAACACGAAAATTACTGCAAGAGGAAATGGCAACCTTTTCAGCTTGAGCTAGTAATCTCTTTTTCTCCACCAAAATCTTCTAATATTCCCAAAGTTCCTTCTATTCCATTTCGTTAATTCCTTTGCACGCTTGTCCACCTTTTTTTTAATACCATGTGCTCTGGTTCAGGAGTTTCCTTCACTTTCCACACAGCTTCGACAGTAGCACTGCAACCATCATCAGACAACCAGACTTCTTCAAAACGAAAAGGTCTTTGAGGACGGGGACGATAAATACCTTTTATATGGGAAAGGTGATCTGAAGTATTGTGGGATTTGATGTGCTTCAATATGTAGTTATTAATTATTATTAACCAAGGCTATGTCTCATGCGATAGTAAAGTGGGGGAATTGAAGATATTATTAACTAGGGTAGTCAACTAGAAAGAGGAAATAATATTTTCCTTTATATGCATTTTTTGTTTTCTTTGTTGTTAAATGATATCCTTTAAACTTTCATTCACAAAAGCACTGTATCAATTACATTGTTTTGCATATAGGATATTAGAAAAGTAGAAAGTAGAAAGTAGACATGACAAAATTAGACTTGACCCAAATTCGACGGAAAATAGTTGATTTGAACTCAAATTTTTTGACCTAAGCAAAAATAGGTTAATTCATGAACTGACCCGTTTCCCAGGGTCAACCTGACTTTTTTGTTTTTTTAATTTTTGTTTTAAATTTATACCTGGCAGTGCACAACTAAAATTTATATGTCATGCCACTTTCAGCCTTATTGTGCTAGCAGCATAGCTAGTCACGACATTATTTAAAAATAAAAACCAAATAAAAACCAAAAAAAAAAAAAAAAAAAAAAAAAAAAAAAAAAAAACAAAAACAAACAAACAAACAAAGCCAAAGCTACATGTAAACTCTGCCCTATCCCTGAAGTTCATATCTCACTCATTTCAAATATATATTAATATTATGTCACGCCCCAAACCAAAAAGGGCCAAACATGAGAAACAACTCAAAGGTACCTATAGATTTTTCCCTTTTTGGAAAACCAAACTATAGGAGATCTTTATTTTCCTTTCATTTGCACAGGATAAGAATATATAACCATAAATCTCCACATTACAAGTCAGAGCTCTATAACACATTTATGAACAAGAACTAAAAATCATGTGTCTCCACATAATACATGAATATATATTACAAAACTCTTGGATTACACAAACTCACAATCTTATTAAGAATAAGGAATCTTAATATCGAATCTAGGCCTACCACGCCTAAGGCTAACAAACTTCAAGTGACCAACCTCTAATAAAATTAATTAATGTCTCGGTGAACATAGCAAAATCAAGTCACCAACCGTTTACAGCAAACGTCTCCAAATTCAACATAGCACTTCAATCATCACCAACGAAGTAAGCTTCATATTCAAGGTATAGCTAATTATTCTGAAAAACTATTAGAGGGTGGGATGAGCTAAAGCCCAGTAAGTAGCATAATTAATGGGGGTGGGGGAAATGCAAGTTTCATCTTCAACAATAATAATATGACAAGAATGATTAAGTAATGAAACACAAAGTTTCTCAAAGTAAATACCTTGAAACTACATACCATAATCTACAATCTATGAACACTAACAATATAATTTTCAAAGTCATAAAATCTAACATAAGGTAAATTATCACAAATATACCACACTACCACATAGACCGATCAGGGGATCCACTCATTCACAACTGGCATGATATTGTCCTCTCTGTTATGCAGACTCTTGGCCTCATGAACAATAGCCTCACCCATACCCTCAAGGTTTTTCTCTCTCCCCATGGGTAGTAGAGAGAGCACATCAAATAGAACCTCTCTTGCATGTGGTCTCTTGGCCCCATGGACAGCAGCCTTACCCATACACAATCAAGAAACCTCTTCCCCCCATGGGTAGCAAGGAAGAACGCATCATCCAAAGTGAAAGGGTACTGACCTGGATTTGATTCCGTTGTCACAAAGACTACGAAAACCAAATCGGGTGATCACCGAAAAATCACACATGGCATGGTGTTAAAACCACATAAAATTCACAGGTTACATTACTTTGAAATACATAGTTTATATCTAGGTAATTTCAGGAAAACCTTAAATAATCTAACTTCCACAAGGTTTGTAAGATTTTCAACTTCATTCTTGTCAAAAAGATTTTATATCAATTTCCCAATAACAAGAAATGATAAGCATCTTTAGATTTTCTAATAAACCATAGAATTCATAATTTCCTTATCAAAGATTAAATAAAAGATACTGATATTTTCCATGTCAACAATTCAGGCCAAAATGGCCAAATACCACAATTTTCAGAAATTTGTAGCAAAAAAACACTGTTTCGGAACTAAATAGGGAAATACCACTTTTACGGCACTCGAGTTTGGCAAACTCGAGTACCATTTGAAACTCGAGTTTAAGACATTCGAGTTCCTAGAAGCTTTGCCACCGTGGCACTGCTGAGGTGGAAATTTGGCAAATAAAAAAAATAATGTGGTACTCGAGCTTGGTATACTCGAGTACCATGCAACACAATACTCGAGTATAACATGCTCGAGTACCTTTATAAATAAAATGCTGTTTATTTATTTCTACGGTACTCGAGCTCACCAAGCTCGAGTACTTTGTAACTTTTTTTTTGGGATTATCGACAAATAAACATAAATATAAAATGTTGCCTATTTTATTTCTACAGTACTCGAGCTCACTAAGCTCGAGTACCTTGTAACTTTTTTTTTTGGATTATCAACAAATAAACATAAACATAAAATGTTGTTTATCTTATTTCTATAGTACTCGAGCTCACCAAGCTCGAGTACCTTGTATCTTTTTTTTGGGATTAGCAACAAATAAACATAAACATAAAATGCTATTTATTTTATTTCTACAGTACCCCAGCTCACTAAGCTTGAGTACCTTGTAACTTTTCTTTTCTTTTCTTTTTTTGGGAATATCGACAAATAAGCATAAATATAAAAATAAGCAACTTTTTTATGTTTTTATTTATTTAAACAGAAGCATTGTAAAACATAGAGATTTTCATTTCAAAATATGAATTTAATTTCTACATTAAGTAAAACTGTTCACTGTTTTCTCATAAAAATTGTTCATTATTTTCTGCATAAACTATTTCTAGCATTCTGCATAAAAATATTTTATGTTCAGCATTATTTAAAAAAATTGCTCACTCTCTTTTCTGCGTAAATTATTTTCTATTCACTATTTAAAAAATTGTTCGCTGTTTTCTCATAAAACACCTAGTGAAATCGTGTTTTCTAAATTTAAACGTTAAATCTGAATGCTTTTTCATGTTTGAATTTCACAATAATCGAATCTATTTTTCTGCATTGATAAAATATGTTTCTACATTAATAAAATTTGCACTCTGCATATCAAGTTTACTGTATATTCGAATCTGCTTATTGCATTCATAAAATCTTTTTTTTTTTTTTTTTTTGCATTAAGTAAAACTGTACTGTTTTCTCATAAAAATTGTTCATTGTTTTTTGCATAAACTATTTCTAGCATTCTGCGTAAAATTATTTTCTGTTCAGCATTATTTAAAAAATTGTTCACTCTCTTTTCTACGTAAATTATTTTCTATTCACTATTTAAAAAATTGTTTACTTTTTTCTCATAAAACACCTAGTGAAATCGTGTTTTCTAAATTTAAACGTCAAATCTGAATGTTTTTTGATGTTTGAATTTCACAATAATCAAATCTATCTTTTTGCATTGATAAAATCTGTTTCTACATTAATAAAATTTACACTCTGCACATCATGTTTACTGTATATTCGAATTTGCTGACTGCATTCAAAAAATCTTCTTTTTTTTTTTGTATTAAGTAAAACTGTTCACTGTTTTTTCATAAAAATTGTTCATTGTTTCCTACATAAACTATTTTAGCATTGGCGCAGTTATTGCACTTAAATGGTTTTGTGTTTTTTTTAAAAAATATGTAACCATATGAATAATGGACAAACTCCATGAAAGGAAAATGAGTGATTCGTATAAATCACCTAATGGTAAGTGCCTCAAATAATTCAAATTTGTAAAAAAGTTTGAATTAGTTGAATGTAGAAATTCGGGAAAAATCAATGGAAAATCAATGAACGTACCAAATCGTGAAGGTGTACATAAGATGTACAGATAGTCTAGACTTGTTGAGAAATTTGACTTCATTGAAAGTACAAAATAATGAAAATTCAATGGAAAAGTATGTACGTTAGTTGTACAGATCGTATGAATTTGTTTAAAAAATTGAATTCGTTGAATGTACAAAACTGTGAAAGCTCAAGGAAAAATAGTGTACATTAGATGTACAAATAATACGAATTTGTTGAAAAATTCGAATTCGTTGAGTGTGTAAAATCGTGAAAATTCAAATGAAAATTGAAGAACATACCAAATTCAGTAAACTCAATGGAAAATTAATTACATTAGATGTATAGATCATCCAAATTTGAAGTTGTCAAATGTACAAAATTGTGAAAATTCAATTTAAAACTGTTTAGTAATGTAATGATCATCTTGATTTGATGAAAATTTCAAAATGGTTGAATGAAAAAATCATGTAAACTCAATGGAAAATCAAAGAATGTACCAAATCGTTGAGCAGCACATGTAGCACTGCGAACATCAGTGTAGCAATGGTGGATAGCTCACCCCCAAAATTGATGCATAAACTTTCCAAGGATGCTCTGCATCCTTGAAAATGGTGCATTACAATGGGTTGCATATTTGTGTATTCATGTGAGTGTGGATGGGTAGTTCTGGTCAGGGCTCCATAGTACCAAGCTGTTGAGCAGCACATGTAGAACTTTTACTATCTTTGGTCATTTACAAGGATGCTAGTTGAAACGCTCTTCCCATAATCTGTGACTACTGGTTAGAAGTAATAGCACATGGGTACTTCTAGTTAGGGCTTAACAAGTAATGTACAATAAATCTAATTTTGGGTGATAAGTGTAATGTGTGTAACATTTCAAATTACACAAACAGAATATTGGAAACATCAACATATCTAACTGGAGGCATTTCACTTCCTAAGGTGTTTCCTACATTACAAAGCAGAGGACATTGTCCAACCAAAGCACAAAAATCATATGTTGCAACAAAGAACAGTAGGGAAAAAACGAGCCAGTGATTTCATATAAACTTAGCCAAAACTAATGAATAGTTAATCTTTAGATTTGCAAAAGTTGAATGTACATAATCATCAGTTGTCAGACATTAACAACAACAATTTGTATTGCACATAACGCGTAGACATTAACAACAACGTCTAATGTTCGTAGGTAGAAATTTTTGGAAATCATCATTACTTGAATCTGAGAAGTCTGAAATATCTCTTTCATCATCTAACGCAGTAACTTCATTAATAGACTTGATGGCTCGCTCTTATACCTTCCCCTTTAGATGCTTCCTAGCTTTTTGGATTGCATGAAAACAGTCTAATTGTCTTTGCATTTGATTTTTCTCTTGTTCAAGACAAGCAAGTATGTTGGCAGGTTCATCTCTAGGTAACTCAGTTGAGCGTGCTTTAGGAACTTGTAACCCATGCCATCGACAATACACCTCCAACTCACACCTCTTCTTGAAGGTAAAAAATTTTGGTTTTGTATTTCATACAAAACACACCGCGGAAACAACAAACAGGGATTTATTTCATTCATGATTGATAATGTGCACTATGTAAATTTCAGAATTTAAGAATAAGATGGCGTACCTTGGTGTGGAGAAATTCAAAACAAAGATTAGAAGCACTTGGGAACACTTTTAATTTTCACTCCAATTCCACTTTATGCCCAAGATGTGTGGTCTCTCAATCAGTTTTTCAAAGGGAGAATGACAGTGTGTCTCACACTCTCTCACATACCGTTTCTTATTTTCACTAATAAATTATGTATGTTTCTCCCTTTATAACTAACTGATTATCTATTTGAGCTGGCCTATTGGGCCTTTCCAATTGGGTTTTAGTGTGTGGCTTGGAGTGGAACCAAAAGGGACCAATAAGACACTAGCTCCAATGGGCCTTGGACTATTCCGTCAACTCTTGACAAGTTTAAAGTTACCATTAATTATATTTAATACCACTATATAAATATAATTGCACTTTAGGTCTTATTAATAAATTATATCCCAAGACTTTGTTATACATGCAACCCCTTCATAAAATATTTGCAACCCCTTCATAAAATATTCGTAGTAACACAAAGTCATAAATGTAGACTGCCACTTTATAAATTACTACATCTTATCCTTGAGTACCCGGTTTAATCCTTTAAAGTTATTCATTATATATTTATGAAATTCAATTTCATAAATATATACTTTAGTAATTTCTTACTAAAGTAGTTAGGCCTAACTCTTTGAATAACTGAACCCATTAAACTTATCTCAAGGGAATATTTTATATCTCCATCAAGAGACTATGAATTCCATCTTGAGAATATATGTTCCATCAACATTAAATGTGGCTGCCCAACATACTGAGGTTTTGACTATCACTTTAGATCTCACTCCTGATATATCAAAGCAACCTACACTTTATGATCAGGTCCATTATTCTCTCAGGATTAAGAGTTCATGCAAATAGAAGTCGTGAGATTTATTATTCATTTGACAGTCGTTAGGAGAATAATAAATCTCACAGCGGTCTTGTTCAATATGTTTTAACTCTTAAAACATATTAACATATCAACTAAAAGTCTCCACTTCCATGATCAAGACAAATCATTTTAGTTGATACGTTATAGTCTTCGCAGATAAAATGCCTAATTTCATCACTAACTACGAACTATAAATTTTGAGTTTACAAAGAACTTGTGATTTATATCTTCTGTGACTTTTCACATAAATCACATACAATACATTTCATGGACTATATGATAATGTCCCATATTCATGTTACCATTATTTTAGATAATAATAAAATAATTTTATCAATCACAATCTTAAGTCATACATCATGTCATACATAATGTCATACATAATATTATACATAGCATCATACAATAGGATTTAAGGGCACTAATCCTAACACTTCTCGTATAGGATTGACCATGGTGGTTCTGCTATGGTGAACTCTATTGCGGTGGTATCTGTACTTAGTTTTGTAAGTTTGCCGACCATGATGTGTCCGACACTTCCAAGACTCTCGTACGTGTATATTGGCATATTAAGGAAATCTCTCTTCTTTCCAACCCATTTCCCTCCATAGTGGTCTGTGTATGTCTGTAGTTGTTGATCTACTGGAACTTATGATAATCCATTTGTTGAAGTAGATCTAAACTTGTTTCACATCGTACGATTTGATGTTGAGGTGTTGCGACTTATAGCTTAGTCAATCTACGAAATTATTGGGGGTAGAAATAAGATCATTATTGTGGTGCATTTATAACCTCATTTCATGTTCCAAGTATTATAATTTCAGTTATTAGGACTTGTCATGTTAATATAGGCTGGAAAAACACTACATGAACAGGATTTTAAATGTTCCCAATGTCACAGTGAGATTTGAAGATGTGGGTGATAGTTGCAGTGTTCTTGAACAGAGCATCATATTTAATTGACACAATGCTATGTCCTTGGCACCAGAGTACAATTATTCATATATTTAAGTATTCTCATGAATGTGGATGATATGACTGGACAGTGTGTGAAATCGTGCCGAGCTGTTGAGCAGCACGTGTGAAACAGTGGCGTCTGTTGGCACATGTGGTTCGTATGACTATAGTTGGTGCTATAGCAGCAAGCTAGTGACGTGTTTTCAAAAAACTACTCATGCCACAGTTGGTGCTACATCATGTTTTCTGCATAAATTATCATTGTTCATTAGGTGTTTTATGATCCAGATGCTCTAATACCAATGACTATCCAGGAGAGAGCACAACAGTAATATGGAAGCAGAAACAATGATAAAATAGATAATAAAGAAGTAAATTGCAAAATAGATATATTCAAAATAAGGTTAAAATGAAGTATGGAGTATGAAAACAGAAACTAGTAAAATCTTACTTGAATAAAAACTTCAGTCTTTGATAAACTTGAAAACAAACTGTTGTTTTTGATACAAGCTTGAAAATAAAACTATCTGAAGAGAAAGGTTACAAGATTACAAGATGGGGAGAGAGTTCAAAAGTCTTTCTGAGGGAGAGGGAAGGCTATTACAAAAGGTTTTCTAAAACTTGGAACTTAAAAGCTTAGAATCTTAGAAACTTAGAAACTTGTCTTCTGTCTTCATAGTGCGTTTCTTTTATAGGTGAAATGAACCATGGTAAAGTGACCTGAGTAGGTAAATTAACTCAAGTTAATCTGTCGGTGGTATGGAATTAGTATTAATGAGTAATAGTCTGTCTGCATCTGTCTGAGAATCTTTCAGATATCGGGAATCTATCAGATCTCTTTTTACCCATGCTAGTAAACAGTAGTAACTTTTGAAAATTTGTCTGTATTTGTTTGGACTGTCTTGATTTCTCTGAAAGCTATTCACGCGTGCTGGTGAATAGTGATCTGTCGCCGGTGAAATAATGATTTGTCCCCAGTGAATAGTGATTTGTCACCAATGAATAGTTATCAATCGCCAGTGAATAGTGATCTATCTGTCTATCTTTCAATCTGTATCATTCTAGGATCCTTAATAATCTTTCTTTTCCCAAATAGCCTCCTTGTTGAAGGTATTGGACCATATACGGTTACCCTGTTTGTGTAACTATATAAGTAGAAGCCTCTATCTAATTCTTTCTATATGTCATAAATCTTATTACTCATGAAATTAGACCATCTTGAGCCAAAGCATCCAGATCATCAAGTGGTAAATAAGTATCTCCTGTATACCAATTGTATTCAAGGATACAACCCCAATGATGAATAAGAACCAAAATGTGTGCTGGCCAAGCTTCCATATAATAACTACTGTCCCAAGTAGGAAGAGTACTCTAGATAGTGATCTTCATATAATCAAGTCCTCCAATCTGTGTGGCTACTTCTTGGATGACTTTGGGAAATAAACTAATCTGAATTCTAGCTTGTCTTGCAGACTTTATTGTGAAATTTTTGAAAAAATATTTTGTCCATAACTTGCATTAAGAGAGGTAATTAAAACATATATATATATATATATATATACATATCTTGTATTTTTGGTAATTTACAACACAAACACCACTTTTATAAGTATTAGCCAAACACTCAACTTGTCAAAAAGTATTTTTTGATAGTTTTTACCAAACATACTGCTTAAAAAAAAAAAAAAAAAAAAAAAAAACTCAATTTCATATTGCACTTTTTAAAACTTCCACTTTTCCCAAAAAAACTGTTTGAAAAAGCTGAACCAAACACACCTTAGTAGAACTAATAGATTGTGGTTTTTTAGTCCTTTGAACCCACTCTTTTTTTTTTTTTTTGGGAATTACACTTTACCCACCTATGATTTGTCTCAAATTTAACTTACCCACTCATGGTTTCATTTTTTACACTTAACCCATTTTTAACATTTAGTTAGAAAATAATTCTAAAATTATGTAATAATAACTCATTTAGTTGTAATTTCTCAAAAAAATATATAAAGAAAATTTAGGATTAAAGCCATGCAATGCATGGAACTTTCACTAGTATCTTTTAAAAATTTAAGCATTATAAAACATTTCATCCACACTTTAAGGGTATCATTTGATTCAGTTCTTTCAATTTAAATTTTGAACGAATCCTTCTATATATATATATATATATATATAATCTTTCTATTACACTCCTTCCAAAATGGCAAAATGATAGATAGTTTGATAGCCATACAAACGCATCACAAAACAAATATCTTTTCTTTTTTATGAAAAACAAAAATCTTTAAAAAAAAATCTTTTAAATATCGTAGGACATTTCACTTTTGTTATGTTTTTAGTTGATACCACTTCTATTTCTTGCAAAGTGACATTGTCTACAAGTTCTTGTTCCACGTGTAATAGATAGTTTATTTAATTAGTGTTAACTGTAGCTATGTATCTTGTTAGACTTTGTTTCATAAAATCGCTAAAGAAACATGACTTTTTCTATACCTCTTGTTTCAAATTTATTTGACTTTCCTCTACTAATGGTTACGTTCTAATGTCAACTCGCACTTTTGATTGGAAGATTATTGCATATGTTAAGCCTATGTGAGCGGACTTTGATTGGACCATATATTGTGTATTGTTCCCCATTTAGCAATCAGCTAGAAAATCTTTTGGTTTCTAAAGCATGGAAGCAATAGGTAGTAGAAATCTAAAAGAGACATTTAGCACTTGTATTGCATTAAATTTTGTAGAAATACAATATAGCTTAGTATGAAAATAATACACATGAAGAATACTTTAAAAAAATTATGAGAATGGCATAACAATGTAATTAAAAATGTGCAATTCCTAGTGTTTGTACAATGCAGTTGTTCAATACTAATGATTAGGAACCCAGGCTATGAGTATGAAAGAAGTTGCAGCAGAATCTGCAAGCTAGCCAGCTTTAAAAGACTACAATGGGAGGTGTATGCATCTCTGTAAAAGTAGATTTGTACTTTCTCAACAAGTCTAGACTATTTGTACATCTTATGTACACCTTCACGATTTGGTACGTTCATTGATTTTCTATTGATTTTTCCCGAATTTCTACATTCAACTAATTCGAACTTTTTTACAAATTCGAATTATTCGAGGCACTTACCATTAGGTGATTTATATGAATCACTCATTTTTCATTCATGGAGTTTGTCCATTATTCATATGGTTACATATTTAAAAAAACACAAAAACCATTTAATAGCAATAACCACGCTAAAGCTAAAAACAGTTTATGCAGAAAACAGTGAAATTTTTTTATGAGAAAACAGTGAACAATTTTACTTAAGGTAAAAAATAGATTTTATGAATGCAGTAAGCAGATTCGAATATACAGTAAACATGATGTGCAGAGAGCAAATTTTATTAATGTAGAAATAGATTTTATCAATGTAGAAAAATAGATTCAATTATTGTGAAATTGAAACATGAAAAAGCATTCAGATTTGACGTTTAAATTTAGAAAACACGATTTCACTAGGTGTTTTATGAGAAAACAGCGAACAATTTTTTAAATAGTGAAGAGAAAATAATTTACGCAGAAAAGAGAGTGAACAATTTTTTAAATAATGTTGAATAGAAAATAATTTTATGCAAAATGCTAGAAATAGTTTATGCAGAAAACAGTGAACAATTTTTATGAGAAAATAGTGAACAGTTTTACTTAATGCAAAAAACAGATTTTATGAATGCAGTAAGCAGATTTGAATATACAGTAAACATGATGTGCAGAGAGAAAATTTTATTAATGTAGAAGCAGATTTTATCAATGCAAAAAAACAGATTCAATTATTGTGAAATTCAAACATGAAAAAACATTCAGATTTGGCGTTTAAATTTAGAAAACACGATTTCACTAAGTGTTTTATGAGAAAACAGTGAACAATTTTTTAAATAGTGAACAGAAAATAATTTACGCAAAAAAGAGAGTAAACAATTTTTATGAGAAAACAGTGAACAGTTTTACTTAATGTAGAAATTAAATTCATATTTTGAAATTAAAATATCTGTATTTTACAATGCTTCTATTTAAACAAATAAAAACATAAAAAAACTAATTATTTTTATGTTTATGTGTATTTGTCAATAATCCAAAAAAAAAAAAAAAGTTACAAGGTACTCGAGCTTAATGAGTTGGAGTACTGTAGAAATAAAATAAACTGCATTTTATGTTTATGTTTATTTGTCGATAATCCAAAAAAATAAAAAAATAAAAATAAAGTTATAAGGTACTTGAGCTTGGTGAGCTCGAGTATTGTAGAAATAAAATAAACAACATTTTATGTTTATGTTTATTTGTTGATAATCCCAAAAAAAAAAAAAAAAAAAAAACAGTTACAAGGTACTCGAGCTTGGTGAGCTCGAGTACTGTAGAAATAAAATAAACAACATTTTATTTATAAAAGGTACTCGAGCATGTTATACTTGAGTATTGTGCTGCATGGTACTCGTGTATACGAAGCTTGAGTACCACATTATTTTTTTTATTCACCAAATTTTCACCTCAGCAGTGCCACGGTGGCAAAACTTCTAGGAACTCGAGTGTCTTAAACTCGAGTTCCAAATGGTACTCGAGTTTGCCAAATTCGAGTATCATAAAAGTGGTATTTCCCTATTTAGTTCTGAAACAATGTTTTTTTGCTAGAAATTTCTGAAAATTGTGGTATTTGACCATTTTGGCCCAACAATTCATGCATTTCCCCAAATGCAATACCAAATATGATGCATTTTCATATATAATAAGGTCATAACACAACATTTTTAAGAAAACATATATTTATATATAATTTTCCAAAATGTGTTTGACCCAAAAACATCATTTGTAAAACATGGTTATTTTTCAAAAATATCTCATTAAGAAGCTACTTACCTCGCAACTCACAAAAAGCCCAATTCTCCAAGCTCCAAAGGAGATTAGCTAGAACCTCAACAATATCAAGCAAACCTAACAAAATAAGCATAAAGCTTAAAATTGTATTTAGCTACAATTTTGGAATTGCCAAATAAGCACTTAATTAGGCAAGCCTAATATTTAACCTCATCAATAACATATTCCTCTTCCAAAGTTTTTCAACAAATTAATTCACAAGGCATAGATTTCAATTTATAAAGTTAACCCATTTAATATCATCTCCAACATTATGACTAGCTTCCATAAATTTACATTATATCATTAAGAAACCCATGAAAGCAAAATCAAAATATCCTCCAAAATAAGAAATTTAAAACTTCAACTAACTCCAAATAACCCAATGGTAATGGAAAAATTAAATTTACCAACCATCATACATCTATATTTATATATTACTAAAAGCTGAAACGTAGTATTTAATGTTACTACGCTCATATTAAGCCACGTCAACAGCCATGTCATTTCTATCCTCTTTTTTGTGGTTTTTCTACAAATTAAATTTTTTTTTACACCTTTTAAAATACTAATAATCTCCACCATAAATTTAAAATAGTTTTGATATATATAAAATACTAATAATCTCCACCATAAAGCCCCATTTCCACCATAAAGCCCACTACTCATACATTTAATTTCGCCATAAAGCCCAAATCCAAAGCCTTTTCATCCTAGACCTTTGTGAAACCTTTCTGAAACACTGTTACAAAATTTCCTTCCCCTTCTCACGTTTTGTTCCTCTGAAACACGGTTACAAAACTTTTCACACAAAACCCTTTCCTTCCCCTTCCCCACGTTTTCTTTATCCATGATTTCTTCCTCCCCACGTTTCTATTCTAAGGTTTCACATTTACTGCACGGTTTCAGATTCCTTCCCCTTCCCCTTCCCCACGTTTCTGTTAAACCACTTCTTTCTTCTCTCTATACGTTATTCTCCCTCTCTCCTCTGCTCTCTTTACTCTATTTACTACTACAACTTTGAGACATATTTTCCATACAAGTTATTTGCAAGCAAAGCCCCAAAAGCTAGAACATTGTCAAGCTAGCACCCACCTTCAACGGCATCCCACCATCGTAACACTGCTGGCACCACATCGATAAAGGTATTTTCTTATATACACAAATCTTGGCAATAATTATGATTTAGGTTTGATTGTTATGGACTACTTAGTTTTGATTACATAGCAGGCCTAGATTTGGTTTTGATTATGGTTTAAAATTTGGAATTGGTTTGAGAGAGTTAGAGAGATGAGAAAGAGAAGGGCACCATTGGAGGGCTCTGAAACACCAAAGAATGAAACAGAGACATTTTTATTGGTCTCCTTCAGCCCATGCCAAAAAATCCACATGGTTAGCCCCTCTTATTTCAATCAGTTTTTATTTTCATATGCTAGAAATTTACATATTTCTTTAATATATTTTTTTGAATAACTTTTCTCTATTCAAATTTAATCTTCTCAAAACTACTAGAGTCTTTTGGATGAGTTCAGACACTAAAAAGAATCTTTCTCTTTTGGCGAGTTCGAATGCAGCCTTCGCCTCTCGATAGCAATCTCTCTCCAACATTTTTGGGGTTTCTTATTAATGTGTGTTTCATGTATGTATTTTGTTATTGTTGATGAGATTTGAAAATATTCTTTTAGTTTATCTATTAAATAATACAACTTTGCGTTTGTTAAAATTATAAACTATTGCTACTTATTGGGTTGTGTTCAATGCATTTTGTGATTTGTCATTTAATCCTAGGCCCAAGGTGAACTCAACATCATCTCTCACCAAAGCCACTGCAAAGCTGAATAGAGGTAATCTAAGATAAACAAGTTGCTTCCTTCTTTTTTTGGGAGTTTATTATTTTAAGATGAAGGCATAGATATATATATATATATATATATATATATATATATATATATATATATATATATTGAAGTTACAATTTGGCAAAGCCATCCAAAAAATTTACAAAATAATTTATTAGATGTAAGCAGCCAATTGCTTGCAAGTGAGAGAGGCTACAATTTCAATGAATTTGTTCTAAAATGTCAATCTCCTGCTATTCGTATGACACCTATTTTGGTAGTAAACTTGGGACTGTTTTGCTTGATAATTAGAACATTAACAAATATGCTCTTTGTTCTTCATGAGATATATACATATATGTTGATAGTGATATTTATGTAGACATGTACTTATGCATGTCTATGTGCTTTCACTTTTGGAAAATTGTAAATTTTTGAGGTTCTTGAGTAAAGGATCTATTGGTTTTTTGTTTTTTTTGGTTATGTGTATATGTGTGTTTTGATGTGTTAAGCATTCCAATTTTCGGTACTATTCAGTTTTGAGAAGTAGATCTTAAATTGTGTTTATGTTTTAGCAATCTAACATTGATCATCTTGAATGTCATTTTATTTTATACAAAAATTGAGTTACCATAAAAGAAATAAATGTATTAGACAAAAAATAAAATATAGAGGCCATCTATCTATTCATTGTACATGATGAAGATGGGGTTACGTACTATTTTTGCTTTATTGGTTTTTTTTTTTTTTTTTTTTTTTTTTTTTTTTTTGTAATAAGCTTAATTTAATAGCTGTATTTGAATTTTTTCCTCCTTTTTTTATTTATTAATTTTTATTTTATATGTTATTTTTAATTAGCACCAAAAGAATGTACTACTATGTATGTACTTTACCAAAAGGTATAATTTGGTTTAATGAAAGAATTTTGATATATTGTGAGCAAGTTATTGGGGGTTTAATGCATAAATTTTGAAGCTAGAATAGTGTGTTGAATTTGGCAAATTTATGGTAACGGAATAGTGTGAAAATTTTAGAAACTTCTCTGTGCAGGAAGCCAACTTGAGTCCAGCAATAAGGCCATGAACATCTAGGTAGTTTCTTTACATGTTTTTGTTTCAATTCTTTTCCTTCCTCTAATATAGTTTTGTTGTTTAATTTGTCAATTGAAATTGAAAAAAAAAAATTCCTTATTCTAAATGAAATTGTTTGAGTTTTTATTTTGTGACCGTGTTTAGTTTTTTTATGTGGGGGACAATTTTGGGTTTTTTAATTTGAATGATGTAGGGCCCTAAGTTGCCAATGGTTTCTACAATTTTGCTGAGCACCTTTTGGGAAATCTAGGTTTTTACTTTGGTTAATTTTTTTTTTTAAATTTGAATTATCATAATTCTTAACTAATAGCATCATTGAATTTTGTGCATACATTGTCTCCTATTTGAAAATGTAAAACACCCTATCTTCATCTTGCGTTTTTCAGTTCATACTTCATAGCCTATCATTAATATTGGGCTAGAATTTGTTGGTTTAGGCTTGGTTACATTTACATTTGTTAATCTTTTTCTCATGAGATGATAGGATACAAAAATGGGGTTATGTACCTCTTGCAATATTAAGCATGCATTGGAGGTTGTGTTCTATATAATTGCATGTTTTTGGTACATGATTTTTGTTCATATTCATTGCAGCATAATAGTCTCCTACTTTTTCTCCTCTCCAATCTATAGTTCCTTGAGTTTTTGTTGTTTTTGGTGAATAAATATCTTTGATATTGTTAGATCCTTCACATGTGGTCTTCTAGGGTAAATATGAAGGTGAATTTTAATGATTCAAACAAATTTATTGACTTAACTATTCAATTATATAAGTTAGATTATATTTCTTTTTGTTGTCTTATGCTTCTTCTCCTCCATTTTTTTTTAAAGAAAGTAAATACGTATGCAAGGTGGTATACCATTGTTTAACAGTTTTTCTTTGGAGTAGCTTTGTGAATTCTGAAGGAGGAAGGTTGTGGATACTTTGCTAATGTTTGCTATACATAGGGTTGAACTTGGACATTGATGCTGAAATATATCCGAGGAACTTCATCTTTGAGACTTATCAAGTTTTTATGTCTCTCCTCTTTTGGATAATGATTCAAAGTAATTGTTTATTCAAGTAATTACAAGTAATTGTGATTTTAATGCAGAGTCCACTTGACACTTTTCTTAGTGTTCTTTGATTCAACATTTCTATGTTGCTCACAATTTGGATGTTATGGAATCCATGATTCACTTATTTTGGGTTGATATTTTTTTTAGTTTAGAAAGAAAAGAAAAAGGTTTATGGGTTTTTCTTTGTACAATTAGTATTTTATTTTATATTTTAATTGTAGTTTTCAATGCAACTAATATCAGTTTAGTATACATACATGAAGGTGGAAATGACAGTGCTGGATGATTTTTTTTTTTTTAATTTTTTCATGCATCGCACGGGTTAAAGACTAGTTATAACTTAAAACCCCTAAATTTTCCACCATACATAAACCTTAAGTAGCCATTTTTAGCACAAATTATTTACCCACTCATCAAATAATTCCACCAACACAAAACTCATACATAAAAACACATAAATTTCATTTCCAATGCTCATAAATCACATGGGTATCATTATTCAAGCTTAGATAAAAATAACCTCAAGCAAAATTGAAAAAACCCACCAAAAAATTAGAAATTTTTACCTCAATTAAAAGATGTGAAGGTGCTTATGGGTTCACAAGAACTTTCCAGTGATCTTGCCGAAAAATGATGGTGAAAATGGTGGTGGTGGTGGTGTAGTACCGGTGAGAGGGCAAAAGAGTAGAGAGGAGTGTGAGAGAACAAAAAAATGATAAGAAAGGAAGAGTGAGACGGCCAAAGAGTAAAGAGATCAGTGAAATGTATGGTGGGAATGGGTGAGGTAGGTCGGGTAGTTGGGAGGCACGTGTGAACTCAAAAAAATCTGACCTTTTTAAAAAAAAAAAAAAAAAAAAATTATTGTGGGCTGACTGGACGTGACATATTAGGTAAAATTCATGTGCGTTTTGAAATTCTAGATGTCTACTTTCAAATGAAGCAAGTCTCACTAAAAAATTCATTATTATAAAGAAAAAGATATTTACTTAAGCTCAACGCCAACCCAATTTTATTGATGCAACCCTATTATAACATATTTTTACACTAAAATTTGACAATACATCTTTAAACTAGCAAATACATCATCCAAAGGAAAAGGGGAAAAAAAACATTAACTATAGGTTCAGATAATATATAATACAATTAATAATTTAAAACTTCAAATCTGTATCTTTATATATCAATTATTAAACTCGTTGATCTTTATATGGTGGAATGGGCTGAATAAGTAATGACAATACACGGTCCATCGTTTCATGGTTCCCAGCACCATGTCCATCTCCATGCTGGTACATGCATGGGCCATCCTTGCAAGGTTCAATGCAATTTCAATAAATGTTTCAGAGAATGGAGAACTTGCAGCTCGGTCTTCATTCATCTTTTTCCATGTTGCACTAATTAGAAACCGTATGTGCTCACGAGCTTCTTCTTCACTAGCACCAGTTTCATTCATGTAGCATTGGATTGATTTGGGGACATCACCTCTTTTTAGCTCATCCTGAGTTTCCATATATATATATATATATATATAAATGGATGTTAGCCAATGAAGTATTTGGAGCATTCAAAATGAAATGTAGATGGTCCATTTCATGATCGAAATTTTATTTGTTGTATCTAATAATGTACATGCTACTGTGTTATTTAAAATTTGAAATGACGTAACACATTGGATATCATTTTGTAATATTTAATTTGAAGTATGAAATAAATTCATTTGAAAATTTTACATACCGTAGATGTTCCAAGATCATCTGCAAGTCGTAAAATCATTGATGACCAACGAATTATGTTGGGGTACTCTTCCAAACAATCCAAGGCCTCCTTTGTTATTGGATTTGTGACAAAAAAATAAGCATGCACAAGTATAGTTGGTGCTGATATTGAAATCCATGCATTCTCAATGTATTCTTGAAGGCTCGGTGTATATCCGCTATGGTACCACTTTGCCTCTAACAAATAAGATCTACATATATCTGCCCACTGAAAAATATATGATGGAAACAATGAATTAAAGTTAGTATAACACATCATGTGTTCAGGAAAAAAATGTTAAAGGAATAATATAGATGAATTTAGAAGTCAAGTCCATACTGCTTTTTTAAAATATCGAATGACATGGAATCCTTGTTCCTTGAGTGTATCAAAGGCCATTTCATTAATTGAATTGTGTAGAGCAATGAAACATATCTTCATATAATCTGGGAGTTCGTCTATTGCATTGATATCCCATCTGGAATTACAAAGAGTACCGTCACAAGTCTATATGTCAAAGATAGCTTGAAGCAGTTAAGGTGTAGTGTCATTAATACCAACCTTTCAACAGCATCTGTGAAGAGCTCAATTTCATCCAAGGTGCCATACACATCGTAAACATCATCTATTGTTGTTATTAGTGCATTGACCTTTGTTGACATTCTCCTACAATATCCAAACTGAGGCTGAAATATTACTCCCACTGTCCATAAGAAATTCTCCATTAGTCTATCCCTCGCAAAGCTCAAATTCTCTGCAAGGCCTGTGCTCTTCCACCACCTTTGTATGAATCAAAGAAGAATATACGAATGTTAGAATTACAGAAATTTCTGCACTTTGTCATCTTCCATATTAGGCATATTAATCAGAACTTTAAATTTTTAGACTATAGGCTATTTAATATTTATTTTCTCATGTTTCCATGAGGTTTGATTTTTACCTTGACACTTGCTTTAGATCTTCTTGGTGGGCTGCTTGTACAATGTTGAAATCCAATTCTGCAAGCTCAAGTAAGATAGGGTTCATGTCTTGTTTGCTTCTATATATGTCAATGAACCATCTTGCTTCCGACCTAAGCATCCTCCAATGCAGTGGGAGCTCCAAGGAATGACTTATTATAGTAGCAAGATTTTTATCTATATTCTGCTTGATGTATTCTTCTAGATGTTTGGTTGAGAAATCTCTTGCTTCGTCTAAGATATTTTCACCTTCTATCGAAAGGAATGATGCTTCATACAGGGATAGCATACCCTTGGTATCCTCACAAAGGCATGCCTTGAGCTTCCCTCTCTCATCCTTGAAACTATTGAAAACGTCTACAATGAACAACACAAAACCCAACAGTTGACAATCATTAACTATATATGTCATGTTTGTATACGGCAAAAATTAGGTACAGTTCATTACCTTCAGTTTTCCAACTAAATTCACTTGTATGATTGTATTATTTAATGTGATATGTAAACAATGTTAATTATTAACCAACACAACTATTTGGTTGAATTAATTAAATTGGGGAATCTAAGGAAGTGTACTTGACTTTACCCTTAGATATAATATCCACTAGTAAAATCCTATTTTTTTCATTGAATACCTTGAGACACACTGTATCCATGTTGTCTTAGTAGTCTAAATTTAAGAGCAGTGGCATATAAATTATTCGTCATCCATGTATCAGTATCACGACCATGATCATTATTGTATAGAGCTTCTAATATTCTCTTCAGTTCTGCCTCGAAGTGATAAGATAATCCTAGTCTTTGCAAGACATCTATCAGCTCAAGTTGCTCCAAAGGGTCCACCACTTTGTGAAGCATCATCCTCACTTGTTCTATCAACACCTTAATTTGTCTACTGCACGATTCCTCCTGCATCACAATTTTATCATTAAAAGGGTCTAATAGCACTAGTAAAATTAACAAATGAAAACAATAACCAAAAATGTACCACATATTCACTCCTCAGCGACTGAATGTAATCATATTGCCAAATGGGAGCTTGGTAATTTGCCGATCGCCGCGAAATTTCAGGACTACTTGAAATTTTGCTGGCATGCATGCATTGGACAGAGAAAGGAACGGTACCACTTCTGGGTGTTACAAGTGAGAAAGGAACTTTACACGGGACAGGTACTCTAGCGAAATTGCGGATAGGGAGTGAGGAAAGTAGGGTATGAGCCATTGACAAAGGTATTTGGTAATTAAAACTTACTATAGTTTTTGAGTGGAATGAGTTACTTAACTTGGGCCTTTATATAGATCTCTTGGAATGTTGTCATCTTTTCAGCAACATGAATTATTAGTTTATTACTGAATACATGTTCATATCCAGCCACGTGAAATTCGTGACCATATTAGAGGAATATCTCAGATGTTTATTCTAAGAATTCATGCTACTTTCTATTCCCATGACAAGGATAGGGCTGCGTTACTCGCTCTATTAGATTTTTTCTTTCAAAAGTGAAATTTGACAAATGCTTTTATATTGGTAGTTTCGATTTTGGCTAAATTACAATTGCATGTGGGTCCTACGTCATTGTAGATCTAGCTTGGGATCGAAGATGCCGGAAAAGGAAACTTACCTGCCATTATTGGTGAGTTTGGGCTTTGGATAAGATAATTTAATCGAGGAAAGCTAATCAAGAATACCCATTCTTAATTAATTAATTTATTAGATTTGGTTTGTGATTTTTGGTGCGGATCCAGAAATGAGTGGCAGCCAATGCCATGGAGCAGAGCAATATAAAAGGGAATAAATAGCTTTCATTATGAAGTTGATGACACGCAGAATCTGGTTTAAAAGCCGTATAATGTTTTTTCCGGATGATAAACGTGGCTTTTGAATTGAGGGAACCGATAGATTTGCTTAAAGTTTCTTTACCAACCTTTAATTGGTCACCAAGATCTCTCTCTCTCTCTCTCTCTCTCATGTAATATTTTAAAATTTCAATGGTTAGAGTTGGAGTACAAGTTCTCTTTGTTCTTATAATAGACGTGCCAAATTTCCTTACAATCAGGTGGTTTTTACTATTCAATTATAAATTTATCATTTATATTTTATACATGATTTTAAAATGCAAAGTTTTAAAATTTAAATAGTTTATAGATGAGATATACCAATCTTAGATTATCTTGAAATTAAATCTAGAGAGTATTAAAAAAAGGTAATCTAAATGTTGATTTTACAAATTTGACATGATTTTTCTTTTTGTAAAATGAAAGGAGAAAAATAGATTATATTTATAGGTCTCAAGCCCACCTCAAAATAATGTAATTATATTGTAATAAAGTATATTGAATATAGTATATATTTTATATTCAGGAAAAAATTGTTAATATATTGAAGTTCAATTTTGCACCGTTTGTTTTAAATTATTTTTTTAGAGAGTATTATTTCTTAATTTTGGAGTCAACAAATCTAAGACCACATTATAAATATTCATCCAAGTGAGTTATTGAGTACAAAAATCAAATAGTCTAGAATTAATGAATTGTAAAAAAAAAAAAAAAGTGCTTCACAATATCAAAGATTAAGAATTGATTTTTTTTTTTTTTTTTTTTAAGTATGGACAATTTACATTTTTTACCTAATAATATTCTTACAAGATTTTTTTAAAGAGTTGACAAAATATAAGAATAACTATATATCAATAGTATTTAAATTATATATATATAAGAATTATATTATGCAACTTAATGTATTTCTTTTAAGTATATTTATGCATATGCATGAAATTAAAAATTAGTTAAATATAATGAAGCCCAATCTTTGTCACGGCCTAAACATAATCCTACTTGATGTGCAAACAAAGGGCCACAATGGGCAATTGCTCCTTTCGTCAAAACTTTCCAGTAAAATGCCTCTGTTTTGAAACTATCTAGCAAAATGGCCCCATTTTAAACTCGAATTTTAGAAAATCGAGTGATGTGAAATCAAACTTAATAAAAAATACATGGTACTCGAGTTTCATGTAAAATTTCTCACATACTCGATTTTCATCAAATCGAGTTTTTCATTGAAACCCGAATTTTACAAAATTGAGTTTCAAAATAAGGGCATTTTGCTACATCGTTTGGGCAAAAGTGGCAAATGCACATTTTGGTCGCAAACAAAATAATTCTAATTCTAACTGCACAAGTCTTGTTATGGTGACCTTCTCTATTCTAATCAATTTAAAGCAAAGAAGTCAATATCGTACCGGCCGGTATGATCGGTATTTTTCTTACCGATTGGTGAACCAGTACAGAAACGCTTACATTTTATTCTACTTCAAATTTCGGCCGATATCGGACTATACCGGCCTTACCGAAGAAAATCGGGTGTTTGGGCCGGTAAAGAAATAACCAAAAGCGCATACCACTAAAAAAGAAAAAAAGCCAAGAAAATGTTATTGCCACCACTTTTAGCCTTGCAACCTTCTCTGTTTCTCCTTCTTGCACTGTTTTAGTTTTACAGCCTTCTTCTCACCCCTACTTCTACTTCTCCTCTGTTTTATATGTTTTTCTTGTGGGTGTACTGATGATTTGACTAGAAGGCATGCCAAGTTTATTTCCTTTTTGTTTTGTATGCCGACCAGTGCTCTTCTTAATGCAAAAGTTTAAAAAATATATATTAAAAGTGAGTTTCTAGGACTCGTGGTTGATGGGGGGGTGTTAAGAGTTTGAAAAAAGCTTTGGGTTTTGCCTTTTTCAATGTGAATGACAGCCATGGTCTTTTTGAAATTTAAAATTTAAGTTTTTTTCTTTATTTTTTTAGTTGATTGAATTGTACTCATATGATATGACATTTCAGCTTGTTGTTCAAGAATTAAGCCTTCATTTTATTTTTATTTTTATTTACTTTTTTATATATTTTTCATTATAAGGATGTGTTTGGATACTGTTTATTTTGTTGAAACTGAAAAATTATTGTTGAAAATACTATAGATAAAGGTAAAAATTAGTTGAAATAATACAGTGGGCAACATGAATAGTGCCAAAAAGTGTTATAGGACTCATAAATAGTAGCAAAAATAAGTTGAATAGTGAAATAATTTTTATTTTTCATTCTACGCCAAACGCACACTAAAACTACATATTTTTTTAGAAATTAATCCAAGGTTAAAAAAGAAGAAGATCTATATATGTACCTGAATATCTATATTATTATTATAATTTTACAATTACAATGTTGGGTTGGGTTAGAATGTAATATTATATATATATATATATATATAATTAGCAATAATTCCGAAACAATACACCGGTATCAACCGGTACCAAAATATTTTGTATCTATGATCAAACCAAATCAGCTTCTGGTGCGTATTGACTCCCTTGATTTAAAGTCTTTTGGAACATGAAAAAGCTTTTGTAGTTGAACATAAGAAAAGGCAGAAGAGAAATATTGATTACAGTGAGTAGGTGTACGAACAAGTTAGATTTTAGAGAGTAATTTGTAAAGATCTCTAAACCTTGGCAAGAGTACATTTAAACATCATTTTTACTAAAGATTCTAAAAATGACTTGTTTGTGCTTGATAGAAAATGGAGGAACAAAGATTAAAATGAGAACAAAGACAGGAGAGTTACGTGGAAAACCCCATTAATAAGAGGTGAACAACAATGGTGGGAGTAAAGATTTTATGTTTTTATCCCTGAAAAGATGTTGTATTCCTTTTCAGAAAACTGAAAGTTTAACATTTGTAATTTTAGATAAGGTTGCCACTTGCCAGTGGGCCTTAATTAGAAGTTGTCTGCTACAGTAGCTCATAGTCAGGGATACAGCTATATATTTTATGCGAGAAGTGTTTCTAGCGAAGCAATTTGTGGCAATAAGCAAAGAACATCATTTATTAGTCTGAAGACTCTGAACTCTGAAATCTCAATAGCACCAGGTACAAAAAGGCTTGAATGTCAAACAAATTTCACTTACTTTTCACAGGAGTGGTTGTTTGAAGCAATGAAATTATACTTTTTACAAGAAAAAGCATTCAAGAGGATGACTATTAGGTAACTTATCAGGAATCTCTTGTATATCCTTTACTCACCATATTTGCATATTAAACAAGTTTAAGGACTTTAACACTTTCAAAATTAAAAAAAAAAAAAAAAAATTATCACAATATGATCTTTTGTGATTAAAGTATAATAAAAATGTTGTTGGTAGTAAGTTCATGTAAAAATGATATTATTCAAATCACAATTTATTACCTTAGCAAATTAAGAAAAAAAGGTTACAATGAAATCTCTCTCTGGCATGGCATGCAACCCACAATTAGCCAATCATTTGTCTAAGGTTCAATTTAACCCATAACGAGTCAATTCCTTTGTGAAAGGACACAATTTTTTTTGCCACAACTTTCATCATATCTATAATGTGGTTAACTGTAAATAGTGTAGAAAAAATTATGAATTTATATGAAAGTGATTATTAATCATTCAAGTTGACAATTTCAGTAAATTGTGACAAATGGTTTTATCATAGAAAAATTGAAGAAATAAAGAGCTTGATGTAGTGGGACCATGTGGTCTAGTTGCTAAAATATAAAAATAGTAGAAGTGTGTTTTTAGGACCAAATTTTTTTAGAATTGTATTAAACTTGGCGTGAATGCTCAAGTTTAATTTTTCTGGCTCCATTTGGACCCACACTCTCTGTGAGAGGATGGAACTTTTTTTTTTTTTTTTTCTTATGAACGTGAGAGGATGGAACTTGGGAGACTCCTCTAGCAATGTATAACTTTTATAATTGTAACCTTTTATGTCTCCGGAAGCCATTGGCCCATTGGATAAGGCAGTTCATAAATATATGACCATGTATGCCGAAAAGGCAAAAAGAGAAAAGGAAAAGAAAGGTACAATATATAATTTTGGCTATCATTGCGTCTGATATAATTATAATAGTATTATTATCAATAAGTACTATGACATAATAATTTTTTTTTAAAAATAATCGTTTTGTATCATTTATCTCCAATTTTTTTTTTTTTAAAACTGTCAAAATGGTGATTAGTAGTAATCTTAATGAAAATGATGTTACACTAATTACAACCTATCATTTTAACAAGTTATGAAATTTATTGTGTTCATAGCACTATTATAAGATTATAATTAAGGCCAATAGGTTTCAAGAGTTCCTATTTAATTAATCCAATATTTCCACCCTGCTAGTGTCTAAAAAAAAGATGGTAAACTATGTATTTGGTTCTTATTTTGTACATCATATTTTAATTTGGTTCCTAATTTTTTAAGTATCGTATCATAGTTGGATGGAAATTGCTGATATGACAAATGACTAAAATAAAAAATTAGTTTATTGCCACATCAACGAAAATTAATTTTTCATTTTGGTCTTTTGCTAGGTTAGCAATTTCCATCCAAGAGATAAAAGGCAAAAACTAAATTAACATGGCATTGAAAAGTTAAAAATTAAATTGAAATACAATGTAAAAGATAAGAATCAATTATGCAGTTTAACAACAAATAAAAAGGTTTTCTAAACTAAAATACGAAGCAAGTCCAGAAGTTTGAATTAGTTGGAAATTTAGAACTGTTATCCATATTGCGAGTGCAAAATAATAGTTCCTCCATCTTCATTACCAAATTTTAAGCTTTATAGATTGAAAAGACAGACCAAAAAGGACTCTCTTTTTCTTTTTGCTTTTTTAATTTGCTGGGAAGTCTTTATAGGAGAATATCCGAACAGAATTGTAAATATAATGAATGCATGTGGTTCATACCAAACTCATTTTAGCAAAGCTCAATGTTTGTTTGCATGTGGTTCATACCAAACTTACTTAATGTTGACAAAATCTTAGGACTAGCAAAGATTTTAGGTACGTCACTAGCCCAACATTAACAAAGGTTAATCTACAATTACAAAGCCCAGTCATAATCTCATTAGTCATTACTGTATTGTGCATGCCCAATGTGACTTAAACGTGGGCAAGTACTTGTACTACAGTACAATACCAAGTACGAGACCGATGGAATCTGGAATTGGCTTTTTCTTTCTTCTCATGACTAATTCTTCATGCACATGTGAAAAGGAAGAAAATTATAGTCCAGAAGTTTGAATTAGTTGGAAATTTAGAACTGTTATCCATATTGCGAGTGCAAAATAATAGTTCCTCCATCTTCATTACCAAATTTTAAGCTTTATAGATTGAAAAGACAGACCAAAAAGGACTCTCTTTTTCTTTTTGCTTTTTTAATTTGCTGGGAAGTCTTTATAGGAGAATATCCGAACAGAATTGTAAATATAATGAATGCATGTGGTTCATACCAAACTCATTTTAGCAAAGCTCAATGTTTGTTTGCATGTGGTTCATACCAAACTTACTTAATGTTGACAAAATCTTAGGACTAGCAAAGATTTTAGGTACGTCACTAGCCCAACATTAACAAAGGTTAATCTACAATTACAAAGCCCAGTCATAATCTCATTAGTCATTACTGTATTGTGCATGCCCAATGTGACTTAAACGTGGGCAAGTACTTGTACTACAGTACAATACCCAAGTACGAGACCGATGGAATCTGGAATTGGCTTTTTCTTTCTTCTCATGACTAATTCTTCATGCACATGTGAAAAGGAAGAAAATTATAGTCCAGAAGTTTGAATTAGTTGGAAATTTAGAACTGTTATCCATATTGCGAGTGCAAAATAATAGTTCCTCCATCTTCATTACCAATTTTAAGCTTTATAGATTGAAAAGACAGACCAAAAAGGACTCTCTTTTTCTTTTTGCTTTTTTAATTTGCTGGGAAGTCTTTATAGGAGAATATCCGAACAGAATTGTAAATATAATGAATGCATGTGGTTCATACCAAACTCATTTTAGCAAAGCTCAATGTTTGTTTGCATGTGGTTCATACCAAACTTACTTAATGTTGACAAAATCTTAGGACTAGCAAAGATTTTAGGTACATCACTAGCCCAACATTAACAAAGGTTAATCTACAATTACAAAGCCCAGTCATAATCTCATTAGTCATTACTGTATTATGCATGCCCAATGTGACTTAAACGTGGGCAAGTACTTGTACTACAGTACAATACCCAAGTACGTGACCGATGGAATCTGGAATTGGCTTTTTCTTTCTTCTCATGACTAATTCTTCATGCACATGTGAAAAGGAAGAAAATTATAGTCCAGAAGTTTGAATTAGTTGGAAATTTAGAACTGTTATCCATATTGCGAGTGCAAAATAATAGTTCCTCCATCTTCATTACCAAATTTTAAGCTTTATAGATTGAAAAGACAGACCAAAAAGGACTCTCTTTTTCTTTTTGCTTTTTTAATTTGCTGGGAAGTCTTTATAGGAGAATATCCGAACAGAATTGTAAATATAATGAATGCATGTGGTTCATACCAAACTCATTTTAGCAAAGCTCAATGTTTGTTTGCATGTGGTTCATACCAAACTTACTTAATGTTGATAAAATCTTAGGACTAGCAAAGATTTTAGGTACGTCACTAGCCCAACATTAACAAAGGTTAATCTACAATTACAAAGCCCAGTCATAATCTCATTAGTCATTACTGTATTGTGCATGCCCAATGTGACTTAAACGTGGGCAAGTACTTGTACTACAGTACAATACCCAAGTACGAGACTGATGGAATCTGGAATTGGCTTTTTCTTTCTTCTCATGACTAATTCTTCATGCACATGTGAAAAGGGAGAAAATTATACCCAAAAGATCTCATCAAATAGTCTTAGTCAAACAAGCTAAATTTTAACATTGTGCAAGTTGATTAACTTGTGCGAAGATTGGTGGATAGTTAGATTCTTTCTGTTGTACATTTCGTGCTTTTTGTATCTTCCTCTGTCTTCTCCTCTCTTGGGTTTGGGTATTGTATAGTAGGTTAATCATTTTATTAAATAGATCAACGTCGCCTTGTTGTTCTCCTATTTTATTTCTATCATATTTTTCAATAATTCGAAGAGTATCATAATTGAAATATATCAAACCAAGATTGAACTCTAGATAAGAGATAAGTTCAACGTCGCCTTGTTGTTCTCCTATTTTTTTTCTATCATATTTTTCAATAATTCGAAGAGTATCATAATTAAAATATATCAAACCAAGATTGAACTCTAGATAAGAGATAAGTTTAGCTTAACAGAGGTAAGATGATTTAACTTATGTTGAAGTTTACAAAATCATTGTGTCTTGTTTTACTAAAGGTAATCATGATTTGACTTAGGTTTAATGATTTCATAAGAAACAAGATCATCTACATATATATGAAGTGCTTTTGTTAATTCAAAAGTAATGGAATTTGCTATAACGTTGGATGGTACAACGGAAAACGTAAAGCACTACGTTATGCATTTTCATTGTCAAAAAATAATTATGAGTTGTGCAAAGATCACAATTTTTTTTGCCATAATTCTAATGTGATAGACTATAAGTAGCCGTTTATCACTTTCAAATAAATCTATAATTTTTTATCTGTTACTCAAAGCTTACTACATCATAATTATGGCAAAATTGGGGCATTTTCTCTATAATTATATGGTTATACCTATGAGTGTGGTCCAAAAGTGTTTCATTGGAAAAATATAAATAGCCAGGAAAAGAGATGAGACTAAAAAAAAGAACCAAGAAGATTTGAGTACATCAAACTTGTAAAGTTGAATTTATTCAACTATGTGTTGGTTTTAATCTATGCCAAATTTGCTTGTAATTCAGCATTTAGAAATCTTGTATTTAGGTGGGAATAATGTAAGGGTCATGTGTGAGAGAGTGTGAAGATTTGATTAAGAGTGTGCAACAAGAAATGACTCACAACTGATTCACGAGTGGTGACTCGCAAAACTGTAGCACACATGTGAAACATACAGGAAATTGAAGGGTCAAGATAGCTGGATCATTACAGGACAAAACGTATAGTCTGGCCAGTTTGGTAATTGGCGACTGGAACTCGCGACTCATCCCAATCGCGAAATGAGTCGCCAGTGCACCTTGTTCTAATGAAAACTGACTTTTCACATTTCTCTTCCTACCCTACTATAAATACCCTTATACCCACGATATGTAAAGAGTTTCCAGAGAGAATTTTGAGAGAGAAACCCTAGAGAAAAACAAGATTGATTCATCCACAATATTATACATTTGGTTCTTCAAATTCCTCAACTCTCACCCTCTCTATTGTCATACCTATGAGAGGATTATAAACCAAATCCTTACCTCACCAAATTTAGAATAGTGAGAAGGTTCTTGGTGTTTGGCTTGGTGTTTGGGAAGCAATTTAAAAGAGAACCAATTCATATTTGTTGATGCAATGGGCTAATTGCGGGATCCAATAAGCTAGAGAAGACACAGTTCGATGTAACCTTGTTAGAGCAAGAAGCTTGGACAGCTTAGGTGCATCGGGTAGATTAGGCTAGGAGGGTCTATTGTTATCCATGTATCCCAACTGATTTTCTAGTGGATCATTTACCGCTTGGAGGGCAGCGGAGAGGTTTTTCGTCGAGTTTTTCGGTTTCCTCTTTAATAACACATGCCGGTATTATCTTATATTTTCATCTCTCTTTCCCTTATTTTTTGCTTTTAATTACTGCTGAGTTGTGATTAAGATATGGCTTAGAGTAGTTTGCTTATTTGGGTATTACTTATATTTCATATTCTGCACATATATTGTTTGAATATAAGCTTGTATTGGATATTTTGAATTTGAGGGTCTAAACAATCACTTGTATTTATACACTAAGTGAGCTTTCAAAACTTACTTAGTAGCATTATTTACGTTGTAATCTGTCAAAAAATAAATGGAAAAGCTATACAGAAAGCTAAGTTACGATCCTAAATACAAAGAAGAAGGTAGTCAAATAAATTAACGAGCAAAACAAGAAAAAGAAAAAGAAAGTAAGACTAATTGATTTAGAATACTTGCAATCACTCCCCCTGAGTGTCGATGCCAAGAATCCATTGTATAATTTAGTCCTCAATATACATTGGTTATACCTCACACACATAAGATGATTATTTTCAATAGGTGTATACATCGACATGTAATTGTTGAAATGAACATCCACCATATACCGAAATTGATCTCTCATCTTCACGTTGGCTACAACCATTTTTATTCCCGTATCTTACTAAAGAGAAAATCACATTGAATGTTAGAGATTCACTTTTATTTTTTTTTCTTTTCAGTAAAGATGTTTGAAATTGCTACTACAAATTTGGCAATAAGTAAATCATATATCAATTCCAAAAGATAAGAAGAAACAACTCTAGTAGGTGTAAAAGAGACACTAGCAATGCATGTGACATGACACATGTCATCTTCCGTTGGTGGTTAGAGGTCAAGGCTTCAAAAATATTTGTAACCAAACATTTTCCATGTTCTTATTTAGTGGAAACAGTTTGGCTCCAAACATGTTTGTAGCCTTGGGGCTCAACCACCAATAGAAAGATGACATGTGTCTTGTTTTGTACAATGCACATGACTCGATTGTTTAGTTGGGCTAAATGAGTCATATGCATTGCACATGATATGAATGAATGTCATCTTCCACTTGGTAGTTGGATCCCAAGACTCTAAATATATTTGAAGCCAAATTTTGTTCGTTTTGTTAGGCTTGGCTAGTGTTTTAAGCCAATAGGTACATTGGGTCGAATCTGTAAGTGTTTTCATATTAAGAGTTACAAGGTTTTTTTTTTTTTAGAAGGAAGACACTGAGTTATTTTATTCCAAAATGGTGGCTATATCAACATGAATAAAAGAGAAAACTGATTGTCGAACATCCTCCATCCATATTACATTATCTAGGTAATTTACTACTAGTTTAGTCAAATAATGTGCAACTTTGTTATCCTCTCTCTTAACATGAGAGTAGGATAATTTAGAAAAAATGTTCTAAAAAACACACGTATCCGAAATAAGCAAACCACAGGAAGACAAGCTCCTCTTCAAACCATTCATCACAATGCTTAAGTCACCCTCAATTACCACTCTGTCGCAGGCAACCAAAAATAAAACATATACTCCTAAAAATATATGTAGTAGTGCGAGTAAGGATCGTTCCTAAGAAGAGTATCTAGCGTAGTTCTATGCTACGTGAACAAGGAGGGGGGGTTGAGTATAATGAATACAATTTTAAGAAAAAACAACTAAAGAACAATTCAAATTAAAGTATCGAATTCAATCAAAAGAACAAATCTTGGTCTAAGTCAACATCCACCACCAGAATTTTACAACTGATGATCAATGCAAGTATATATCAATTCACACTTTGAATATTCACCATTGGAACTATTTTCCTATCTCTCCTTAGTCACAGTTAGTTAGAAAATAAGAGATCTAATAAACCCTAACTACTAAACAACCCAAGACAAGCGCTAAAGCTTTAATCTAGTAGCAGCCTTAAGAATTAGAGAGATCGATGAAACTAAACAACACAAACACAAGTGGTTGTATTTAATTTAATCGAGCATTCTTCCTAAGATCCAATAATTTCTGACGCAACAAATCATTAAATCTTGGTTGCTTCACAAATTAGAGAGATCAAACAATTACAGATTTGATATCTAATATAGCAGTAGATTGCAACAAATAATAAACTAGTAGGCCTCCTAGTAATTAAACGAGACAATCATGAAAATAGGCATAAAAGAACATCTGATATACAAAGCATAGATTGAACAATAAAAACAAATTAGATCTCATAGTTTTATTGATTTTGAGGTTTTCATTTCCTTCAGCCAAGTATAAAAGTTTAGCCAAGCAGGGTATGACAGAAACTAAAAGGAGAAGTGAGGGGAGAGAAAGGCATGTGTATCCAATCTGATTTCTCCTCCCCTCTTTTACACGTTAATTCCCCCTTTTCCAAGCCTACGGAATCTCCTAAAAATATTCTAAATAATAATATCCAATCTAACTAATTAAGGAAAATATTAAAAATAAAACAAAGTTCTAATATAACTAGGAAAGTGGTGTTTTTTCAGTTGGAATTTTCGTGCACCAGATCTGGAAGCTTCTAAAAATAAACCACATCAACTATTAGAATTTCAAGCAAATGAACATTTCAGAACATCAATAGTGCAGGTGCAGCAACTTCAAGCCCGATTTCGACCTTGATGCAGCCAGTATCTCTCAAAACTCAAAACATGAAAGTTGTAGAGCTTTTTCTTTGCATTCCATCGCATCTTTCATCTCAATTAGAGCTCTGATGAGAGAGTTATGCCTAGATTACAAACGATGTTGAAACTGTCCAAAATCACCCAATTAGCTATGTTTGCACTTAATGCCTCCATTTGCATCCTAAATCAAAATATAAGAATAATTAGTACATTTAAGCACCAAATAAGTATAAAAGACTAAACATTAAGGGAGAAAAATATGACAATTTGCATTCTCATCATTTCCCATGTTAGGTGGGCAGGTAATAAACCTGCGCATATTTTAGCTCAATATGCCAAAGGGTTAGATAGTTTTGTAGCTTGGGTAGAGGAGGATTCAGTTATCATTGAGTCGGCTTTGGCTCAAGATGTATTGAATTTATATTCATCTTAATAAAGTTACTAGTCATTTCATAATATATATATATATATAACAGTGGAACCTCTGGAATCCTACTATATATAGTGATTTTCCTCAAAAACTCCTAGTCCACATGAACCAAAACCCTCTCGCACTCTAATGAACCTCCTCAAAAATTTTTAGTAGTGAATTCAGTAGAAAGGATCTTTGTGATTTCAAGAAAGGTTTAAAGCTCAAAGAGTTAATAATAATACACACTTTGTTAGGCACAAGGATGATTTTTTAACCTTTACTTTCAAGAATAAGGCTTCAAGATTTGATTTTTCTCACCAAAAAAAAAAAAAAAAGCTTCAAGATTTGATGTTTTTAGCTCCAATGCTTCCTTTGTTATTGGATTTGTGACCAAAAAAAAAAAAAAAAAAAAAAAAAGAAAAGAAAAAAGCATGCACTAGTATGGTTGGCACTGATATGGAAATCCATGCGTTCTCAATGTATTCTTGAATTTTCGGTGTATATCTGTTGTACTACCACTTTGCCTCCAACAAATAGGATCTACATAAATCTGCCCACTGAAAATTTTATAGTGGAACCATGAATTAGTGGCAGTATAATACAATGAATTCAAGAAGAAAATGTTAATGATTAATATTGATAAATTTAGAAGTCAAGTCCATACGACTATTTTGAGGTATCTAATGATGTGAAATCTGTGTTCCTTAAGGGTATCAAATGCCATTTCCTTAATTGAATTATGAAGGGCAAGGAAACATATCTTCATATAATATGGGAGTTGATTCATTGCATTGATATCCCATTTGGAGCCCCAGGAGGGGTGGCCTAGCGGTAAGGATCTCACGCACATGCGCAATCATCCCTCATTTGAACCTTGGCGAGTACTGAGAATGGGAGGTGGGAGCACTCATGCGTTGCACCTTACTACTAGCTCTCTTGGGGTGCTAGGGTGAGGTTTGTGGCACCCCAATCAGAATAGCTATGACTCAATCCAATATTATCTAACAAGAAGGTGCTCCTATGGTCACACACAAGAGGGTGAGTCACACATGGTTGCCCCTGCCCCCCTTCTATTTATCAAAAATCTGGAATAACAAAAAGTACCCATGAGTCTATATATCAAGATAGCTTTGAAGCAGTTGAGTAGTAGTGTCATTAATACCAATAATAATTTTATGCATCTAATATGTGCATTGTTTCCTCTCAAAACTCTCAAAATGTGAGAACCTCACAATTATGGGACCCATCTATTATTGATAGAATGACGATTATATCAAACGCATGAGATGTCTTCTCTATTATTTCAAACCTCTCAACAACATCTGTGAAGGGTTCAAGTTCATCCTAAGTGCCATATACATCGTAAACATCATATATTGTTGTTATCAAGGCGTTGACCTTTGTTGTCTTTCTCCTTCAATATCCAAACTGGGGCTGAAATATTGTTCCCACTATCCAAAAAAAAAAAAAAAATCTCCATCAGCTAGCCTATACCTCCCAAAGCTCAACTTCTCTGCAAGGTTTGTGCTCTTCCACCACCTTTGTTTAAAACAAAGAAGAATAGACGAGTGTCAAAATTATAGCAATTAATCACCTTTCAGATTAGATCTGCTTGGTGGGCTGCTTGTACCATATTGAAATTCAATTCTGAAAACTCAAGCAAGATAGGGTTCATGTCTTGTCTGCTTCTATGTATGTCAAGGAATGGCTCGCCATAGCGGCAAGATTTTTATCTTTATTTTGGTTGACATATTCTTTTAGATGTTCGTTTGAGAAATTTCTTGCTTCTTCCAAGATATTTTCACCTGCTATTGAAAGGAATGAGGCTTCATACAATGATAGCATACCCCTCGTATCCTCATAGAGGCATGCCTTGAAATTCTCTCTCTTCCTTAAAACAATTGAAAACTTCTGCAATAAACAGCACAAAAAACAACATTCCTTAACTACATATAACATGTTTGTATACCAAAAAATAAAAAAAACTTCAGTACAATTCCTTACCTTAGCTTTCTCAATTAGATTCACTCACGTAGTTGTATTATTTAAATGATATATGTAAACAATATTAGTTACGCTCTATTTGTTTTGAAGAAGAATATTTTTCGGAAAATGTTTTCCCATTTCTTTGTGTTAGTTTGTAGGTGAAATATGGTTAAACTTGTAAAATATTTTCCGTTAACCTTAAAATCCTTTATAAAAGTTGTAAAACACTTTACCTTTAAAATTTTGGGTAAACACTTTACAAAAACACACTATGGCTTCGCTCACTCCATTTGGTGGCTAGGTCACCCGTCCGGAGATTTGAGCCACCGCTTCGATGGCCAGTGTCGTCATTTAGAAAACTGGTGTTGGTGATTCGATCATTAAAAGGCATATTTTTTGACAACCAATGTCAGAGGTTCGATAATCGAAGTTGTTGTTCCAGTTGTCGGAGACATCATTTTGGCCATTGATACCAGTGGTCTGTTCATTGAAGACACAGCTCTGGCGGCGGCCACTAGAACCATTGTTATGGTTGTTAGTTTCGGCAATCTAGTCATTAGACCTTTGGCATCGGGGACTCTGATGGTTGAGCCACCAATTTTGGTGGTTTGCTTGAAAAAATTAACTTAGCATAGTGAACGCCTGAAAACGTTTTAATGGATTTCTAAATGTGTTATGGATATTCTCATGTGTGCGTTGTTTTCAATTTCAACACATAAGAATTTTGGTTTAAGCACCAAGCCATCATTATCTTTGTTGATTTCTTGAGACAATTACACTAAGGGGAGATTTAAGTTGAAAAACACCTTTTTTTATGCATGATAGAATATCAATCAAGTGAGACATTATTACAACCTAGTGAGAGATTGTTGTATATATACTATATAGGAATATATAAGAATAGGTTGTAATAATGATGATATAAGTTTAGAGAGTATTCACTTGTAAAATGAATAAAATGGAATTTTGAGATTTGTAATTTTTTTTGTTAATTCATGTTCCAGGATGTTCAATCTATCAAGACTTTTGCTTAATTGATTGAAGTAGTGAGAAAGGCTTCTCAATTAGCCAAAGCTTTTGCTCAATTGATCGAAGTGGCCAAGAAAATTGATCTAAAACTTCTGCTTGACTCGATATATTGATGCTCGATTCTTGTTCGATCAATTAAAAAGAGCCTTTAATTGATGCTCAATTCCTCTCAATCGATTAAGCTTCGTAAGACTATTTTTGCAAAATTTGTGGTAACCGTTCTAAATGTTGGGAAATGTTTTAAATCTTATGAACAGTTTTACAAGGCATCTTAACTCTCCATTCATACCTCTTGAAGGGAAACAACCACATGTGTATATATAAGTTAATGTTCACTTAATAGATTATTGAATAGAAGAAGTTTTCTCTCTCCCTAAAATAGTTTCTAAAAAACACAATAAATCTTGTGGATATTCTTCAAAATTGCTATTTGTAGAACTCAATAACTTGGTTGTATTATTGGGACAAATTTGTAGAAACTTTTTAGCAACTTGTGTATAGGGACAAATATTGTCTAAAGATAACATTTAATTATACCTCCAAGTCAATCAAAATTTCTGTTTACTTCATTTTATTCTTTCATTATTACTCTTTGATATTATTATTACTCTTTGATTGGGTGAAATCCCAAACAGGAAGAACAAGGAAACTAACCACTTCTGGATGTTTTAAGTGAGAAAGGAACTTTAGATGTGACAGGTACTCTAGCGAAATTGTGGATAGGGAGTGAGTCAAGGAGGGTATGAGCCATTGACAAAGGTACTTGGAAAAGCTACTGTAGTTTTTGGGTGGAATGAGTTACTTGAGGAACATTTACTTCAGACACACATAGCAGAGATTTGCAATTGGCACGTACCCAGGCACATGAATTCATGACCCTTATAAAAGAATATTCTCAGATTGTATCATAGCTTTTTAAGATAAAGGTTGTAACTTGTTAGTCGTAACGTGTATCGCATTAGTGTAAACTATCATGTGCGAAAGTGTCCTCTTTTTTCTACCAAAAAGAAAGTGTCCCCTTTTTGGGCCCATTACAAGGATACGGCCACGTGGCTCGCAGTATTAGATCTTTTTCGGATGTCACCTTCGATAACAAGTCAATAACATCCAGCAAATGCTTTAAATCGGTAGTTTGGATTCGGGTAAATTATTGCACGTGGATCCTACATGGAAAAGTAACAAGAAGTAAAATATGTTCACTTTTGGGAGATAATCTCGAATCCACGCATGTTCTTTAAATCCAAATGAAGAACAAGCATGAAATCCATAAAAAATAAAGACAAAAGCTTGTAATTTTATTAATATGAAAACTGAATTACTTTGAAGGTTATAATGCCTTTCCTTTTAATAGAAAATCAGTCCTAGGGTTCTAGGAGACATTTAGAAAATCCTGAAGCACTTTTAGAGTAGCTTGGAAAACACCCTATATAAAAACTCTAATTATATTCTACCACATCATGTGGTACTTTGTACATTGTTAGATTAAAAAAAATTAAATCTTAATAATGAAGACATCCTTTGAGAAAAATAACAGGAAAATCACCCTTTTTATAAAAAAATTAAAAAAATCACCCTTTATTAGTGGCATCGATAACCCTTTTAAATGTATAAATAAGATTAAGAAATCCCAAGTGACTAATCTTTTTCAATTAGCACAACAGTTATTCAAGATACCCAAAAATGGTTTACTTTTGTAACTTGGATAAATTACATTGCATGTAGATCTTACTTTTAGATTTTTGGTTAAAGTAGTTGGAACTGGAGGCTTATCTGCTTATTTGTGGAGCTTGTCCTAATGTGATCTTCTATCTAATGTTTTGGTCAAAAGTCCAATGCCAGTTAAGATACTAATGGACTGTTTAGATTGAGGAGGGAGGGAGAGGGAGCAAGAAGAGTAGATTAAAGTTGGTTAAAATTAAACTAATTTCTGGTTAACTCTATTATACTTCTCTTCAATCCAAACAAACCACAAATGCGATCGTCTATTTATGGTTTTTGTCAAAAGCAATTCAATCCTAGGATACTAAAAATTTCTCTACTTCTTAACGTGATAATTAAATTTTTGATTTGAACAAAATGACTCATATAAATTTATTATTAACACAACTTTTATTATGTACTATTAAAACAAATCATATTAATAACTATATAAAAAAAACTTATAAAATGTTAATCACTCAATTTTTTATTGTATGTCAAAGTAACCCTCTCAAATACAATAAGCTTAATGCAATAACAAATTTTGTAATATTTGTCACAACTATTTAGATGGTCGGTTGTGATTAGTATACAAAAAAAGTGATATTGGTGGTGTTTTCATGTGAAATTAATATTGCACTAATCACAATCTGTCAACTTAATAAATTGTGAAAATAAAAAATAAATTTTTTTCCAATACCATTATGAGAAAGTCTAGAAATCCTTAGAAAATCAAAAGATATAGAAAGGTTAAGAATACAATTTTTGTACAACAACTATTGTTACAACTCTAATATATCGATTTTGAGTGACGGAGAAAAAATCCATATAAAAGTGATTGCCTATTGCTAATAGTCAACTACTTCAACAAATTTTAGCAAAATTTGTGATCGTAGAAGAAATTTATATACAAGTATTGCCTCAAATAAAGATAACTTTTCTTACGTAACAAAACTTTCGTGGAGGAAAGTTACTGGCCAAAAATATCTTGGATAACATTGGCTGTGATCATTATCCTTCAGATTTATTATCGTCGAATTATATTAAAGGAATAACCTTCTAGAATAAAGTAGACAAAAGAATATTTTTGACCCTTAAAGTGTGGAATTGTTTTTATTTTAGTCCTTAACATTTGAGCAAAAAAAATTTTTTTGATAGGTAATCAAAAGAAATATTATTAATGAACTAATTCATTTTCTTATTGACCCTTATATATTTTAAAATTTTTACTTGGGCCATATGATTGATTCAGTATCTATTTGGCCCTTTACGTTTCAAATTTTTATTTTCATGAAAGACTAAAATGAATTGTCAAAATGAAAATTTAAAATGTGAAGGTTGAAACAAAAAACTAAATCAAACACAAAGGATCATAATAATAATTTTAACATGTAAATGATCAATATAAAAACAAAACCAAATATGAATAACTAAAATGAAAATTTTAAAATGTAAAGAGCTAAAATAAAAATAACTCTGAACTTTAATGACCGAAAATGTACTTTAATCAATTAGTGACTAGTCATAATTAAGTAACTTCCTTCGGGAACAATTTAGCAAAACTTCCATGGAGGAAATATTAATACTGGGTAGCCTTTATTCCTATAGTATTATTGGCTACAAAATATTGTGAACCCTTGGTCCTCTGCATTTAGTATTGCCAAAGACTAATTATTAGTACATACACTAAATTCTAAAATAAATTGACAAATTATGTCAAAGTAAAACTGTGTCAAGTAAAACCACCGCTCTTCCTTGGTGTGATGGTCACTCTACAAGTATAAATGTTTGTTGGGTGTAGGAGGTAAGGCTGAGGTTCAAGTCTTCAGGAGAAAGCTTCAACCACATATACACTTAGATTAAGTTAAAACAAAACTCTTGTGCGCTCATTGACATGTGAGCCCCACAGGTCAGGCCCACATGTCAATGAGCGGATGTGAATCCCTTTCAAAATAAAGACATCTAATGAAGTAACCTCATACATTAAAAACTATTGTGAACCCTGCCCTACTTTTTATGAAAGTAACATAATAACCTTGAATAAAGACAATTTTTCATACTCCATTGCTAACTTTTAATAGTAATGCTAAAACCACAACTTTTGTTATAACTTGCCTATATGGCATGTTGTGATTTGTGAATAGTAGAGTAAAAATAATGTCTATTTAAGTCCACAACTCCGCCACTCACAATGACTTGCCACTTAAGCAAGTTTTGCCAAAAAATTTAGTCCTAGTATTACTCAAACTTTTAACACACGAGAAAAAATTCCATGGATAAGGCGTTGCCTTTATTGACCACAAAATATTATGGAGCCTCTCTATCCGCATGGTATTATTCTGCCCTGAATATTGTGGACCCGTGCTATATAGCAAGTATTGAGAACGAGTAGCTAAATAATCACGTTTTTAACGAAGTTCTAGATTTTTAATTACATAGCAACTGTAAGTATTGAGAACGAGTAGGTAAACAATCACGTTTTTAACGAAGTTCTAGATTTTTAGTTACATAGCAACTATAAGTATTGAGAACGAGTAGGTAAATAATCACGTTTTTTTTTTTTTTCATCAAAAAAAAAATAATCACGTTTTTGATGAAGTTCTAGATTTTTAAGCTGAGTTTGGATACGGATGAAAAAAGGGCGTCAGTGTTCAGCGTTTTTTTTTTTTTTTTTTTTTTTTTTTTTTTTTTTTCTGCTGCTGTACGGGTCAGGGGACAAAGGTTACTGTTCATGCACTGTGCATGAACAGTAGCCCGCTTTTGCTGACTTTCAGCACATTTGTGGGTTCCGTATACTGTTCACGGGACCCACAAACTTCACTTTACTTTTCCACGACACTATTCACACATTTAAAAATTATTTTGGTACAGTGTTTTCAGTTTTCAGTTTTCAGCAATAAGCTCTATCCAAACGGACCCTAAGTTACATAGCAACTATAAGTATTAAGAACGAGTAGGTAAATAATCACGTTTTTGATGAAGTTCTAGATTTTTAATTGCATAGAACTTACATGATTATTAAATTGTTTAAATTATAAATTTTCGTAGTTTAAAATTATATATAAAATATAAACTTATAAATAATATCATCATATAGTAAACTAACCTTGTGAGCACGTGCTCAAATCCTTTTCTATATTTTTGGGTAAAGGTTAATAATTTGCATCTATTATAATTTTTTTTTAATTTTTTTTCAAACAAATAAAAATGATAACTTATAGAGATAAGCAGTAACTGTAATTTTGTTTTGAACATAAAGGAAAAAAAAATCCTAAATTTTAAGAGATCTCTTTTTTAATTTTAAATGAAAATTGTTATTTGAAATTTATGACCCTATTTTTAAATAAAGTTACCCTTTATTAGTGAGGCTGTTTTTGAACTATATAAATGTCCAGTTGAAAGAGAAGAATCCTCTCTATATAGTATAGATAATCCAACTGACACAAAATTTAATATATGTATTAAGAAAATAAAGAACATGCAATTTTGAAGTAAACTTAGAATGTTGGTGATTATTTCTTGGAATAAGTATTTTTCTTGTATTAGATGGGATGAATTCTGAAGTAATTTGTACTCTGGAATTTTGAAAATTGAATTCTGAAGTAAAACTGTAAAAATGGAAAAATTGAAACATTTTAGATTGCTTGAATTTTGTCTATAGGAGTTGTTTGTAACTGCATTTGATGAAAATGGGTAGTGCCTACGAGAAAATGTTCCTAATTAACTTGTAACGTGCTTCATTATGATTTATTAAATTTATAATAGGTTTAGTTTAAGAATCTTATTAGTCATTAATGAATAAAATAATATATATGCTGGAGATTTTGGGGTTAATATTATTATTGCATGAAAGATGATAACGTGAGTATACAATTGAATATATATTTAATGGTGTAGATACCCTATTTCGTTCCTCAATCATGATTCATATCTTTTTGTAGGTGCATCCCCCAATGGTGAACTAATTGAACGAGCATACACTCTCAAATCTCTCTCTTATCTATTGTGTTAATTAACTTTGCTCTTAATTTTATTTCTACTCATGCTTTCATATATTCTTCAACTCTATTTTATCAAATTCTGAATTCTAAAATATACAAAAATTCTCATTTTATTTCTTGTCCAAACTCCAAACTCCACATTTCTATTTAAACTGACTGTGTTTTATTTTGAAGTTTAATCACAAAATCAAATTTTCACTTTGTCCAGCATTTGATAACATTTGATTTTTGTGTTTAAAAAAAGAAAGGAAATTAAAAAGAGGAAAAAAAAAATAAACAACAACAACAACAACATCAAAACAACAAAACAAAATCTAGTGCTGCTAGTGAGGGTGAGACGTAAACTGTGCAGTGATGCTACAATGTACTCCACCTGCAAAATCAAACAAGAAAAATTCTCATGCTCGGTCTTGGCATTGAAAGTATGGAAGAGACAATGCCAACGGCTAGCAGCTTAGAAATAAAAGGCAAGAGGTTATGAAAAAAAGGGTGGCTCTCCAGTTTTAAAAAGGAAACTCTTTGAGGGAGAGAGACTCAGAGGCCCTCTGGTATTCATTGAAAATCCCAAGTCTCTTGAGAGGAGAGGTAGAAACACAGAAGATACACAAACATTCAAATAACCTTTCCTCTCCAAAAGTTTTTTTACCATTTTATGTCCATTTTTATTGTTCTTGATTTGTATTTGAATATTTGAATTTAGTTTAGTGATAAAAATAAGGTGAAATTACATTATTAGTCCCTATAGTTTATCCCACTCCAATTCAAATCTTTATCCTAAACCAGTACAAAAAAATCTCCATTTGCATTATGATTTATTCATCAATACAATATTTACAGTCACCAGCAGCAACAGTACTTGCACTTCAAGGCCTACCTGCACTTTTTTTTCCCCCCTTCAAGGCCTACCAGAACTTCACCCATGGTGGGTCGACGTTTGGCTCAAGGACAAGGTACTGGAGGTCTAGAATGATCAACGGTGCCACGTCGGATGAGGACAAGGTGACTCTAGTGTACAAGTTTAAAGATATCTGCGAGCTTCTAAGATCGTCACATGCGAGTATTGTGAATGAGGTCTTGGAGTTTATATTCAAGCACCTCGACAACAAGAGCCCCATTGTTAAAAAAAGGTATGATTGTGATTATGAATTTGTGTTTCTGTTTGTGTTTTTGATTTGTGGTGCTTGGATTTGGCATTTAGGTTGGGTAGTAGAATAAAGAACTTGGGTTTTAGGTATTTGGTTGTTGGGAAATAAGTTTTTTGAATTTTGTTGTTTTAAGTTTTGTTTGATGAATAATCTTTTTCTTAATTTTTTTTAATTATCTAATGCAGCTCAAGATGTTAAGAATCGTGTGAATTGAGTTGTTTTATTACGTTGAAATTATCTTCAAATCCATACAATGAAAAACATCAATGTACCATGGGTGAAGTGCAGGTAGGCCTTGAAGTGCAGGTACTATTGCTGCTGGTGACTGTAATTATTGTATTGATGAACAGATCAGATTGCAAATAGGGTTTTTTTTGTATTGGGTTAGGATAAAGATTTGAATTGGAATGGATCTAGTTTCTTTCTTGTGTAAATTTAATTTTGTAAGTTTTTAATATATAAAAATTTCACATCTTTTAAAAAATGCTAGGTCAATATTTTGTTAGTCACGTAAGCAACACTACTAACAGAAGTTAATTGAAGGACTTATATTGCTCATATTGAAAACTTGAAAGACCAATTGTGCTCACTTGAAACTTGAGATTCCAATTACGCACATAGGATAAATTTCAAGGACTAATAATGTAGTTTTGCCTAAAATAGAATAAGGCTTCTTAGATAGATTAGTATTATTATTTATTTGTATTCAAGTTAATTCCTATGTTTTAGAATAGGATTGCTTCCTATGTTTTAGGATTTGTTGATGAGTTTATTTCATTATTGGTTATTTATATATGTTTAAAATGCATTAATAACATTCTCAAAAAAACAAAAGCATTAATAAGAATTATGTAAAAAATTAACTCAAAATATATATTTTCTCTCTAAGTCGAGGAGATTGGTCATCTTGACTAACTATTTTATATTCAGTAAACTATCCAAGTTCATAACAGATTGAATAATATTTTTGAGAACCAAACTCAGCCATGAGGGGAGACAAGCAAAACTCCAATCCTAATCAAACCCAAAATCCCCATTCAAATGAATCAAATGCAAACTTAAACACCTTTCCTGCATAAGCCACAAACCCCAAATCTCCAAACACAAACTCCCAGCCAGCAAACGCTACTGTACAGATCGATCAGAATTCACAGCTGCTATCGCTGCAACAAAACCAACCATACCGCCCTGGACCTGGAGAGTTTCACCGTTGCTGTCACTGCAAAAGGCCCAACCATACCATCAATGGATGTCGCTCGAGCCATCGTCAGATTCTTAGTAGAAAAGGCTGGGTATATATCTCTCACCTCTCATTAACTAGGTTTTCTTTAGGCTAGTCTTGTAGTTTATGCCATGATTGATATAAGGGTTTAGCCAAAACCAAAGTCAACGTGCATTGCAAAGAAAATGACAAAACCAAACTAGTTCATGGGCTGAATCTCTAGGTTTATTATTGTCAAATGATGTCAAATAAAGACAACTACATAACCTTGTCTGCCACAAAATATTGTGGACTCTCACTTTTCTAGAGATATGGTGTCTATAAATGGAGACCGTAAAGTTGTGATTTACAACTATGCTTTATGTTGGCTTTATTCCATGACAAAAAGTGTTGTATTTGCATAAATTTGTTTCCTTAGATTTTTGTAGGATTTTATTGTATTGGGTTTAGTATTAAGTCGGTGAAGAATCGAGCATAAAATGAACAATTAGTCGATTTTGTTACTGTCTCGCTAGTAGCTAACCCACAAAAGAGCCACGCGTGAAGCACATGCTGGAAGCTGAAAAGTTGTGCTAGCCTGGAGGGTTTCACGAGTGTCTCGCGGGTAAGGCCACCCGTGAGATACCTGTGAAACTCTCTGCTTGGTGGTTTTTTTAAGTATGACTTTCTTACCCTCCACCCACACTATATATACCCTCATTACCCACAAATATGTAAGGAGGTCATTCAAAGAGAAAAACTCTAGATAGGTTTTCAACAATACACACACCCATCTTTTAAAGAAAGAGCTACTAATCCTTAGTGAGAAATCATCCTAGCCTCTTCTCATTCCCTCTCCCATTGTCATACCTTGAGAGAAGATTTGTACCCAAACATAACCCACACCTTTTCAGGGTGTACAGAGTGTTTTGGAGATTTAGAAACTTTGGAGATTTGCCAAAAGAAGCCGGTGAGGCTTGGCGGATGCAATCGTGCGTATTACGGGATCTGAAAAGCTAGACAAGACACGGTTTTGAGAAGCCTTGTTGGAGTAGGAGCTCGGAGGGCTTAGGTAAATTGGGTAGATTAGGCTTGGAAGGTCTCTTGCTATTCGTGTATCTTAACTTATTATCTAGTGGTTCGATTTACCGCTTGGAGGGCAGCGGATAGGTTTTTTCACCGAGTTCTTCAGTTTCCTCTTCGATAACACATCGACGTGTTATCTTGTATTTGCATCTCTCTTCCCTACTCTTTTAGCTTTCTTTTTACTGTTGTCTTTTAATGAATATGGCTTAGAGTAGTTTTATTGTTTGTTCGCTCGCATTTACTCTATTCCACACATAGTTTTTAACACAAATCCGAGCTTTCAATTGGTATCAGAGTGGGTACACTTGTTTTGGTTTCATTACCTAAGTGTGATCCTTGACTCCTTTGTGTGTTTTGTCATGGATAGTATTTTGTATGCTTTTATGGATGTTGTTGATTGTAACATGCTATGTGTTTGTGAAAATGTCTCTATAAGTGTTAATCCTCATACTTGTAATGACATGTTACATGAATCTTTAAGTGTTGTTGTTGATATTCCAAACATCTAACTCTTGAAGAAAGAAACTAAGAAGTTTCATAAGAATTTGAGCAAGTTTCATTGTAAAAATTATGATTTGATTGCTAAACTCAATGAATCTAATAAATTGGTTGAAAATTATAAAATGCTTGCTGAAAATTCTCTTGAAAAGCTGAAAGAGGTTAAATGTTTGAATATGGACTTGGATGCTAAATTTGTTTTGTCTAACAAACTTGTTGATGAGTTAAAATGTGAAAATGAATCTCTTAAGATGCATGCCAAGTGTTTGATTGTTGAACCTATTGATAAAAAGGATGAAATTATTTGTTGTAATCATGTTATGGTACCCGATTTTGTGACTATTGTGTATTCTACCTCAAATGACAAATCGGTGTACATTCCTCCACACAAAAGAAACCAAAAAGTGGAGAGAAAGACTCTTAAGTCAAAGCCTTCGTTTAGGTCTAAACCTAAGGTTTTGGATGGATCTAAGTTTGTTCCAACTTGCCACCATTGCGGTGTGATTGGTCATATAAGACCTCAATGTTCTAACTTGAAGAGAGAACAAAATCATGTTGCTAGATCCCTTCCCAAAAAGCCTAGTAGATCTAAACCCATTGTTTGTCACCATTGTGATGCCTTTGGTCATTTTAGACTTCATTTCTCTAAGTTTCAAGCTCTTAAAAGAATCAAAAGAAAAGAGAAACTTGAGCTTCTTGGAAGTTATACTTAGTAAGCAAAACCAGATTTTAGGAAAAATGGTAAAATGTTGAAGAAAGTTTTTGATGTTCTTACCTCCTTATCTATGTGCATCTCCGGTTCTCATTCTTTCAACTCTTGTCTCACTTCTCATGAGACGCTCATTCCAAACAATCATTCCGTTTGGATGAGATAGGGTTCCTATGGTTGAGCTTATGCTCGTTTGGTCCTTGATCTAATTCTTTTGATCTTTGTATGATCCTTTATGCATTAGATGCTTCATTGTCATGCATTTATGCATCATACATCTCTTTATATGCATTATTTTTTGTTGTTTTTGCATTTGATCTTACTTTTATGTTTTGTTTTTGTGTGTGTAAAAATCCAAAAAAAAAAAACACATAAAAAGTGAAAATTTCAAAAAGTTTGATCGTTTATGTTTAAGTACGTGTCACATGTGAGTTTAGCCTAGTACTTTCGTACTAATGGCGTAGTGTATATTCGAGCCTAGCTTATTTTGTATGCACATCTATCTTTGTAAAAAAATCTTGAAATCTATGTGTGATTGTTGTAAATCAATCTTCAAGCTTGTCGTGAATGATTAGTTATTAGTTTTATTAGTCCTGAAACATGCATAGACTTGTACCTATATCTTTTCTCACGTTTTTATGTTTTTACTTAAAGAACTCAACAAATGTAAATCTCAAAATGAAAAGAGATAATGAGCTGCAAAATCCATCGCAAATACTAGTATTTGACTAGGAAAAAGGGAAAGCGACTTGTATCAAAATGTATGGTGTCTCAAAAAGCCAAAGGCTCACTCACAAAGTTGAAATATCAAAAAGTTCAAGCATCGATCTCAAAATAAGATGTATTTTGTTAAAAAATGATGAAATTTTATGATTTGTAAAGAAGCCAAATGAAAAACTTCAAAGAAATGTAATTATTTTCTTGTGGGAGATCATATATGTTCATTTCTATAATTGAGATAGTCCACTTGACTTAGTAGTAGTTGTGTATGACTTGATTGAATTGATCATTGAAGTTTCACTCTAGACTAAGGACTATTCCACACTTAATCCACACACATAACACATAAGTTTAATGTTCAAAGAATGCCTATTTCATTTGTGTGTTTGTATATGTTCAAATGTAATATGTGTGTACTCAACTTTATGTGGATCAAACCAAAAAGATTTTTGTTTTTTTTTTTTGTTTGCTTTTGGAAGTGATATGTATCATTCATGTTTTTTCAAAGTTTTTCAAGTTATTTATGTGTAAAAAACATGTTTTTTGGGTATTTTTGTGACCTATTTCTTGTGTAGGCTCAATTGGGAGTTAAATGGTCCAATTCTTAAGTTTTTCAACCTTGGACAAAAAGTTTCGCAACTGTTTCACGAGTAACTCGCAAGTAAGGCTTATCCATGAAAATTTCGCAAGTAAGCTTCTAGCGAAAATTCCCAGATCAATTTTTTAAAGGGCATTTTGTGGGATATTAGTTTTAAACTTTTCTCATCTTCTCCCAAAACCCTGTTTTAATGTTTCTACATCAAAACCCAACTAAATTCAAGTGTTTTTCATTCCATTAACATCTCTAAGGTAATATTTAATTCTTTTTATTGATTTTGATGCTTAGATTATGTTTTTGGGGGTTTTATGTTCATAGTTGAGATTTTTTTCAGATGGGAGTTGGAAAACTTAATTTTTGTCAATCTTTTTTATTGGGCTTTGTTTTAAATGATGTTTTGCTTTGGATGTTGGCCCCTTGTGGCAAAAATAACATGTATTTAGGCAAGATTTTCATATGTTCTTGCATTGTTTAACATACATGTGTAGTTTGTGCACTCTAAGTGTTTAATAAAATGCTTAAATGGCATTTTCTCGTTATTTTAGAGTCCGATAAGTACCAAACTTTGGGGATCAACATAATTATTTATGTTTATCATGTTTTTATCATTGGTGGTTTGTTTTATACACTTTGCCCCGTGAGTGCTTATTCATGCATTGGTCATGCATCTCACATACACTTGACATGTTTTGCATTCACTCATGCTAGTTAAGTCTTTTTAAATCTTTTAGCTCATATAACATGTTCTTGTGCCTATGTCATGCCTTGGTTTATATCTTGTTCCACATCCTTAGCATGTCATGTTTTCCTTATACTTTGTAGTATTGTCTTCCTAATATGTTTTTCCTTTTATTTGAGCATCATTTTCTCATACATCTTGCATCCCTCATGCATCTTATCCTTGTTCATGTCTTTTTTTCTTTCCCTCCTTCCTCTTGATTCATTTGTCTATTCGTGACAAAAAAGGGGAGTGTATACCGGTGTCTTTTGTCATTTCTATTTGACTCATGAGCACATTCTTATGGGGAGAAATTCTACATCGTGCACATTCATAGGGGGAGAAAGCCATAAGAGAGATGCATATACTAAAGGGGAGAAGACATTTCTTTTTTTGAAAAAACCTTGTTTTACTTTGTTTTATATTATGCTTGTTTTCTAGTTATTTTATGGTGCTTTGAGTTACTTTTAGTATCTATACTTTGTTGCTATCATTGCATCGTGTTTATGTGTTGGAACACACTTGTGTCCTTGTTGAATCTTGTATCCTTAATGCAAATACCTTTTATGTTTTGCATTGGCTGTGTGTTCTTGTGCCCTTATTGGATCTTGTATCCTTAATGCAAATACTTTGGTATTTCGCATTGGCTTTGTGTTTTGGACATGCATATATACTTATGTTTTTTATGCTTTAATGATTGCATGTTTGGATAATCATTTGCTTTGCTATATGATCATTGTAGTCATTTCTATATAGCTGTTTTGGTGTATGATCAAGTTGCTTATATGTTTCTCATCACGTTTACTTGATCCTATTTTACTTGTTACATTATACCTGTCCTTTTATTACTTGTTTTACCTTCAAGGTCTAATGTGTTTTGTGCAAGTGTTTCAGGTTAAAGGTATATATGTTCCAAGTGTTTCACAACTTCTAGATTTAGGTGTGAGTGAGTTTTGCCATTGTTTCCAAACTCACGTTTAAGTCTAGAGTCTGTTATAGGGTGTTTTGTCACAGAATAGCCAAAATGGGAGATTGTAAAGTTGTGATTTACAACTATGTTTTATGTTGGCTTTATTCCATGACAAAAAGTGTTGTATTTGCATAAATTTGTTTCCTTGTATTTTTGTAGGATTTTATTGTATTGAGTTCAGTATTAAGTTGGTGAAGAATCGAGTATAAAATGAAGAATCAGTGAATTTCGCGACTGTTTCGCTAGTAGCTGACCCGCGAAAAACCACGTGACAAGCACATGCTGGAACCTGAAGAGCCGTGCCAGCTAGGAGGATTTTGCGAGTGTCTCGCGGGTAAGGCCTTCCCACGAGATACTCGCGAAACTTTTTGCCTGGAGGTTTTCTTAAATGTGACTTTCTTACCTTTCACCCACACTATATATACCCTCATTACCCACAAATGTATAAGGAGACCATTCAGAGAGAAAAACCTAGATAGATTTTCAACAATACACACACCCATCTTTTAGAGAGAGAGCTACTAATCCTTAGTCAGAAATCATACTAGCCTCTTCTCATTCCCTCTCCCATTGTCATATCTTGAGAAAAGATTTGTATCCAAATACAACCCACACCTTTTTAAAGTGTAAAGAGTGTTTTGGATATTGGGAAGCTTTTGGAATTTGCCAAAAGATGCCGGTGAGGCTTGGTAGATGTAATCAGGCATATTGCGGGATTTGGAAAGCTAAACAAGGCACAGTTCCGAGAAGCCTTATTGGAGTAGGAGCTTGGAGGGCTTAGGTACATTGGGTAGATTAGGCTTGGAGGGTCTCTTGCTATTCGTGTATCCCAACTTATTATCTAACGGATCGATTTACCACTTGGAGGGCGGCGGAGAGGTTTTTTCACCGAGTTCTTCGGTTTCCTCTTCGATAACAGCATGTTATCTTATGTTTGCATCTCTCTTCCCTACTCTTTTAGCTTTCTTTTTACTGCTGTGTTTTAATGAATATGACTTAGAGTAGTTTTATTGTTTATTTACTCGCATTTACTCTATTCCGCACTTAGTTTAAGTTAGAGTAAAATCAACCGAGCCGTAATTTTTAATTTTATGGTCTAAATAGCTCTTGTGTTTTTAACATAAATCCGAACTTTCAGAGACAATGAATTAGATTGGATAGTGGAGAGTATGTTATAATATTAAAATTTTAAAACGAAAATTAATGTTAGGAATTTTTATTGAACTATAAATACCTCTTTTAATCATACCATTTCTTTTTATGAGTAAAGAAAGAACACAAGTGCACACTCACAATTAAAAGGAAAAGGTTGTCATCCAAAGGAACTTGCTATTTATTGGAATCCATTCAAACATCACCAATAAGTTATTGGGCTTCTCTATATATTTTTGCCTATTATCATGCTAGCCATCAACTATTCTTCCTTCCACCACAAAATTGGGTCACAAATGTAAAATATTATAAGACCCAATATTTTTATAAAGTCTATAATTTAGACTCATATTCAAATTATTTATTTTATGGAGCAAGTTAAAGTCTCTTTCTTTTTAAAGCCCAAGAATGCTTATTCTTAGCAAAATTTGAAAAACCCATGATTTAAATCCATGGAAAAAAAAGTTTATTAGTGGAATTCAAATCCATAATCAAAGCTCATAACTTAAATCCATGGCAAAACAATTTTATCAATGGAATTCAAATACATAATCAAAACCCATGATTCAATCTCATGGCAAATTATTTACCAAAAAGCTCAATTCTCATTGGCGATATCAAAAAACCCAGTTACCACTAGCAACATTAAAAAACCCAATTCTCATTATTAATATCAAAAAACCTAATTCTCATTGGCAATATCAAAAAGCCTAGTTCCCATTGGCAACATCAAAAAGTCCAATTCTCACAGGCAACATCAAAAAACCAAATTCTCACTGGCATTATCAAAAAACCCAGTTCTCACTAGCAATATTGAAAAGCTCAGTTCTTACTAGCAATATCAAAATCCTCAGTTCCCACTAGCAACATCAAAAAACCCAATTCTCACTAGCAATATCAAAAAGCCTAGTTCCCACTGATAACGTCAATAAGCCAATTATCATTGGTAGCATTAAAAGCCCAATTCTCACTGGCAATATCAAAAAGCTCAACTCATATTAATACCATTTAGTGAAAAACCTAATATTGTTAATACTTGGGAAATACCATACGATTGAATTACCTATGCCCATAACCACAATTGTTTTGAAAAAGTTTGAATGCTCATATGTTTCCAAATTCATGGAAAATTATGATTATTCTATGGTCATTATTCATAATTCTATGATAATTATTCATCCTACGAGTTGACCAATAAATTATGACATGATTATCGGGAACCATATACATTACTTATGATATAGAATTCATCATTTCAAAGATAGTAAATATTATTTACAAAATTATTTTGAAATACTTAAGCTTATGCTATTATTTTAAAAATATTACAACTCATTGCCCGAAGATCCATTACAAATATCTATCAAAACCCAAAACATCCACTAACAATAAGAGTCCATGAGGGATGAAAACCAATGGCAATATGTGTCATTGATGTCCATTTTGTAGTTTCAAATTTTTTATAAAAGGAGAATAAGCCCAAGTGAAAAGGGAATGAGCATAGCCTAGCAAGGGGTCCAGCATACGTAAGCAAGCCCAATCCAAAAATTCCAGCAAAAGCAGAGGACTAAAATGGACAACTAGCTTCTTTCTTATTCATCCTTGACCAAGGTCCTGCTAGAGACCTCCATAAGAGAACCAAATCTTTAAGAATGAACTATGGGTTCTTCCATCAACTTTCTGCCACTCTCTCCCTAACGTGAACAGTTCCCAAATGTTGTACTAGCAACTAAAGACTAATGAGTAATGGGATTTCATTATTTTCCTCAAGACTCTATCTCTAGCGGAAGGAAGCAATAACCAAGTTACTCAAATCTCAACAAATCAATTCCATAAATGCTGAAAATGTTCAAGAGTTTGTTCATGTGCCAAGCCTATGAATCCTAAAGGGAAAATTTGGGAAAATGTGGTTTGGGGGGCATAAAGGGATGTCTAGGGGAACTCTCTAAAGTGGGCTTAAAACTTGACACCTAGCTTGGGGTGTTGAATCCTACTTCCTAGGGTCCAAATCTCAGTTGTAGTACCAAGATTCTTCCTTAACACCTGCATTAATCCTATTGGTTAAACATAGCCTTAGAAATCTCAACATTTAATGCAAGATTACCCAAATATTCACCCTTGCATCATGTTGCCCAAAGAAGCATGGCAATTCCAAAAGAAGATCAGCCATTTATAACTAAATCTTAGGATGGATAGTCTTCCATTCTGCCTCCTAACCAACCTTATGTTTTTGGATTTTTTGCTAATCACCCCCTTATGCTCCACTATAAAAGGGTAATCACATCAGCCCCACAAACACATACCAACCCCTCTGAAAATTTTGTTATTCCTGTTACTTTGCCATATTTTAGCTTGTAGTTTAGCTCTCCCTAGCTCATAAATCATCCCTCTTAGCCCACACTCACTTAGTCTCAAACATTCCATTTCCCTTTTCTGCATATCCTAAGTTCATAAATGCTTCTTATTCAGTCATAAACAACCAACTTCCTCATTAAAGACTTAGTTTTAGCACTATTCCCACCATCCCATTACAAGCTTACGCACCCACTCACTCAAAACAACCCTTACTACTCCACATACATATTCTATAAGAATCTTGGTTCAATATCTGCTGCAATGAGCTGGAATCTCTCTCTCCCTTCACATCATGCCAAATAATCATTTTCTTCTCACCATGGAACCATTGATCTTTACTTTTTGTTTTTCTATTGAATGATATAATGTGTTTGTAACAATGAAATATTTCCTCATATTAATGTAATAGTAGCAGAAAGTACCCTAGACCCTTTTGACCAAGACACACAAGGACTGCTTGAAGTGAACACCTACTTAAATTTGTTCAATAATTGACTACTGGACTATAAGTTTAATTTTACCCTATTGTTGGAGAATTTTATTTTCTTGTATTATTGTAACAGGACCACTAATCTATTAATTAACTATTATGAAGTGTTTTATTGGGCCTTAATATTGTTCTTGCTAAGGTGTAGACTTTATTTCTTGCTTGAATAGGCTTATCACTACACTAAAAGCCTTTGAATATCATCTTAGAGCCCAACATTGAGTTTCGGCTTGACTTTCCCATATTTCATTCAAGGACATCAACTTCCCCTCAACACTCACAAATCAATGGCTGATTAATTCAAGATAACACTCCCACTATTCTGATTTTGCATCCATATATGAGTTAGGAGTTATATATAGGAACCACTTGGAACAACCTTCTAAAGAAAAGTAATGACAAATTGCATTTCTAAGAGTAAAATGTTTAATAAAAATTAAAAATTAGTGACTTGAACAAATATTCAAAACACTAAAACCCATTAACAAGACTTTGGAAGTGGAAAGATGCTTTAGAAAGCAAATAGACATTACTAAAACAAGTGGAGTCAAATTCGCTATTTTTCAAGTTATTCTTCCAATCCAAATAGTTTGTAGTAAAAAGAGCATCACTTTTGCATATTGTTTGAAGAATTGGAAACTACCCAGAGCTTTATAACACAATTGATACTTCCTAATATTTTCAATGAAGATATTTATGATTGCATTGTGCAGAAGCAGCCATAATATCATAGAACTAAGGCGTGCAGCATACATAGTCAGCCACAACATGTTACCAACACGCTATGCTGTTATCAGCCAACCATGGCTTGCAGCATGAATGTAGGTATGGAGCTAAACTTGGACTCCCCCCCCCCCCCTTTATTTATTTATTTATTTTTAATTTTAGTATATATATGGGTATTAATTTTAGTAATTTTGTTTTATAAAATTATTCTTTACACCCTAACAATATCATTGATTCCTTTAAGAATAATACTTTAGTCACAAACTTTTTCTACAATATTTTTTACTAAGTGTTGAGATAACAAATTCTTATTAGTTTGTATCTAGCTCATCACTTTTATCATTTTTTTACTAATCAATACCACTCTCCACATCATTAATTTATAAAAAAAATTTATATCCTTGACATTTTTCTCTTTTTAAAGGCCATAAAAAAATTTATAAATCTAAAATCTAAAAGAAAATATACAAGCTCAAAAACATTAGCGCAACAACAAAAATTACCAATAGCAAAACTAAAAAAAATTAAGTTCAACTGACAAATTTTACCAAAAACAAACAACCTGACCCTTTAAAAAAGATTTAGCAAAATAATTTTGTCTTTACTTAGCAATAAACACACACATTAAAGAAAAAAAAAACCTTAGTGTCGAAGCAGCAAAGCTGGAGGCTGGAGTTGCTTCACATAACTAGTAGCAGAACTACCCCTCTTAACTCCAAATCCTAACTCCGTACTTGCATGCATGGCCAACAATGGGTTGCTGCCAGCAAGGCACCAAGCAGCCAAGATCTGCTACATGCATGGGCGGCCATAGCATGCTGCTAGCGGGCCATGCGAGCATCATGCAACCATGGCTTGCTATGTGCATGGACAGCCACCCGAAGGTCTGGTGTTAGGCCAAATAACCTTCTTTTGTGCTACAAGGTTTAATAGTTTTCTCATAGATCTCATGTGACCTTGAAAACTATTAGATCAGTATGTTGGGATTAAATGTTGTATATTTTATTCACAACAACTTGAGATAGGAAAACTTGCCACACCACTCTCTATGGTAGTGGCAGGTTGACTTGTGACAGTGAGCAAGACGATGGATTTGTTAGGAACACATTTATGAGAAACATGCGAAATATGTGTTCGGTTTTTTTTTTTTTTTTAGTCAGGCCAAACAGTATTGCAGACGTAATTAACTTAACAGCCATAAAACTCACTCATCAAAGGATAAAAAAAAACGTTCTTAAAGAAATATATCGTCCAAAGTAAAAGGAAAGGGAAGAAAAAAATTTGGCTAAAATTTCGGATCGTACAATTGTTAAGTAAAATTTTTCATATATGCATCCTTACATACAAATAATTAATATAATGTCAATCTTTGTTTAGGGGAATGGACTGAAAAAGTAATGACAATAGTCGGTCCTTAGTTTCATGGTTCCCAGCACCATATCCATCTCCGTGCTGGTACATGCATTGGGCCATCCTTGCAAGGTTCAATGCAATTTCAATAAATATATGAGAGAAGGGAGAACTCGCAACTCGGTCTTTATTCATTTTCTTCCATGTTGCACTAATCAAATACTTTATCTACTCACTGGCATCTTCTTCACTTGCACCGGTTTCATTCATGTAACACTGTATTGCTTTTGGGACATCACCTCTTTTTAACTCATCCTGAGTTTTACATATATAAAAAATGGATGTTAGCCTATGTTAATGCAAAGTATCCAAAAGATTCATGATGAAACTCTTAAGATTGTGTAGTTTGTGAATAAGGAACCTTGTGAAATTAATGGATAATCCATTGTTTTTATTTTTTATTTTAAAAAAATCAAATCATTCTTTCTCTGAAGTTTAAATTAGTAAAGGTAATTCTAACATAAAGGCAATCTATATGCTCCACTCAAAATTCATTTTCTTTCCCTTGTGTGTGTATGTGTGTTTCTAAAAAAAATTAAAAATTTAATAAGAGTATTTTTGAAAACATGTATATTTTTAATTAGAAGTTAGTATATTAAATAATGTTCCCTTAAAATGTTAAATTTTCTAAAGATGACTAACAATATAGGATGGAGGAAGCATCTGTTTGTTTCTATACTAACCTGTAATTTCAAATTTAAACAACATTGCTTATATGTGTGGATGGTGATAGTCCCTTCCTTTGTTTAACACCAATTGTTGTTATGCTTGATTTATTGACTATCAATTACTTTTCTTTCAACAAAAAAATAAGATACATTTATAGATTTATAATATTTAATACAAGACATGAATTTTTTTTTAAAAAAAAGTTAACATACCATAGATGTTCCAAGATCATCTGCGAGTCGTAAAATTGTTGATGACCAACGGATTATGTTCCGGTACTCGTTTAGGCATTCCAAGGCTTCCTTTGTAATTGGATTTGTGACAAGAAAATAAGCATGCACCAGTACAGTTGGTCCTGATATTGAAATCCATGATTCTCAATGTATTCTTGTAGACTCGGTGTATATCTGTTGTAGTACCACTTTGCCTCAAACAAATAAGATCTACATAAACCTACCCGCTGAAAATTTATTGTGGAAAGATGAATTAGGGGTAGTATAACACAAGGTATTCAAGAAAAAAAAATGTTGAGAATTAATATTGATGAATTTAAAGTAAATTCCATACCGCTTTTTTGAGGTATTCAATGATGTGGAATCTTTGTTTCTTCACAATATCCAAAGCCATATTATTAACTGAATTGTGTAGAGCAAGGAAACATATCTTCATATAATCAGGGAGTTGATCCATTGCATTGATATCCCATCTGGTATCACACAATGTAGCCACAAGTGATCAATATGTTAAGATAGCGTTCAAGCAAATGAGGCATAGTGTCATTAATACTAATAATTATTTTATGTATCTGGCATATGCACCATTCCTATCAAAGCATGTGAACCATATAATTGTGAGACTCACATATTGTGAGAGTAGTGATATATATGTTAGATGCATGAGATGCCTTCTCCATTATACAAACCTTTCAACAACATCTGTGAAGAGCTCAAGTTCATCCAAAGTTCCATATACATCATAAACATCATCAATTGTTGTTATCAGTGCTAAGACCCTGGTTAACATTCTCCTACAATATCCAAATTAAGGCTGAAATATTATTCCCACTGTCCAAAAGAAATTCTCCACCTGTCTATCCCTCGCAAAAGTCAAATTCTCTGCAAGGCCTGTGCTCTTCCACCACCTTTGTATGAATCGAAAAAGAACAAATGAGTGTTAGAATTATAGCAATTAATGCACTTTGGTACATTTCAATTAGGTAAGCAAACAACAGCATAAATTTTTAGGCTATAAATTATTTGATATTTATTTCTTCTGATGCCATGAGATAGAATGTTACGTTGACACTTGTTTTAGATCTACTTGGTGGGCTGCTTGTACAATGTTGAAATCCAATTCTGCAAACTCAAGCAAGATAGGGTTCACGTCTTGACTGTGTCTATATATGTCAATGAACCATCTTGCTTCCAACCTAAGCATCCTCCAATGCAGTGGGAGCTCCAAGGAATGGTTTACTATAGCAGCAAGATTTTTCTCTTTATTCTGCTTAACATATTCTTCTAGATGTTTGGTTGAGAAATCTCTTGCTTCTTCCAAGATATTTTCACCTTCTATCAAAAAGAATGAGGCTTCATATAAGGATAGCATGCCCTTGGTATCCTCACAAAGGCATGCCTTGAACTCCCTCTCTCATCCTTGAAACTACTGAAAACTTCTGCAATGAGCAACACCAGAGTGTTAGCATAAATGACAGGTTAGGCATTATAGTAAAAATTAAGTCTATACATTAGGTTTCCAATTAAATTCAATAAGTTGCATTGACCAATTCAACGCAACTAGTATTATATTTTTCAAGTAAAGTTAAATTCAACCACATGATTTATTAGTTAATACAATCATATGGTTGAGTTTAATGAAGAACTTAAGTTGTAGTGCCTATAGAACTGAATCCAACTTTCAATATCCACTTGTGATTTTTTTTTTTTTTTTTGGTTAGATCCTCAAATACCTTGAGAAACACTATATCCTCAAGCTCTTGTGTTTTTAACACAATTTCGAGCTTTCAATTGGTATCAGAGCGGGTGCACTTGCTGTGGTTTCATTACCTAAGCGCGATCCAAGACCCTTTTTGTGATGGATCGGTCACAATCTCTAAATGCTCCACCATTCTTTAATGGAAGTGACTATGCTTTTTGGAAAAGTTCGTATGAGGGCATTTCTTTGTTCTATAGATGAGTCCGTATGGGATTCTGTTGAGTATGGGTATGTTAGACCCACAACAGCCAAGTCCGAATGGGACAAGGCAGCTCTTGCGTTGGCAAATGCCAATAGCAAAGCAATTAATGCTATATTTTGTGGTGTGTCTACTGATGAATTCCACAGGATATCACATGTGAAGAAGCTTGGACGATTCTTAAGACTACCTACGAAGGTACCAAGAAGGTCAAGGACACAAAACTTCAAATGCTTATCACTTGATTTGAAGAGCTTAAGATGAGTGACAATGAGTCATTCGATTCATTCTATGGGAAGCTCAACGAAATCGTGATTGTCAAGCTCAATCTCGGTGAAAAGATTGAGGATGCTAAGGTGGTGAAAAAGATCTTAAGGTCTTTACTGGAGAGCTATCGTGCGAAGGTTACTGCTATAGAAGAAAGCAAAGATCTAGATGAGATTAAGATTCAAGAGCTAATTGGATCTCTCCAAACATATGAACTTGGACTGCCTTCTCACAAGCCAAGCAAATCTCTTGCACTTAAAACCATCAATGAGAGGATGGACAATCTTCTGAAGAAGATGATGTGGAGAAAGTAGTAGCATTGCTCGCAAAGAATTTTTGAAATTTTCTGAAGATGAAGAACAGTGGGAAGTCCTTTAGCAAAGGAAAGTTCTCATCATCCAAAGGTGGTAGAAAGGAGTTCAAGAAGAAAGATGGGAAGGACTCTCATTCCTCCCAAGAAGTTGCGTGCTTTGAATGCAACGGCCATAGACACATCAAGAAAGAATGTCCCAACTACTTGAGAGGGAAAGGCAAGGTGTTTGCCACTACTCTTAGTGACTCTGAAAGCTCAAATTCAAACTCGGAAGAAAAGTGTGACAGCAACGAGAATTATAGGGATTTCATGGAAATTACCTCCATTAAATTTAAAGATGATTTGGGCAATTTGATAAATGAACTTCATGAGCATTCTAAGGGTGAGGAAGTTGAAGAATGGGAAGATGAAGCTATATGCCAAACTGAAGGAGAGAGCAATCTTCAAGAAGCATACTATTCTTTGCTAGAAGATTGTGGAAAACATGCCAAGGTTACAAATCATGCTGTGAGAAAGATGAAGAAAATTGAAGAAAAGCATAAGTGTACTCTTGTGCAACTCAAGGAGGCAAATTGTGAAGTTGAAGGACTCAAGGGAGAGCTAGTTGAAGCTTACTCTAAGATCAAGTTTCTAGTGCTTGAAATAATCCAAGCCAATGTCAAGGTTGAGCATATCTCCACTAAGAAACTTGACAGTGTGTTGTCATCACAAAAATCTTTACATGACAAGATCAGTTTAGGCTATACCGGAGAAGGAAGCTCCAGCAATGAACCAAAGAAGAAAGTAAGGTTCGTATCAGCTAAGAGTGTTGAGAAACTTAGAGAAGCGATGACTGAGACTGAGACTCCTACTACTGAGAAAAGAACCAGTGATGTAAGATCAAAAGTTAAAGGGAAGTCATTACTCAAAAATTAGAGGGGGCCTCAAGTGAAGCATGTGTGTCATCATTGTGGCGTTCAAGGGCATACAAGACCTAACTGTTTCAAGCTACATGCACTCAAGAAAGCTGATTCAATGTATGACCAAGAAAGTTCAAAGAAAAAACCAAAGGGAACTCAACTCCAAGGAGAAAATGAAGGACATCTCATTGAAGACATTATGGAAATGCTGAAAAACATCTCTCTATGCCTTACTAGCTTCACTCTGAGGTTGGAAAGCTATGTTAGTCGTGCACCTCCATCCAAGGCTCTCGCCCAAAATAATCGGAAAGTGTGGATAAAGAAGGGTACCCATGCATGATTTATCTCCTATGCCCATGCTTTAATTCTTTCAAGGTGTAGGGTCATAGGTTCATGCATCATGTCATGCAATATCTTCTTGTGTCATTGCTTCCGTTTCGTAGCATGTTTCTTTTGCTAACTGTTTTTTCTTTTGTCTTTGTTAATCTTACTTTTGTGTTATGTTTTTGAGTGTGTTAATTCAAAAACTCATAAAAATTTGAAAAATCTTCAAAAAGTTTAATCGCTTGTGTTGTGTATATCACATGTGAGTTTGGCCTAGTGCATTCGTACTAATAGCGTAGTGCATTTACGAGCTTAGCTTGTTTTGTAATCACATTTATCTTTGAGGGACAAATCTTGAAATCTATGTGTGATTGTTGTAAATCGATTTTCAAGCTTGTCATGAATGATTAGTCAATAGACTTGTTGGTCTTGATACATGCATAGACTTATGCCTATATCTTTTCCCACGTTTTTATGTTTTTGCTTAAAGAGTTTATCAAATGTCAAATCTTGAAAAAAGATATTGAGCTGCAAAAGCCGTCGCACATACTAGTATTTGACTAAGAAAAAGGGAAAGCAACTTGTATTGAATGTATGGTGCCTTAAAAAGCCAAAGGCTTATTCACTTACAAAATTGAAATATCAAAAGTTCAGACATTAATCTCAAAGTGAGATGTACTTTGTTCAAAAAATGATCACATGTTATGTTTTGTAAAGAAGCCAAATGAAAAACTTCAAAGTTATGTAATCATTCTTGTGGGAGATCATATATTTTTATTTCTATAATTGAGATAGTCCACTTAACTTAGTACTAATTGTGTATGACTTGATTGAATTAATCATTGAAACTTCACTCTAGACTAAGGACTATTCCACATTTAATACTCACACACAAGACTTTGTTCAATGAATGCTTATTTCATTTGTATAATTGTACATGATCAAATGTGATGTGTATACTTAATTGCTTGTCAATCGAAACCAAAAATATTTTTGAGTATTTTTATATGTTTTTTAAAGTGTTCTTATACTTTTGTGCTTTAAAGTTTTGTTTCAAAATGCATTTTTGTGTTTTCTTCAAAAACTGGTTCAGAAGCATTTTCGCGAGTATCTGGCGACTTAGAGCTACCCGTGAAAAATGGTTAAGGGAAATTAAAAAATCACATTTTCATCCAGTGAGTCTCGCTACTATCTCACGAGTATTTTGCGACTAAACACTACTCGCGAAATGTTTTTTAAGAAAAAACTAGAATTTTTCAAGTTTACATAGAAACTTTCTCGAGTGTCTCACGATTGTGTCGCAACTAAAATCTTCTCGTGAAAGTTTCTATGTGTCTCACGACTCTCTAACCCACGAAAAACGCATGTCTTTAGTTTTTATATAGCAGATGTGACATTTTTTCAAACAATTTCATTTCCCTTACTTTGCCTCTCGAACCCCTCTCAACCCAAAACTTTTTTTCACTCAAACCCCATCACTTTCAAGAAAAAATCTCTGCAAAATCACTTCAAGGTATGTTTATCTAAACATTGTTTTCATTTTTGTCTTAGATTTCTGCAGTTCTTTTTTTAGCTTAGGGTTTTAAAAATTAGGGATTTTCGAAAATGGGTTGGGATTCTAATTTTTGTGAAAGTTTCGTCAAAAGTTTTGATTAGGCTGAGTCCCATTTGCTGTGTTTGTGTTTGTGTTGGCCCCTTGTGGCATTTTAAGCATGTATTTAGGCAAATTTCTTTGTGTTCATGCATTGTTCATTCATGTAGAACTGTGTTGCATGCTATGTGTTCGACAAAATGTCCAAGTGACATTTTTGTGTTAGTTTGGACTCGAATGAGTTTCAATGTTTGGGATTACCCTTGATTAACCATGTTTGACATGTTTTGATCATTAGGTGTGTGGTTTACACACTTTTCCCATTGTGGCCTCACAATGCCATGTCATGCATCACCTAGGCACACATTATGCATCACTTGCTACACACACATGCATCAGCACATGCACACACATGCATAGTCATATTTTTTATGCATTGCATTCATGTTTACATGTTTTAACTCTTATAACATGTTGTTATGAGTTTCTTATACTCTGTTTTTGAGACTTTTTTTTACTTTTTTCTTGGACTAACTTGAATCTAATCAAGTTTTGTGGTTTTTTCGTGCTTCTCTTTTCTTTTTGCACTTTATGTCTAGTTTTGCAGATGTCTCCCACCAAGCATGCTGCTAAGAAACCATCCTCCAAGTGTGCTCGCACAGATTCAAAAAACTTCAAGTCTATTGAAGCAAACATGAAGTACAATGACTTCTACAAAGGAGCAACTATTATCATGGAAAGGGTTGTGCAGTTAGAAACTCTTGTGGACACCTTCATACTTGAAGTGTTCAAGGAAAGAACATGGACAAACCTGCTAAATCCAAGTGGAGTAGTGTACTCGGAGAACATCAGAGAGTTTTTCTCCAATGCTAGTGTTGAAGGGGATCATATCAACTACTCGGTACATCACAAGGAATTTGTCATCACTAGGGATAGCATTCAGGAGTTCTTAGAAGTTCATCCTCCATCTCAACCAATAACAGTGCAATATGACAAGAGATTGGAATCTACTGAGGAAATGATAAGAATACTTGGCGGTACTTCTAAGAAAACCTCCATGAACACAATCAAATTCACTCCAGAGATGAGAGCCCTTGTTCATGTGATGATCAACAACTTATACCCGGTCACCAACTTGACTACACTGTCCAAGCCAAGGACCATTTTCCTGTTTGATCTCTTCACTCACAAAGAGATTGATATTTGTGGTTACATCCTCCATCTTTGGAAGAAGAGCATTGTGAAGCAAAACTCCAAAACAGTTCTTCCTTTTCCCTAAATTGTAATGGGCCTTATTGCAAAAACGAGACTCAAACTTCTGAGTGGTCTCACTATAGTTCAGAAGGATTATCCTATTGGTGGTCACACAGTGACTCGAAGCACAACTCACATCAAAGGATCAAAGACCAGTACGTCTCAAATTCCAAGGGTTGTTGTTCAAGATGGAGGTGGCAACACAGATGATGAGATTGATCGCTTCACTTCTGCCACAGAAACTTCAGCACAGCCATCCTCCTCATCACCTACACGAGGATTCGATCGTCTTGATCACCTTCTAGCAATGGTGAATCAGATATATGGCATGCTTGAATCTCATGTGCAACATACCGTGGAGCAATTTGCTTACCTCGAAGGTCAAATAACTGCCCTATCATCACAGATCAAGGATATGTCAATGGCTCATGGATCCGACTCCGAATCTGATCGATTCTAGTTCCTTTGGCCATTCCAGTCAAAAAGGGGGAGAAAAGTTTGAGGGGGAGATACATAGAGACTTAGACTTTTGGTTTTTTTTTTTTTGGTTTAGTGTTTAATTTTGCTTATGCCATAGTCTAGAACTCTTTCTTTTACATTGCTTTCTTTTAAAGCTTTAAGTACTTTGATTTAAATTCAGTCTATATTCAGTACTTTGTGTTTATATCTTTGCTTTGTAGCATTTTTTTGTGTACTTAAAGTTTATCTTGAGTACTACACTTTTGTGCCCTTGTTGGATCGTGTATCCTTAATGCAAATACTTTGGTATTTTGCATTGGTTGAGTGTTTTAGACATGCAATTGATTCTTGTTTTGCACTTAATTGCATTATGTGTCCGGATGATTGTTTACTAGTTAAATGATCATTGTAGTCATTTCATAATGACTGTTCTTGTAAGATCAAGTTATGTTTCATTGCTTATATCTTGTTGTTTACCTTGATCGCATTATACTTGCTCATATACGTACCTTGTATTCAACTTATCATAAGCTTAATGAAAGTTTTGTTTGTGTGCGAGTGTTTCAAGATACAGGTGTATTCGTGCAAGTGCTTCACAGCTTCTAGATTAAGTGTGAATGATTTTTGTCACTGTTCCTAAACTCACGTTAAGTTTAGAGTTTGTTATAGGGTGTTTTTATCACGGAATAGCCAAAGGGGGAGATTGTAAAGTTGTAATTTACAACTATTTTGTGTTGGCTTTAATTTCGTGCCAAATTTAATTGTAATTTTATTCAATTTTTTATACCGTGTATTTTATGTGGGATTTTATTGTAAGAGTTGTGTGTTAGAGAGAGACTGTGTGTGTAAAGACTCAAGCTTTTAAAGGCAGAAGATTTCTCGCGACTAATCATCTCGCGAAGTGATGCATGTGCCCTGCACATGACTGGAATGCAAAGAGTCATGACAGATGGTGACAGCTGGTTTTCGCGAGTGTCTCGCGAATAAGGCCTTCTCACAAGACACCTGCAAAATAGTCTATTTTGCTATTTTGTCCTATCTGGTCCACTGCATTCTTAATCACACTATATATACCATCATTACCCACGTATTGAGGAGAGAGCTTTTCAAAAGAGAAAACCCTAGCCTTAATTCTTGAGAGTGTGAGATTGTTATACCCACAATTCTACACACAATCCATTGTGGTTTTCCTCTACTCTTACCACTCCATTTCTAAATCCTTGAGAGGTTGATAGCCCAAACACTTACCACACCCATATTGAGTGTCCAGTGAGTTCTGGTGTTGCTGGGAAGTATTGGAAGAAGCCAAGTTTTGGCGGATGCAATCGGGCGCAGTGCGGGATTCGGAAAGCTAGAGAAGACTGACTCTGTGAAGTCCGTTGATAGAAGGAGCTTGGAGGGCTCAAGTACATTGGGTAGACTAGGCTTGGAGGGTCTTTTGTTATTCGTGTACTCCAACTTTATTCTCTAGTGAATCAATTACCGCTTGGAGGGCGGCGAAGATGTTTTTCACTGAGCTTTGAGGTTTTTCGCCAAGTTCTAAGGTTTCCTCTTCGATAACACATCGGCATATTATTTTGTGTTTGCATCTCTCTTTCCTACTCTTTTAGCTTTCATTTTACTGCTGTGTATTATTTAATATGTCTTAGAGTAGTCTATTGGTTGTTCGCTCACATTTACTCTTGTTTCCGCACTTAGATAAGTTAAAGTAAAATCAACTGAGCCATAATTTTAATTTGGGCTCTAAACAAGTTCTTGTGTTTTTAACACAATTCTGAGCTTTCAGCTACGCTTCTTCTCTTCCATTCTAAATTGGCGGCACCACCCACAATCTTCAGGTGTTCTCTTTACATATGATTAACGCTGATATTGGTTTATATTATTTCTCTAAACTTTGTGGGTTTATGATATTATTGTTTTGTTTGAGTTTCAGTTCTTATATATTTGACAAATTAATCTTTACACCGAAGGGCTTGACAGTCCACCATTGATTGCTTGGATCACTATTGCTATATGAAACAAAATTGCAATAACGTTGTTGATGCTTTGGCAAAGAAATCTCGGGTTGGGCTAGAACTAGAACTAGAATGTCAGGTTTGGGTTGAAGACTTACCTGGGGACATTATCCCCCTTGCTCTGTTTGATTAGTTTTCTTATGTTTTAATAAAAGCATCAGTCTGTCTCATAGACTGGTTTCTCAAAAAGAAAAAAAGAAAAAAAAAATCTTTACACTTTTGAGTTTGGGATGTGAGACGTGAAACTTGAATGAGATGTAGGAACCCTTATCCATAAGTTGGGATAAAATTAACACTTTTAGAAAAATAGTCTAAGGCTAAGGTTGAACCTGGCTACCAGCATATACTCAAGGCATGGCCTCTCTTATATAAATTAATGCATTACAAGTGTCTTTTAAAGACTTAAGAAAGTTAGGAATATTAAATGCAGACCATAAATGATTTGAGTCATCTGGGTGTTTGAATGCGATACATGCTACATAATGATGTTAACATGCACCACTTAGTGGGTGAATTCTCTCCCACAATCAAAATATCTGAAAAATAATTTTAGAAATCATTCAGTTCACATTTGAACATACTTTAAAGTGGTCATTTGCTTCCCCATTTAATTAAAATCTAAGTTAAGCCTTCCATGCAGAGTATTTGATTACCAAGATATAAGTGAGCACTAGGATTTTAAACTAGGAGTTGTATAAGATGTCCTTATTAGTTGAAAAAAGAGTCTAACCATCACATATTAAATTTTATAACTAAAGTTTATTATAGGGTAATGCACAATTTGCTGGTTCTACCAACTTTAGCATTTTCAAGTTTTGAGTGGCAGAGATTGAATTCACAACTGATTTGGTTGGGAGTGTGGGGAGGACACGATACTATGAACCTATGGACTTAGGAGATTTTTTTTTTCAACCATCTTGGCAGTAAGAAAACCAATTTTAAAGTTGGTTTGTGCTATATTAAAATATTGAAGTGTCCTAAATACATACCAAAATTAAGAAGAAGAAGAAGAAGCATCAGCAATAGTTTTGAGGCTTTGAGGGCGTTTGTTGAAATGAGTTTGTTCATATTGAGTTGTGTATGCATATAAAAAGTGTTTGTCTATCTTTTGTGTCAGAAAAAATCTGGTCTTCGCTTTTTAATTTTTGGTTTGTTCCAATATAGGTCAGTGAATAAGTTAATGTACAGAGAGATTGAGGCTAAATAAAATTTCTCGTATTGGAACTTTTCTTCATCAATTTCTGGTTTATTTTTTCCCCTGGTTTCTTCTTCTTCTTCCTTTTTTTGTTTATATTTTTTATAAAATAATCTTGAGTTTGAATGTGGAAAATTTTACAAGAAGTATTTAACTTAGGAGTACAGTTATGTGTAAGTTCAAAATAGCTTATATTAGTTTTTACCTGCTTGCCCATTTTGATAACAACATAAGGATCACTGCATCTGACATCCTTGACTGCAAGGTTTACCTCTCTATGGACATGAATCCTAAGCAAACCCAAAAGGCTCTCCACTCAGGGAAAAAAAATTCAAATTTTTGACAAGAAAAACCAGTAGAACACAAAAGGCAATGAAAGGACTTGCTGCCTTATGTTATGGCTTTGAATATTGAATACCTTTTTACTTAGGCAGAGTGGAGAACTAGTTGACAAAATAGTTAGATACTATCAAAGCCTAACCCAATTGTGCATATTTATAACCAAAGAAAGAAGACCAAGAACCAAGTCCTAGGTTTGGCAAGTTGCAATATTTTATACTGTTCATAAATAGTGTAACAACCAGTGGGTTCTGGAAGTAATTTTAATTTGATGGGTAAAAACCAAAAATACATGCATAAAGGACTCTGTCACAGTTCAGTGGGATTGAGTTGTTTTTTTCAAACTTATTACTTGTTTGTCCAAGCTTGATTTGAATTGATTGAGAAGATTATGGGGTTGTGATAATATTTCATATTTCACAAGGCTGATTTTTAAGGAGGGAACCTAACTCACAGTACATAAGGTATTTTATCTAAGTTTTGCCCTTTAGGCTATTATATCTAGAAACAAGGTCATCATGTCTAGAGTCGGGTAAAATTATATTTAGGTTTATATTTTAATTTTTCTTTGATTTGGTTATTCTAGAGTGGAATAAAATTCTGCAATTTCTTTAAGTACAAAATTTATTCATTCAATGAAGGACATCAAGATTCATGAATTCAACAATGAGTCCTAAAACAGAACATTATGTGTCATGCCCTGTGTACGACTTAACACATCATGACTATCTTTTACTTTTTATATCTTATTTGACCCAACTGTGTGTATCAAAGTGGTCCACATAAATTTAGACCTACATAACAAGACCATATCTTCTAGGTAAGACAACAACCTACGTATCCAATTCAACCTAACACGCAACATTATCACACAATCCATATTTCTTTTTTCTTTTTCTTTAGTAGGAGATTTCAAAAAACAAAAAGAATCAACCAACAAGTTGTTAGTTGGTGTACCAGCTAATTTGGTTCACATGTCATATTCCCAAGCATGCATTTATAAACTGGCTAGTCATAAAGGACAGAATTACAAGAAGAGAGAGACTAGTAAAATGGGGTTGCAAGGGAGACCATTTTAGTTTGTTTCTTCTTTACTAAAAGGATATGTAATGAGGTGCTAAGGAGATGCTTGTTTGTGAGGCATATTGACAGGCTGTGATGACAAGTAAAATTGGGCTACAACCAAGCTAAAACTAAGGGGTTTAAAGAGTCTAATGTACAAGCTAGATAGCTGAAGTTTTTGATGTTTCTATCTTGGTTAAGTTGATGATTTGTGAGTGTAGGAGTTTGCAACATTGCTGCTTGTATTGTAAATAATTCATTGATTGGAATATATGAATTTATGAATTATCAAAGTCAATCGTGAAATGTATTTAAGAATTATCAACCATTTAGAGTAAAAAAAAAAATATATTTGTAGGATTTTTCAACTATGAAACATATTTACTATTTAATGTATGTTATTGCTTACCTTGTTTTTACTTCATGCTATATTGCAATAGGAGTATGGGGAGAGTGAAGAACGTTGAAGAGCAAGATGCTCTCCAAGTTAGGCCCCCAAAAAGACCACTTGGAGCATTTATAATCTAGAGGATCTGAATCCAAAGATTATTGGGTTTTCTTTAGGCTAGTCTTGTGGTTTAGGCCATGAATCATGATTGATATTATAAGGGTTTAGCTAAAACCAAAGCCCACGTGCATTGCAAAGAAAATGACAAAACCAAACTAGTCCATGGGCTGATTCATTTTTTAACAATCAAGTTCCGTCTCTTTTAAAGCATAATATAGTTTCTCTATAAAAAAAATCCAAGGCTAAAGTAAATTTAACTTTTCTATTCCCAAATAATAACAATTGAAAATATGAGTTAAGTTTAGACATGCTTTACATAGTATGATTGGTATTCCTGTTGCTAATACTTGCTTTAAATTTCATTTTTGTCATGTCATTTCTTTTATCATTGTTTGCCTCACCATATGATTTATCTTTAAGCCACCATGCCATAAAATTAACTACTTGCATGATTTTATGAAATAAGTTCGATTGATAATTTTGTGTCCATCGAATAATTAATTAAATACCAAATAACTCTTACTTACTTAGTAGAGATCGATAGATATACAAGTTATGTACGAGTGTCCCACATTCTCACGATGTAATTTAACTCTAAACTCATTATTACTGGAACGTAGACTTGTTCTCAAGGAAGATAATCTCGTACCGTACCGGCCGGTACGGCTGGTATTTTCCGTTCCGGTGCCTTGGCCGGTATAGAAACATTGACGTTTCGTACCGGTTCTAATACCGGGCATACCGGGTCCGTTTCGGCTATTCCGGGGTAAATACCGGATTCCGGCCGGTTAGTGGATATCGGACCGGTACCTTTTCTCATGCCACACTAAACTTTTGTCTCTCTTTTCCTCCTCTTTATCACACTGGCAACGATGAAATACTGATTGGTGGTGAGGAGAGGCGTCGGTGATTCATGCACACTGGAAATCGGGTTGAAGTGAAGAAAAAAATATACCTGACTGATGCTAATTGTGTTATACTGAGAGAGAGGAAGAGAGAGAGAGAGAGATCTGAAACTAATGGGGGAAGAAATGAAGTAAAAAGTGGAGTGCAGACAAATTAATTTGAAAGAAGAAGAGGTAGCGTGTGGTTATAAAGATAGCGTGTGAAGTGTGAACTGTGAAGCTATGATGTGATGGCAATAGCTTCAGGCGTGTAACAGTAGAAAAAAAATGGAAGGATAAAATAAACGTGGGACAAGGTATGAGAAAACTAGAATAAGAAAAGTGGTGCTTTTATTTTTTTGGGCAAAGTGGGACACAGCTACCCGCCTGGGCATTTTTTCTTTCTTTTTTAGAAAAGGCCAAGAATTAGCTTGGGCTAATATTGTGAATGGTATGGAAATAAATAAACATGGAATTATATTAATAGCTTCAATAATAATTAAAAAATTAGACATTTAGACTTATAAAAAAATATTTTTCAAAGATGTTTGGTATGTGCTATTAAAATTATTATTTTTATATGTTGATAAAAAAAAATCATTATATTTAATGTATATAGCGCGGTAAACCCGAAACGGTACACCGGTATTGACCGGTATCCGAAATATATCGTACCGGTTGTCAAACCGGTACAGCCTCTGGTACGGTATTGACTTCCTTGCTTGTTCTTGATCACTTTATCACACAAGTAAATTGTTTTCAAAATATATCCAATAATTATTTTTGAGCATTCTTATTTTACAGCACTGCCATTGAATTGGATTTGTATTTTGTTTTAATTTGAATAAAATTATAACTATTTTTCCAACAATTGGACACAAACGTTGCCACTCACTTTACTCCAATTTGTACATATGTGAAATGATGATTAGATTAGTTATCACAGAGTAGCAATGATGGTCTCTTGTGTCAATGATGTAATTTAATTATAAATTGACATAATATGTGTAAGTTGTGATAAAGTGTGATAAAGTGGTGTCTCTGAAAAAATTGCACAAAATATCTTGAGGCTCTATTCCTACAGTATTATCATCCACAAAATACTGTGGAACCTGCCATCCTATGGTCCTCTAGGTTTATTATTGTCAAATGATGTCAAATAAAGACAACTACGTAACCTTGTCCGCCACAAAATATTGTGGACTCTCACTTTTCTAGAGATACGGTGTCTATAAATGGAGACGATGAATTGGATTGGATAATGGAGAGTATGTTATAATAACTAAATTTTAAAACGAAAATTAATGTTAGGAATTTTGATTGAACTATAAATACCTCTTTTAATCATACCATTTCTTTTTATGAGTAAAGAAAGAACACAAGTGCACACTCACAATTAATAGGAAAAGGTTGTCATCCAAAGGAATCCACCTATGAGATCTCATAGCAAGAAGCTTGCTATTTATTGGAATCCACCAAAATATAATAGTTTGTCAAAAAAGAAATTATTCTTCTCAAGTCAATGGCTGATCAACGGGTTGCTACGAGCAAGGCACCAAGCAGCCAAGGCTTGCAACATGCATGGGCGGCCATGGCATGCTGCTAGCGGGCCATGCGAGCATCATGCAACCATGGCTTGCTATGTGCATGGACAGCCACCCGAAGGTCTGGTGTTAGGCAAAATAACCTTCTTTGTGCTACAAGGTTTAATATAGTTTTCTCATATATCTCATGAGAGCTTAAAAACTATTGAATAAATACCTTGGGATAAATGTTGAATATATATAACATTCTTGTATTATTCACAAAAACTTGAGATAGGAAAACTTGCCACACCACTCTCTATGGTAGGTGACAGGTTGACTTGTGACAGTGAGCAAGATTATGGATTTGTTAGGAACACATTTATGAGAAACATGCGATCTATGTGTTCAGTTTTTTTTTTTTTTTTTTTTTTTAGTCAGGCCAAACAGTATTGCTGACGTAACTAACTTAACAGCCATAAAACTCACTCAACAAAGGAAAAAAAAAAAAAAAACGTTCTTCAAGGGAAAACATTTTGGCTACAATAATTTCGGATAGTACAATTGTTAAAATTTCATATATGCATCCTTACAAATAAATAATTAATATAATTATAATGTCAATCTTTGTTTAGGGGAATGGACTGAATAAGTAAAGACAATACTCGGTCCTTAGTTTCACGGTTCCCAGCACCGTATCCATCTCCGTGCTGGTACATGCATTGGGCTGTCCTTGCAAGGTTCAATGCAATTTCAATAAATATTTGAGAGAAGGGAGAACTCGCAACTCGGTCTTCATTCATCTTCTTCCATGTTGCACTAATCAAATACTTTATATACTCACAGGCATCTTCTTCACTTGCACCAGTTTCATTCATATAACATTGGGTTGCTTTTGGGACATCACCTCTTTTTAACTCATCCTGAGTTTTTACATATATAAAAATGGATGTTAGCCTATGCTAGTGCAAAGTATTCAAAAGATTCATGATGAAACTCTTAAGATTGTGTAGTTTATGAGTAAGGAACCTTGTGAAATTAATGGATAATCCATTGTTTTTATTTTTTATTTAAAAATCAAATGAAATCATTCTTTCTCTAAAGTTTAAATTAGTAAAGGTAATTCTAACATAAAGGCACTCCATATGCTCCGCTCAAAATTCATTTTCTTTCCCTTGTGTGTGTGTGTTTCTAAAAAAATAAAAAAAATTTAATAAAGTTTTTTGAAAACATGTATATTTTTAATTAGAAGTTAGTACATTAAATAATGTTCCCTTAAAATGTTAAATTGTCTAAAGATGACTAACAATATAGGATGGAGGACCATCTGTTTGTTTCTATACTACCCTATAATTTCAAATTTAAACGACATTTATATGTGTGTGGTGGCAGTCCCATCCTTTGTTTAACACCAATTGTTGTTATGCTTGATTTATTGACTATCAATATTTTTCTTTCAACAACAAAAAATAAGATACATCTATAGATTTATAATATTTAATACAAAACATGAATTTTTTTTTAAAAAAAGTTAACATACCGTAGATGTTCCAAGATCATCTGCAAGTCGTAAAATAGTTGATGACCAACGGATTATGTTGGGGCACTCTTTTAGGCAATCCAAGGCTTCCTTTGTAATTGGATTTGTGACAAAAAATAAGCATGCACCAGTACAGTTGGTCCTGATATTGAAATCCATGCATTCTCAATGTATTCTTGTAGACTCGGTGTATATCTGTTGTAGTACCACTTTGCCTCCAACAAATAATCTACATAAGCCTACCCACTGAAAATTTATTGTGGAAAGATGAATTAGGGGTAGTATAACACAAGGTATTCAAGAAAAAAAAAATGTTGAGAATTAATATTGATGAATTTAGAAGTCAATTCCATACCGCTTTTTTGAGGGTATTCAATGATGTGGAATCTTTGTTCCTTCACAATATCCAAAGCCATTTCATTAACTGAATTGTGTAGAGCAAGGAAACATATCTTCATATAATCAGGGAGTTGATCCATTGCATTGATATCCCATCTGGTATCACACAATGTAGCCACAAGTGATCTATATGTTAGATAGCGTTCAAGCAAATGAGGCATAGTGTCATTAATACTAATAATTATTTTATGTATTTGGCATATGCACCCTTCCTATCATAGCATGGAACCTCATAATTGTGAGACCCCCATATTGTGAGAGCAATGATATATATGTTAGATGCATGAGATGCCTTCTCCATTAATACAAACCTTTCAACAACATCTGTGAAGAGCTCAAGTTCATCCAAAGTTCCATATACATCATAACATCATCAATTGTTGTTATCAGTGCTAAGACCCTGGTTAACATTCTCCTACAATATCCAAATTGAGGCTGAAATATTATTCCCACTGTCCAAAAGATATTTTCCACCTGTCTATCCCTCGCAAAACTCAAATTCTCTGCAAGGCCTGTGCTCTTCCACCACCTTTGCATGAATCGAAAAAGAACAAATGAGTATTAGAATTATAGCAATTAATGCACTTTGGTACATTTCAATTAGGTAAAGCAAACAACAGCATAAATTTTTAGGCTATAAATTATTTGATATTTATTTCTCCTGATGCCATGAGATAGAATGTTACGTTGACACTTGTTTTAGATCTGCTTGGTGGGCTGCTTGTACAATGTTGAAATCCAATTCTGCAAACTCAAGCAAGATAGGGTTCACGTCTTGATTGTGTCTATATATGTCAATGAACCATCTTGCTTCCAACCTAAGCATCCTCCATGCAGTGGGAGCTCCAAGGAATGGTTTACTATAGCAGCAGATTTTTTCTTTTTATTCTGCTTAACGTATTCTTCTAGATGTTTGGTTGAGAAATCTCTTGCTTCTTCCAAGATATTTTCACCTTCTATCAAAAAGAATGAGGCTTCATATAAGGATAGCATGCCTTTGGTATCCTCACAAAGGCATGCCTTGAAACTCCCTCTCTCATCCTTGAAACTATTGAAAACTTCTGCAATGAGCAACACAGAGTGTTACCATAAATGACAGGTTAGGCATTAGGGTAAAAATTAAGTCTATACATTAGGTTCCAATTAAATTCAATAAGTTGCATTGACCAATTCAACGCAACTAGTATTATATTTTTCAAGTAGAGTTAAATTCAACCACATGATTTATTAGTTAATGCAATCATATGATTGATTTTAATGAAGAACTTAAGTTGTAGTGCCTATAGAACTGAATCCAACTTTCAATATCCACTTGTGATTTTTTTTTTTTTTTTTTTTTTTTGGGTTAGATCCTCAAATACCTTGAGAGACACTATATCCATGTTGTCTTTGGAGTCTAATTTAAGAGCTGTGGCATACAAATTCTCCGCCTTCCACGTATCACCACCATGATCATTATTGTACACACCATCTAATATTCTTTCAATTTCTGCCTCGAAGTGATAAGATAATCCTAGTCTTTGCAGATTTCTATCAGCTCAAGTTGCTCTAGAGGGTCCACCACTTTGTGAAGCACCATCCTCACTTGTTCCCTCAACATATTAATTTGTCTAGTGCACGTTTCCCCCTACATCACAATTTCATAATTAAAAGGGGCTAATAGCACTAGTAATATTAACAAATGAAAACAATAACGAAAAATGTACCACATATTCACTCCTTAGTGACTGAATGTAATCATATTGCCAAATGGGAGCTTGGTAATTTGACGATCGCCGCGAAATTTCAGGACTACTTGAAATTTTGCTGGCATGCATGCATTGGACAGAGAAAGGAACGGTACCACTTCTGGGTGTTACAAGTGCGAAAGGAACTTTACACGGGACTGGTACTCTAGCGAAATTGAGGATAGGGAGTGAGGAAAGTAGGGTATGAGCCATTGACAAAGGTATTTGGTATTACTTAACTTGGGCCTTTATATAGATCTCTTGCACTGTTGTCATCTCTACAGCAACATGACTTATTAGTTTATTACTGTATATATATTGTCATCTCAGATGTTTATTGTAATAATTCATGCTACTTTTATTTCCATTAGAGCATCTATATCAGTTCATTCATTTTACACATTTATTTTTTACATTAAAAACCTACTTTTTCTATTTTATACATCCATTTTTACAATACACCCACATCAGTTCATCTATCCTACCCTCTTTTTTAATTAAATAATCAATTTCCCTCAACTACCGCATATAATTCGCACGTGCTCTCTCTCTCCCCATTTCTCATTTCTGATTTCACTCTCTCTCTCTCTCTACACCCATCTCTCCCTCTCCGATCCACATCCACATCTCAGATCCCTCTCCGATCAACCCTCCCTCTCCGATCCTCCATCTTAGATCAACTCTCCCTCTTCGATCCACGAGCTTAGACCAACTCTCCCTCTCCGATTCACGATCCGCGGCTCCGAACCACAATCCGCGGCTCCACGACCTGCGGCTCTGTGTTTGTGTATCTCTTTTTCTTTTTCTTTTTTTTGAGCAAGTGTATCTCTGTGTGGGTGTGTTTGTGTGTGGGTGTATTTGTGTTTGTGTGCATCTGAGGAAAAAAGAAGAAGATGAGAAGTTGAGTTTTAACTGGGTTTGTTAAGCACAGAAAGGAGAGAGAAAAAAAGGAGAGAACGAAAAATTATAAAATAATGAGATGAATGAGCTACAGTAGCCATGTAAATATACACGATTACTGTAGCTCGAAGATGAATTTGTACAATTATAGACATTTTTACATCCACTGATGGGAGAGTTTTTTTGCTCAAAATGTGTAAAATTAGTAATTATTTCTATTTTAAAAACTTTTACGTGAACTAGTGTGGATACTCTTACAAGGATAGGGCCACATCACTCGCTCTATTAGATTTTTTCTTCCAGAAGTGACATTTGATAAATGCTTTTATACTGGTAGTTTGGATTTTGGCTAAATTACAATTGCATGTGGATCCTACGTTACTGTAGATCTAGCTTAGTTGGGTGCAGAACAATATTGGTGAGTTTGGGCTTTGGATAAGATAATTTAATCGCCAAAGCTAATTAAGAATACCCATCTTAATTAATTATTTGTTAGATTGATTTGTAATTTTTGGTGCGGATCTAGAAATGAGTGGCAGCCACTGCCAGGAGCAGAACAATATAAAAGGGATAAAATAGCTTTCATTATGAAGTTGATGACACGCAGGCCCTACCCCTAGGTATGACTTTTCTTCTTTATTTTTGTCATTAATTAATATAATTTTTTATATATAATATATATATAATTAATATATATATATATATATATATATATATATATATATTATCACCCCACACTAGATAGGGCAGAGCGTGCAAGCACGTGCTTGCCAGTACATTGGGTATTTGGAAATATCCTGAACTTTAAAATTGAAACTTAATACCTCATTTTGATGTTAAATTTTCAATTTCCATCCCATTGTCTATATTAGTGTAAAATTTAAAAGTGTAATGGGCAACTAACCAATCCAATTTAGCATTTTGACCATTTGTATTAGCAATATATGTAGTAAAAACAAGTCCTTAGAATCCCACAATAATATTTGTTGTAAACCGAAAGACCCCATAAAAGAAGATAACAGGATTTCTAGCTAATCATTGATGAAATTTAAAATACCTTGACAAAGTATCATACCAAATATAGTTAGACACATCCGTTACCAATGTACCAAGCACTATGTCTACCTTGTAATCATAGCTAATGGTTCTTTACAAATTCAACAAGGCATGTTTTCTCTAGCTAAATTCAATCGATATAGAAACTAAGCTTTCAGATGCAGCTCTATGCTACAAGGTGATGTATGTAATACACATTCAAATTCTAATGAGTTTGTTTATATCTAGCACAACACTAAGATTTTCTATCATTGTGAACCACTTGATTTTATTGCACTTCATCTTCCACTCTTGTAAAAACCAAACCTTAGTATCAAGCCAAGGAAGGTGCTCCCACATCTACTGTGAGAGGAATCTCCTTGATCCTACACCAAACTTTTTGATATGCTTCTTACATCAACCTCTTTGCTACCTGTTCAGGCTCCTAGATTGGTTTAACCCAAAAAATCGCCTGGAAAGGCGGAAAGAATTAAAGAATTATTACTTAAAAGGTTAAGAGCAACAGTATGTTTGATTAATTCAAAGTCAAGCAAACACTTGACACGCATTCAAAAATTGATAAAATAAGAAATAACACATCCTTTAGTGAACAACCTAAAAATTGTAAGGACAGTGCTGCTTTACCTTCAAAAGTGACATATCCTTTAGTGGGACTCACAGAAAACCGCTAACTCATATAACAAAAAAAATATTTGAGACAATGGAGAGTAAAAAGTATAAACAACAAGAATATACAACTACAAAGAAAAATATAAAGATAAAAAATCAAACAATGATCATATTGCTTGGCCACAATTAAGGGTAGAGGTTTCAGATCAATCATAATAAGGGTTCTGTCCAAGTTTTAGTAAAGAAGTGTGGCAAATTTAGTCTCATTGAATATGGGGGTCTGTTTGAGTTTTAAATACAAAAAAAAAATCAAAGAAAAATTAGAACCCTTTTGTGCCTGGCGTTGAGCTCTTTGGTAATGTTGGTCTTCAATTTCTTAAAACATCTAACTTCTCAAGAACAATCCTTAAAAGAAAAGAAAAGAAATCATTTTGTTCTCACATTTAGTAAATCATGACAAAGGCATATTATTATTGATAAATCCAAGTACACACAATTTTTTAGAAAAAGAAGAATAAAAACAACAAAATTTGAAGGATCTAATAAATTCACATATATATATATAAAATAAAAATGAAAAAAACTATTTTTCTATAACATAATTATTACAAATTAAGTTTTCTATGATATAATTGACAACTATCAGGTTAAAATGCTTGTAACATTATCATATTATCTCAATGATTAGTCTTTCAATCCAGTACTCATTTAAAACCCCAAATTATCACAAGATATTAAATATCTAACTAACACCTCTCACAACAAAATCGCTATACATAACTGTTCAATTACAAATTCACCACTGCATTTGTGTAAACTGCAAACATAATCTCAAATAACTATTCAAATGTACTACACTCACTTAGACATCAAATAAATTAATAAATACAAATTAAAGACAACACACACTGCTCCTAAGGTTTTATTTATATTAAAAAATTTGAAGAAATTGCTCAATACCTTGTTCTTAATCAATTACCACATAACATATATTTAATATATATAAAGTGAAGAGGAACACCTTACGACAACCCATTTTCCAAAACAAACTAAAAGTTAAAGCATCACGTCCATTCAAATCATTGAACACTAAAAAATATTTCAAACCAAAAAACCTCTCAAATAATTTCATAAATTTGTTTCACAAAATAATTCTCAATAAACCAAAGAGACAATAATTCATCCATTGGTTGAGTCAAGATGATTGTTCAAGTAACAAAGTCATACCTACTCATATCAAATAAACTAAACAATTAGTTATACACAATAAAAACCAAGCCCCTTCTTCATATATTAAAAGTTTAAGCATTTAAACTTGAAATCAAAGCAAACACGAAAAATACAACTCACCCTTGCTTTGCTGTATCCTTGGAATCACAAACCTCTGCTTGATGACTGTCAGTGTGAACAAAAAACAAAAACTATAAATCTAAAATCCTCAAAAGCCTATAACATTCAACAGAACCATGAAATATAAAGAATAGGTCACAAATTTTCTTTTTAACCTTGTGCCTTCTCAAGGACCTTAGTGGATTGTTAGCCAAAACCACAACTGACCGAGGCTTGGGGTAAACCACAGGGCCTCTTCAGATCAGAGATAGAGCCTTTAATCTCTTTACCTCCACAACCAAAAAGGCATTCTACTGAAGATTACAGATTACAGTGATTCATCTATATAAAACCAATCCTACTCCGCAGAAAGAACGCCTGCATACATAAAATTCATAGGATATTAGTAAAAAATAAAAATAACCCCAAACTTTCATTCATATACATACATACATACATAATTACATACATGATATGAAAAAAGACACCTAATAGCAATATTAACATACAAAAATTATTTAATCTGAGTAAAAAAAATCCAAACTTTCAATCTCACGCGCTGTAAAAATTGCAAAGAAGAACACCTACAAATAGCAACACAACACAAATTCAACCTGAGTAAATATCCAAACTTTCATTCATATAATATAATATAACACTAAATATTCTGACCCATCTGAGTAAAAAACCAAACTTTCACACCAAACATACGTATAAAACTCAAATCTCAGTATTTTGGGAGAATTGAGCTCCGAATTTTCGATTCTGATAACTATCACAAAAAATCCTCAATTTCCTTCCATGTCCCCATTTCACAGCAACCATGATATTGTAGTACCAGAAACCAAAATAAGTAATAAAACAGAGTTTCAACCTGCAACCCGTCTATCTCTCGCACATCCACCAACCACAGAGATCACAACAGCGTTTGAGGCTTGAGTTCCTTTTTTTTTTTGGATCTTCTCTCATGCAGATCGGCGGCAATTGTTCTTGGGTTCCAAATTTTTTCTTGATCTGGATTAGTAGAGAGAGATCGGTATGGGTTGTGAAGGAGTTGAAATCACAGTACAGATCGGTGGTTTGGGACGAAAAGAAAGAAGAAAAAAAATTCGAGAGAGAGAACACTTCCCTATAGTATGTTAGCCGAAAATGCCAAAATGGAACCAAATCCCCTTTCTTTATGATCTGTTTTTAGGGGAATGTGCAGATTAGCGGAACGGTGCGGTGCGGTGCGGTCCATCTATACAGTGAGTTATGCAACGTGTGAAAGAATAAAAGAAACTAACAATTCGAGTTTTTGAAACTTGAAATCCACATTCAAACTCGAGTCTGAAAGACTCGTTTGGATAAAAATGTCACCTAGATCTTGAGTCTTAAAAACTCGTTTTGCTCGCAATAAAAATCGAGTCTTAAGACTCGATTTTTAATAGGCAAAAAGATCGAATCAAACATATAGAACTCGAGTCTTATAGACTCAAGTTCCACTGGACAAAATTATAAAAACTCAACACTCAGCCCGTATGTTATATAACTCTCACACTCATCCCATATTAACTCTCACAGAAAAACTCAAAAACAGAGCATCATCATTAACTCTCACCCTCACTAGCTCTCACTCACCCATAACTCTCACACCACATTGCCTCTCACTCTCACAAAACCAAATTGTCCACTCTCACTGCTCTTCCCTCTCAGCAAATTCATATCTCAGGTAAAGGTTTGCATAATTTGATTATCATTGTAGTTGGGTATGTTGTCTATGGGTGTGGGTTAAAGAGTTTGACTATTTATTTTGTAGATAATTAACATAACTTAGTTAATTTACCAATATTGTGAATTATAGAATTTTGTTTTGTTAATGTTAATTTTTTGAGTATTTATTTGAATAGTTTTTGTTATAAAAATTTTATTCATCATTTCTAGGCTTTAATTTTTATCATGATCTTACAAGTTTTTTTGACTTTATTTATCATTAGTTTGGTATGAAATGGGTAGTGAATGAATGTATGAATGGGTATGAATCATGCTCCTCTACCCACCTAGTTCTTTTAGAACCCTTTAGGCATTATAGGTCACCACACAATGGAGTATAGATAATTCCGTCTCTCCATCCACTAGATTAAAAATGGTACGTCTTGGCCTTTAGATATTAATGGGCAATGGGGCACTCTATAATCTGGCTTGATATGTTCAGCCTTAAGATCGCATTACTTTTTTCCCCCACTTTACGACTATGTGATTTAACTAACATAATACTTGACTTGAACAGGTTCACAATGCCTGAAATTGTTATAATCATATACCACAGTGGTCTGCTTAAGAATGTCAATGCGAACAAGGGATTGTCATTTGAGGGGTCGGGTATAAAGATCTATTATACCTAAATTGATCGTAGGTTAAAGACCCTTGACGAATTAAAGATATTTGTCATGGAAGAGTTGTGTGAGAATCCTGATGTGCACAACATACAAATTACTTATCGTATGCCAAATGAAATCCTGAAGCACCGGATTAATTACAAGTATATGGTGATAGAAATAGACAAACATGTAAAGATCATATTTGACAAGTTGGAGAGTTAGCTGAAGTAACTACATTGAGTTGTACATACAGTTGGAGCCGCATGCAGTATGGCAAGAGGATATCCAACAAACAACCACAGCTATAGGTTACGATTTCGGATGCTCAATATGAGTATTCTAACCATGTAAGATGATGATGCTCATGCCTGTGGTGGGGTTATGATGACGACGATGACGACGATGACTATGTTGATGAGACTACTACTGCCGTTAACAATGATGACAATAATGATGACGACTATGTTGATGAGAATCTTGCCATTAACGGTGAAGATTTTGCCGATAAAGATGAGTGTGAAGACATGATTGACAGAAGGGACTTTCAGGACTTTGAGGACTTTAAGAAGGACATTGATGACGATGAGACATTGAACGGTAGTGAACCTGATGCAACCAATGTTATTAGTGTCCAAAACATTATGAACACAATCCCTGCCTACGCACCTCCTGCGTTGTCATTCTTTGCAAATACTTGGGAAAATATGAGTGATCCTTCACATATTGAGATGTCATTTGTGTCTACTTGGAGAAAGGGGATAAATTTGTGCAAAGGGTTGACTTTTGCCAATAAAGTAGAGGTGAAGCACGTATTAACAATTTGTACCCTCAAGAAAAACAAACATTTTAAGATCACTAGGTCGACGACGAAAAATCTTTGTGCGAAATGCGTGCATGAGTCATGCAAGTGGTATGTCTACGCAATTATGAAGCCCAATCTCCACGGACTATAGATGGTCACCGTGTATGTGGGTCCTCACACGTGTATACCGACTAGGGTGCAAAATGATGGTAGAATGATGAGTTGTAATTTTATTGCAGTAGAAATCCATAACAAGTTATGTGAGGATCACACTACTCAAATTAAGCATCTCAGATATCTGATAGCGTCGAAATATAATGGCTATAAGCCTTCTTACTACAAGGTATGGGATGCAAAACAAAAGGCGATTGTGTTTATGTTTGGAGATTGGGAAGAGTTTTACCAAAGGCTGCAAAAGTTGCTAATGGAATATATTGATCAGGACCCAACTACCCAGTTTTGCTATCGTGTCACACCCACCGATGAAGATCACACCGTATTGTTGCATTATGTGTTTTGGTCTTTCGCTTCATGCATATCAGGATTCAAATACTACAAGCCGGTTATCAGTATTGATGGGACCCATCTGTATGGTAAATATCAAGGAAAGTTGTTGGTTGCAATGGAAACTGATGCTAACAACAAGGTATTCCCTCTCGCCTTTGCTGTTGTGGATTGTGAGTCAGGGTCCAGTTGGAGGTGGTTTTTACGGTGCCTCAGAGAAACGATTGGCCACCTGATACCTGACAAAGGTATTTGCATAATTTCTGACCGACATCTCGGTATCAAAAACACCATTGCAAATTGGCCTAGAAGGGATGATGGAAAAATATGGGTATTTCATAGATATTGCCTTCGACATGTTGCTAGCAACTTCAACACCCATTTTCAGAACTCAACTCTAAAGTCAGCAGTGTTGAAAGCGGGATATGCTAGTCAGGTAGTTAAATTTGCTACCATAATGGAGTCCATTAAGCAGGTGAAAATTGAGGCCATTAGGAAGAAGAAGAAGGTGACGGGAGGGATAGTAAGGAAAAGAATCAAGATTATCTTCCATACACATACCTAATAAACGAGTCTGTGGATATGTGGACCCAGTCATACGATGGTGGGAGACGTTTTGGGGCAATGACAACCAATATATCAGAGTGTTTCAATGGTGTACTAAAAGGTGCATGGGGCTTTCCTATTGCCGCGTTGGTTAAATTCACTTGGAACAAACTTGTTCAATATTTCCACGATTGGCACAAAGAATGCCATTATGAGTTGTCAGAGGGTAAGAAATGGAGTGAATATGCCTTATCCACATGGGATGGAAATAAGCATAAATTTGAGAAACACTATCTCAAGCCATTTAGCAATGAAGAGCTGATATTTCAAGTAGTTACCCAACTTAACACATGTAGCGTAGGAGGGGGAAACCACAGTTATGAAGTTTGGTTACGAGAAAAAACATGCAGTTGTGGGAAATTGCAAAACATAGGGATCCCGTATTCACATGCAATTAGAGTATGTGACTATTTACATATTGATTCGACCACATATATTCACCCATGTTATGGTTTGAACCATGCTCTTAACACTTATGAGCATGCATTTGTGGTTCCTAGGTCACAGCCATTGTGGAGGGATCTCATGGGGCCAAAGCGGTTGCCTAATCCGGCATTGTTGCGGGCCAAAGGTCGACCGGTGAAGTCAAGAATAAGGAATGAGATGGATGGAGTGAGGAATAAGGATCGAGAACCTGGATGGCAGAGGGAGGACGCAGATTTGATAGAGAGTCAACCCAAGCAGACATGTGGACTGTGTTATGTTTCCGGGCATAACCGCAAAAAATGTCGGCAGTCTTGTGGCACTTCCACAAGCAGCGATGTTCCACACTAGGTAGGTAGATGGAAAAAAGTTATGCATCGGTTAAATAATTGTTGTTCATTCAATGTTTACTTAATGTTTACTATCTTGTCTCCTAACACAATTACTCTACGTTTTTCAGACATGCTTCCATGGATGACATTTTTGTCATGCGGATCGCCGATCTTAGGAAAAGTGACTACGTTGTATTGGCTCTATGTGAACTTTTTGGTTTTTGTTGAATGTACTTGTAATTCTCTATCCAACGTACCTCTATGAAAATTGTGATTTGAGTAGTATGGTTAGAATTGCAAATTAAGCGTGGTTGGACATGTTTAGAATGTTGATATATTGAGAATGACTTTTATTGTAATTTGAGTGCATTTACATTGTAAAACTATGGTTATGCAAAGAGCGTAACAATTTCTATAGTTTGGTGCCTAATGAGAACACCTTTTGATGTAATTTAAGTGCATTTACACTCTCAACTTGTCTATCTCTCAATGAGTATTTGTGGATTACATTCTTAACTTCTTTATCTTTGTTTTTTAGCAGGTGTGTGCACACATTTCAGTTTTTGGTTTGCTGCATGTTTGGGGAGAGGGGAGGGGGGGGGGGGGGGGGGAGGGGGAATAGAGCATTGCTCTCTACCTGAAACAGGGCATGCTTCTGATGGGGGAAAAAAATTCACAGTGAAACTTGAGTTTTAGAGACTCGAGTTCCACTGAAAAAAATTTCCTAATGAAACTCGAGTTTTAAAGACTCGAGTTCCACTAGGAAATAAACGTTGCAATAGAGCATGCCTCTCTGCCTGAAACAAAGCATGGGGGGAAAAAATTTCCTAGCAAAAATCGAGTTTTAGAGACTCGAATTCCACTGGAAAATAAATGTTGCAATAGTGCATGCCTCTCTGCCTGAAACAGAGCATGCTTCTATTGGTGGAAAAAAAATTTGCCTAGTGAAAATCAAGTTTTAGAGACTCGAGTTCTACTGGGAAATAAAAAAAATTCCCAATGAAATTCGAGTTTTAGAGACTCGAGTTTTACTGATGAAAAATTTCTCAGTGAAACTCGAGTTTTAGAGACTCGAGTTCCACTGGGAAATAAACGCTGCAATAGAGCATGCCTCTCTGCCTGAAATAGAGCATGCTCTTCTGGGGAAAAAAAAAAATTTCCCAGTGAAATTCGAGTATCAAAAACTCGATTTTTACTCAACATGTTTCCTTTGGTCCAATAAATCTAATTCGGTCCACTGTGGTCCTTTTGGTCCATTTAGTTTAATTTGGTCTCAATTCGATCCCTGAAACCTACTTTGGTCCTATTTGGTCGACTTTGGTCTTATTCAGTCATTCGGTTCTAGTTGGTCTAATTTGGTCCATTCAGACCACTTTGGTCCATTTTGGTCAATTTCCATCCATCTTTGCGCACTTACATATATAATGGGAAACAACAGGTTTAAGTTGAGAGCCCTTATTCTAAATCTAAATTTATTAAAAATATACTCGAGTTTTAAAGGCTTGAGTTCCTTTCACGTTTTTTTTTTTAAATGTCACTTCTTCCTTTTTTTTTGTTTTAAACATATAAGCCTTTTAGTGCATGTGGCTTTGCCACTATGTTTCGAAAATAAAAATAAAAATCTATACAAATATGGGTTGCATAGAAAAGAAGGTATTAAATTGAGCTACAAATATTTTTGATAAATTTTGTAAAACGAAATAGATTTTATAAGTTGAATGTCATACGAGACAACCCTTTGAATACACAGATATGCAACCCATCCGCACTCACGTGAATACATAGATATGCATAGTATAGAAATGCACCGTTTTCAAGGATGCAGAGCATCCGTGAAAAGTTTATGCATCAATTTTGGGGTCAGCTGTCCACCATTGATACATTGATGTTTGTAGTGCTACATGTGCTGCTCAATAGCTCGACATTGTTGAACCCTATCCAGTCATATCATTCACACTCACGTTAATACACAGATATGCATCCTTTTGCAATGCACTGTTTTCAAGGATGCAAAAGACCCCTGAAAAGTTTATGATGCATTTAACACAACTCGGTATTATCTTGTCAAGTTCATGTCAGATGAAACACAAGCATGCTGAATACTCTTCATATGAATACTATTCAGCTGAATAGTCATGGTAGTACACTGCAACTACTGCCCAGAACAAGAGAATCTCACTGTGACATTGGGAACATTTGAACAAAAAATTCGTATCGTGGTTTTCCAGCCTATATTGACATGACAAGCCTAAATATGTTAAATTTTATTATTGAATACACAGTGGAATGAGGTTATAAATGCACCACAATAATGATCTTATTCCTACACCACTAACTTCGTAGGTTGACTAAGCTATGAGTCGCAATGCCTCAACATCATCTCGTACACATAGAAACAAGTTTCAATCTACTTCAACAAATGAATTATCACAAGTTCCAACAGATCAACAACTACAAACATACATAGACCACTATGGAGGGAAATGGGTTGGAAAGAAGAGAGATTTCATTAATATACCAATTTACATGTACGAGAGTCTTGGAAGCATTGGGCACATGATGGTCGGCAAACCTACAAAACTAAGTACAGATACCACCACAATGGAGTTCACCGTAGCAGAACCACCATGGTCAACCCTATACGAGAAGAGGTGTGAGTCGGAGGTGTATTGTCGATGGCACGGGTTACGAGTTCCTAAGGCACACTCAGCCGAGTTACCTAGAGATGAACCGGCCAACATACTTGGTTGCCTTGAACAAGAGAACAATCAAATGCAAAGGCGGCTAGACCGTTTTCATGCAATCCAAAAAGCTAGGAAGCATGTAAAGGAGAAGGCGCAAGAGCGAGCCATGAAGTCTATTAATGAAATTACTGCATTAGATGATGAAAGTAATATTTCAAACTTCTCAGATTCAAGCAATGATGATTTCAAAAAATTTCTACCTATGAACATTCGACATTGTTGTTAATGTCTACACGTTTTGTGTAATACAAAATGTTGTTGTTAATGTCTGGCAAATGATGATTATGTACGTGTACCTTTTGCAAATCTAAAGATGAATTGTTCATTACTTTTGGCTATGTTTATATGAAATCACTTGCTCATTTTTTCCCTGCTGTTTGTTGTTGGTATAGAATGAAAAGGTGTACTTGTATTAGTGTTTGCAAGAATTATAAGTACTTGATGAAAATTATGGTCTAAACTCACATAATATACACATCTAATTCAATAAGTTAAACTCAAATGGTATGCATATCAGCATATGGATAAAGTCAATTATTTCTCTCTAACTCCTGTCAGTTTTTCTCCTTGGATCACTCCCAGCAAAGAAAGTCTTAATTGCTTCAATAAAAACATCACACAGTTAGTATTGCCACCTTGAATACACAGTACTTGCTACATCTGAGAATTTTTACGACTCCAAAGTCGCAATAGTTTTAAATATGGCTCTGTTTAATACTGAGAGTTTGACTTGGACAGTAAAATGCCACATAGTTGCAAAGTCATATTCGCATGTATTGAATTGTATATCAACTTATCAACATTGAACATTTCTTTATCTTTATCTTTTTTATATTTTTATCATTCAAAACACCAATAAATACCAAGCATACAAAACAATTGATGCCTTCAATAACCACAAGGTTCACAACTTACTCATTGAGGATTTCTTTTTCATATTTTCCCCTTTCATTTTCACAAAATTTTGAACCATCCTATTCTTAAAAAGAGATGTTAATAATAAGTATCCATATTATTACTTTTCTTCTAATGATGGTATCAATTAAAATTTACCATGAATTTTTCACAAACTCAGTAGACCCTTCACGTCTAAAACAAATTCAACTAGATTCTCTCGATGGTTTTTTTCTCTCGATGGTTTTTTTCCCCTTTCTTCTTCTTTGGTTTATCAAAGGGATTAAAAATAATCTTCCATTCACTAAAAAAGAATCACAAGAAATAAGAATTTGCTCGCTTATCCCCTTTACTAAAATATAAGTATTAAAATCTGAAATCTGAGAATTGACCAATGAGCAGGAATATATGAATCAAAAACGCCACCCTCAATGAGGTGCAAATATATCAATTTCCACAAACCTGTAATTGGTCCAGAGAAGAGACTATGATGACAACAAGCAGCTCTCAATTAACTTAAACCCATTTAGATTGAATTAGAAATATATCCAACAAGAAATGGTACATGAACCATTCTCAAATATAAAATGGTCTCTAATCATCTTCACAACAAATTTTGTATTCAGTGTGAATGTTTCTAGGCCAACCCAAAAAATTAAGAACCCAAAGCCGAAGGATCCTTCAATTCAAGACACCAGCAGCATCATGCCACATCACCTATCCAAAAATGAAGGGTTACATATCATTAGGGCTGGTGGCCGAAGGCATCTTTGGTGATGAGTGAATTTCAAATCTTGTTTCCCTTTTAATAAGCCCCTGGTTACGAAGGAAATGTTAGCCATTTTCTTAAGTTTTATGTTCATGAGTCAATCTAATATCAATAACCGACGAGCCAAGTGTCTCTTTCAAAACTATGCAAAAGTATAATAACAATTTTTTTTTTAATTGATGACGTGGAACCTCACCAAGGCAGAGCCCTTTGGACTCACCCCTAGGGAGTAAACCACGGATACACAACTCCACCCACCAAACTAGAGTATCATTTGTTTTTTATAAGTGAGAAATCTTATTAAGAAATGAGAAATCTTATTAAAAGTGAGAAATCTTATCAACCAAACTTTATTTTTAAAAATAATATTTTTAAAATACTTTCACATATGACTTGAGAAAATCAACATAGACAAGTGAATTTTAGAGATCAACAGGCAACAACCAAATTCACATCCTTCAACATAGTAACCAAAGGAGAAAAAAAAAACATCACATTTTGGACTGCCATAGGTAAGCACCTAAGTCTACAGATCATCATGCTGCTATCATGTATAATACATATATGAAATGAAATATGAGGTTCTTGAGTTCAAGTTTCTCCATGTCAGATATGAGGTTCTTGTTTGGAATACTATGATAGGTACACTAACTAGGAAAGGGCTTTTGCATGGCCCCTCTAACAATGGGGTAGGGATGGAGAAAACTGGAACATAGGCCAGGTGGTGGTTGGGGAAGATGGAAAAATGCAGCATGAATTCGGGGCAGGTATGGGTTTAAGACCTCCCCGCCTCAATTACAGAATTCTCTAGCATAGTTAAGTAATTTCTAAAAATGCAGCAATTCCCTAGCATAGTTAAGTAATTTTAAAAAAAAATCAATTTACGTAGATATCTTATTAATTCCTTTGAAGATGTACCCTACTGCACCATTCCTCTCATATTCTAGGGTTCTTTTTCTCTTGCTTGCTTTCTTTCTTAGGATATTTAGCTAAAAGATTAGATTGCAATATCAATGAGAAATTTGATAACAAAGGATTTCTTAATTCTGAAGTAACAGAGTTTCAGTGTCATACACCTTATGATCTCTTGATCCCTTTTTTTAATAAGTTTATGATCTCTTGATCCATACTTCCCTGGAAACCTTTCTAATTTTTCTTCTCTTTTAAATTTTTAGACTTCCTTTTAATAAATAATCTTTTTACCTTCTCCTTGTGCCAAACACACTGCTTGGACTTTGTATGCAAAAATGCAGAGATAGAAGCAGTTATTTGCTGAGATCTGAATCAGTTTGAGGTTGGTGTTGGTAATAGAATTAAATTTTGGCATCATGTGTGGTGTGTAGGATGTACTCTCTCGGAGGCTTTTCCGGAACTCTATAACATTAGTTGTAATAAGGGGTCTTCTATTGAGGATGTTATGCACTTTCCTAACCAAAGGCTTCACTGGGATCTTCAATTTTCTAGGGATGTCCAAGATTGGGAATTGGAACATTTATACACTTCTTTGGATATTCTATGCCTCTTAATGGTGAGGAACAGGAAAAAATTTGTTGGAAACTGGTAAGGAGTAAGATCCCTCTTTTCCATTGGAAACCTGTGTGGCATTCAAAGATCCCTCCTATGGTTGCTTTCTTTTCATGGACTACCGCCTTAGGTAAGATTTTGACTCTTGACAACTTATGGTATAAGAGTGTCGCAGTTGTAGATTGGTGCTATACGTGTAAAAAGAGTGGAGAATTGGTGAATTATCTTCTTCTTCATCGTCCTATTGCTTCTAATTTATGGTTTAGGTATGGGCTCTTTTTGGTCTTCTATGGGTTATGCCATAAAGCATTATTGATTTATTTTCGAGCAGGCAAGGTTCCTTTGGTAGACATCGAAGCATTGATTTGTGGAGGGCTGTACCACATTGTGTCTTATGGTGTGTATTTGGCGAGAACGGAACTCAAGATGTTTTGAGGGGAAGGAATGGTCTATTCCGGAACTCATGATGTTTTTAAATCTCTCCTTATCCACACCTTGCTGGATTGGAGTTCAGTTTTTAATCTTTTTCCATGTTCTAATTTTTTTTTAAATGCTTGATCTTCATAATTTAAGAGTTTGATGTACTGCTACCCATGTACAGCTCTGGTGTATCTGCATTTTTTATTAATACAATTCTGTTATTTATCAACAAAAGAAAAAAAAAAAAGTTATTCGCTGAGAAAATTTAGAGAAAATGGATTGGGGGTAAATGGGGATGGAGCTGTTAAATTTTAGGTGGAGCAGAGACGGGGAAGAAAGTTCACCCAGACACAAGTACAGAACAGTATTGGAAGGGGTCTCACATGGGTGGCACAGGAATGGGAAAAGAGAAATTGGCCCCACCCCATTCTATTCCCTTTTAACCCTGGTACTTAACCTAATCTTACCAAAATAATTAGAAATTTCTCAAATTTCAAACTATTTCCAGTGTACAAAGACAACAAGATTTTCCTGCATTAATGTGCTATGTGCAAGAATTAAGAAAAATCCATGCATTTCTTATTACCTCATGGGAAAGGTTGCCAACATAGACATTACTATATGCTGGATTGTTTTCAGGGGCCTCCTCATTGATATTCTCCTGGCTTCCATCTACGAAACAAATAAAACAGAAGAAAATAGCTATCAAAATCCAGATATTCCAAGCCAATTCTAGCCTAGCATATCATAAATTAGAGCACATACTTTAGGATACAGCAGGAAATAAGTCAAATTTAAAGAGGCCACATAATATATGACCTTAGCTCTTCTAACACAACCTGACATTAGTTCTTATACTTACTCCTAAAGTTCTCATGAGCCTATGGAGCTAAGAAATTTCCTAAGACATGTCAAGGAGAAAAGGAGACTTCTTACTCCATAGACCTTTATTTTACTCGTCATTGCATGCCACTGATCCTTGGACCAAATGCCTCCTCCCCCACTATCTGCCACCCCAGATTTTTCTTTTTAGGGGGAAGAGAGAAGAGGGGAAGAGAAGGGGGTGGGGGGGATTCAATCCCATGGGAGTGCATGTGCTGTATACTAACCTATCATATATGTGTGTCTATGTATGTATTGTGTACCCCTATCCTTCAATAGCTCAATATAAATTGTCAAGGCTTAATGTATTGCACTTAATGACACCTTAAAGCATCTTAATTATTGAATGTGAATGCACACCCTAACAAATCCTAACTCAAAGCTTCTGTTTTGAGTCTGCTAGGCATATCACTTTCCAGTCTATCAATGACCATTAGCTATTTTGTGTTTTCCACAAATATTAAGAAAATACACCTCATTAAAACAGCTTGTCACCCAACTAATAGAGTAACCAAATTGGCGACTAGCTGGGACAAAGTTCTACATCACCCAAGCCATTTTGACTTTTGGTGAGTGGTTGTACTTCAAGCAAATGGGCACACTTGTCAATTTTCTGTAAAGCTAATCATAGTCAGATTACTGATATAGCCTGGCTTTAGGCTATCAAGCGTGAGATTATGTTGTGCTGTATGCTGTGATTCCATATTACATGCATAAGCATATTCCAGGGAATGTGGTGACTGAAACAGAGCTAATAGAGGAGAAATTCGCACCTAGAGCTGGTAGGTTTAAACTCTGGTCATTTAGTGATGCTTTCGCTCCATCTGTATGTGTCCAACTAGGTATCCGCAAGTTCAAATTAGATGATTGGGCTGCTCCCTGCATATCAGATCCAGTATAAAAGCCAGTTATAGCCTTGGATGTAATGATTCCTTTTGACTGGAGATAAGACTAGAGAAAACAAAAAGAAAGATTTAATCTCACATCTATCAAGCCCCTCTTCCCCCCACCCCCCCAAAAAAAAAAACCAAAAAAAACATCTTACATCTAGTTGGGGTTAGAGAGGTTAGACCAGACATAGTAAAATATGACCATTTCTGTTCCTCTCGATCTAATATATATCAGAGCATAAAAAGGAAAAATCTTCAGCTTTAATCCTCTTAGTTGTAGCTTGATTATCCTTAGCAAATAGAAAGATTTTTTCGCAATAATTTATACCTAAGTACCATGTGCAGCACATAGGATCCTGGCTATCCTACTTAGTACTTTGAAACATTCTGTTTTTTTTCAGTCTACACGCTCTTACCTAAGCTCTTAGATCAGATGGTTGAAAGTTCACTTTTGATACAATATAAGTGATGATTACATTTAGTACTCTTTGTTTGTTTGTTTGTCTTTTTTTTTTTTTTTTTTTTTTGATAAGTAAGAAAAAATTTATTTTAAAAAGACTACTTTATGCGACTCTTTGTAATACTTTATCCTATACTCAAAACCAATTGTCACTGGTCAGGCTGAATGGTTGTCTCCAAGGCACAGATGCATAAGTGCTGGGAAACGTGGCTGGGTGTCTGTGTGTGTATGCATAAAGTTTCCCAGAACTGTCTTCAGATCTAGGTTTTACTCCCACCAAATCGAACCTTACCTATGGAGGGCATTTACATAAAATAAAAAAAAAACATAAAAAAAAAACACAAATATAGTGTGATATAAAAAGGACTCATGTTTATTCTTGGTAATTAGCAATTTTGAGTATTCATGTCTTAGTAAGTGAAGTCCAAAGAAAATATAGTCAGCAGTGACATCTTGATTACAATAATCAAAGAGCAAACTAACTTCTATTTGGCTTATAAGAAAATCATAACCATAACAGTACCTCCTTCAAAGTAGGTGTCAATGTCACTCGGAGGTAAGGATCCCATGAACTAACAGCATCAACTTCCTGATTGAGCAAAATTTGTCCAGATTTCCAATCAAGTGAGCTTGATATATACTGTATGATGTAAAGACTAGGAACTTCTCCTTCCTCTTCAAAATATATGGAATCTCCTAACTTTGAGAATGATTCGATTCCTACGGAAGCAGCAGGAAGAAAACACTTGTCAAAATGGATAAAGTGCTAAAGAGATACAACATCAATGGTTACCAGGGAACTTACACCAAGGAGATAGAAAACAAGATCAACTTGTTCAGCAGGAAAACTACCATATGAAAAAGCAAAACCTAGGATGAAAGAAGTTAAGATTGACACAAATTGAAGAAAAACTCCTTGGACTTCTATTCTTAAATCAATAAGTTCAAAATTGACAATCAATTCACACCTGTACCATAGCAACACCAAAAGGAATCATTTTTCGTTCCCCATCCATGGTAGCCAGTGGCCTTGGAAACACCACGACCTTGTGGAAGCATGTAAATCATCACTCCAGGCTTTGTTCCTTTTTGAATGCCTAGCACACCATTTGTCAAGGCACACTCGTAATAGTCCGCGTATGCCATTTCCTTGGTCCACGTAAAAAGGTGGCGCGAGACCTACAGAATCAGTAAGACATGGTAATCCATGCATATTCCCAGTTACCATGGTAATATATATCACAAAATTGAGGGCCATACGCAATCACAAATGTGAAATGAGATGCAATTATTTAGATTCACTGCTGCTCAAATCAACTTTCAACAGAAAAACCAATGAAAAATTTCATCAAGACCCTAGAGGGGGGAAAAAGCATACCTTCAGCATGTTATAAGTTGTGCATGATTCTTCATTCTCTGTCTGTAGAGTGCTGCTTGCCAATCGCTTTGGGTCTGACCTGCCAGGGGAAAGGGATCAAAGTGAAACACAATCAGAAAAGAGTGAAATATATTAGAATTATGTGATTAAATGATTAAACTCACCATCTCCTAATAGCTTAAGCTTTTGGGAGAATTGGTTATTTAATATGGTATTAAAGCAGAAGGTCCTGGGTTCGATTCCTATCTCCTCCAGTCTAACTCCCATTTAAAATCCCACATGTTGGGTCTCACCTATTAAAAGGAAGTTTGTGCCCACATGTCAGGGGGAGTGTTAGAATTATGTGGTTAAATAATTATCCATCATCTCCTAATAGTTTAAGCTTTTGGAAGAATGGCTGATTTAACCCCCCAAAAAAAAAAAACACTAGCAAATATCATGTGAACAAATGGACACAACGTTTCAACTGTTTGTATTTACTCAGTGTAGCACACAGAGATACTCAGGTAAAGGGAAAGAATTGATATATGAATTACTGTTATTACCAGAACTCACTAACTGATGTGCCTCCTGTTGCATAGCTGTGAGAAGAGTTAACAATTTCCATAAAGTACGTCCCTATTGCCTGGAAAACCATATATTTTAACAAGCATTACAAATATTTGGAGATTAGTTCATGACACATTTGTATCATATAAACGTTCAGATAAACAAAAACTAACCCTATATAGCAATTAAAAGATGAAAATCTTCCAACAACAGAGGTGCTACTGGATAGGGAAGGTGAAAAGCATATCATGATTATGCATAAATGAAGCCAGGCTTTACTGAGTATTACTGTTCCAATGATTTATAATTTATTAAAGAAGTTACCTTATAAAGTGGATCACCAGTGATTTCATACCGCTTTTGAGATCCTATAACAATTGGGATGTGTGTATTGGCATGCAAACCAGATATGTCATCAGCCTAAAAGAAAAAGAAAAAAAAATTGTGAAACAATTGTAAGTATGAAAATCAGAATTGAAAACATGGAAACTTGAATATGAATTAATTCAAGAAAAAGAAAAACCCTGAAAACTGTATATGTAAAGTTATTGTAAAATCAATACCATATTCTGAGAAAAGAAGAATGTATTCAGTAATTCATCGGTAAATTTACCATCCTTTGGCATTTCTTATTAGATATTAAAAGTACTTTTTGCATTACCAAATAGGTATAAAGACACAAAATTGAGCACCATATGTGCTACTGATGTCCAGAAGGAAAACCAACAGTAGGCAAGAAATCACAAACTATTTCTGATTACTGTTGTTTAGCTGCACAGGCCAGGGATGGTTGACTCTATATTGCTATGAAATAAGGTAGAAGTGGAACCAAGGAAAGCTCAGGCAGATAACCCTCCAATTTCAATGACACCCTTGATCCTATTAATTGGACATTTGGAGCATACATAAAATTGAATCTACTTTTTTTTTTCTTGTTCCTTTTTTATAACCATTAATAAGCTATTGACAAGAATAGGCTTTTGCCTGTAATAATTAAGAGTTAATAGACAAGTTTAATGGTTTTACGTTAAAATAGAGTACTAACAAACCACAAGGCAAGCAACAGTAGTGCCATTAGACCACAAGGTCACTGATTACTACTCTCAATCTAAATCCTATATCTAACTATTCATGCATTATGTACATGCTATTTGTATCAGAGATAGCTTTCCCCAAGGTAACAAAGTCTCGGCTTCATGATCGGAAATGTTATATGCCAAAACGTAGTAAGAACAACTCCACTAATGACAAATTCAAAGTTCAGAGTGCTCCTAATAGTGTTTCAGACTTTCAGTCCTTTCAGTACAAAAGCAACAGTTTGAAAGGTAGGGAACACTACTCTGTTTCCTACAAAGGAAAAGTGATTACTTGTCCGTCTATTGTTTACCACAGAGAGAGAGAGAGAGAGAGAAATCTTTGAAAATCCAAAAAATCAAACTAGAGTCAGTGAACAGAAAATAATGCTTACCTCTACTGCAAGTATTCCTAGAAAGCATGGTTTGTCAAAAAGGTGAGCCAACACCAAATGCTTTGGATCTCCCTGCACATAGTAATATGAAAGGCTTACATCAAAACCCAAAGTTCACAATGATATGAGTACCTTGCAGACCTACAGTAACAACATTGTGCCAAAAACTTTAGAAAACATAATCGACTAAAACATGTTACCACTTACCACCATTCAAAGCATATAAGGCCTGACTCTCATGTAATGATGCTAAATATCCAAAGGCTCAGGATTGTTTGTAATAAAATAAAATAAAACAAAGGCTCAGATTCTATAACAATTGCAATAACAATTGCAAATTCATATGGTTTCATAGATTTTTTAATTAGTACTGAATAAAGGCATAAGGTACATATGATTGAACAAGACTTCTGGAATAGCACACTTAATACAATTGCTTACCAATGTGGTCACTTCTGCAGATAAATATGTCAACCCAGTTCAGGAAACGATTAGTATCACTAGAGTAAATTGAAGTATCAAGGTGAGGAGCTACAGAACCATTTAGATTAGTTCACATACCGTTATGGCGTATAACTTGTAAAGGACATCATTCATGCCACCAGTTTCTTCATTAAGTGACAGATAGTGCCTTTCTAAACTGTGCTTTGATATCACATTCTGAACACGGTTGTAAAAATAATCGACCATCCACGTCACCATTTTTAAAGCTTGAGGATTACCAGCAAATGTATGTTGATCAAGTAGGCCAGCTAAGATCTGTCAAAGTATAGAAGTTCAAAGCTAATTGCATAGCTTGTTGTGGCCAAATAAATCAAATCCATCTTGTAGAACAATTGAAGTAGGATCTACCTTGTAGATAGTGTAATATGGAGCCCAAACAGGTTTTATAGCTTCAAAACGATCAAATTGCTCAGACGGGAAAGCAGAAAGGTATCCTGTACCCATTTTCTCCTGACATTCAGATAAAGCGGATACTACTGCTCACATTTTCTGTTTGAGAGCATCATTATGAGTGGTAGCCCACATTATTGCTGATGCACTCAAGTAATGTCCTTCAAGAAAATAGAACCTGCTAATCAGTATAACCATAGTGACTAAATTTCAAGCCTAAAATTAACTTAAACATCATTCCACTTGGTTGAAAGCAGTTTAGAAGACTGATGCTCATCAACAGGGATATAGAGGAACTAAGAATATAAAAACGATATTGTCTAAACTGTCAAATGAAATGAACTCATATGTGATATTGTATCAGAAAAAGGAAAAAAATGAAACTAAACAGGGTGACCTGAGTAAAGTGATGTTCAGTCATTGCACTTTTTAGACTTTTTTGGTTTCTTTCTTGAACTTCCTTGCATTTATGGTCATCTAATTATTTTATTCATGCAGGAAAGAAAGAGAATCTAAGAAAGACTCAATGGCTTTGCATAGAAAACAAGAATACAATATGATTAAATAAACAGAACAGGAAGTACAGAAGTCATGATTGACAAGATTAATAAAATAAACTAACCTACAAAATGGCCCAGCCCCCATATGCATTCCCAGGTGTTGGCAATCCAGCTGTCTTCCTAAAGCTCCAAACCAAGCTATCCTCATCCAACAGCAATAGGTATTCCAAATTTGTCTGCTGTGCTCTTCCATGCATTGAATTTGAGTCCAATCTCACATCATGCAACAAAACTTCCTTAAGAAAATCTCCAGAAAACTTAAAACCACCTTGATTTTTCATTTTCCGATACATCATTGCCCAACTGTATTCATCTTCTTCCCTCAAAACCTTTCTTGGTAGCAAATTAGACCACACAGAATCATCGGTCGGTATCAAATGGTAGTGTGAAAACATCTCTTCCTTCTATGTTTCATTAATGGATGAAAGGAGCTCATATCGAAGACTATGTGATGACAGTTGAGTAGGAACGTTTGTACACTCCTTACTCATTGCACAACCACATAGCAAAGAGACTAAAAGCACGACTAACATTTCAAAGAACAGAAACCCCTTCATCCTTTTAAACTCAGACTAAAAATACCTCACATTTTAGTCCAGAAATGACCAAATAAACACTTTCATTTTTGTCTCTGTCCTTTGTATCAACTTCCTCATCTGGTGATTCAGATCCGTTAAATGTAGATCATAATTAAGGTCACAAAAATCAATTTCATATTGCTTCTGCACATAAAACAGCAGATAGGACAGAAAAAATTTGATTGCTGACCTAAGTTCCCATCTATGGCACATGAGCAACCAAGAAAAGAGAGGGAAAAAAAAGATGGGGTGGCAATAGGATCACATAAAAAAGTATACTGAAAATAAAACAGTTCAAAAGGATATTGTGCATCAAATTTTGCATGGAGGGCAAGCTTCTTAAGCCTTCGCTCCTCAGCTGCTGGGTCATCTTCCATTTGGACTGCACCATTGCCAGTATCATCTGTTTGATGCCTCTCATTCTTCTCACCTGCTTCTAAATCTTCAAAGTCACCATAGACAGCGTCGTCATCATCTTCAGCGTTGGCCTCTGGGTATTTATTTCTGCTTTTAGCATTTTCCCTCTCACCAGTAACAAAACGATCACGAATACTCTGAATAAGCTCTTCATCTTTCCAATTTTTGAGAGTTTCATAATTTATGAATTTGCTACAGTCCTCAGAGTTGACATTTCCATCATCAAATCCTTCTCTCAGATTCCGCAACAGACCGAGAAACAGAGTGAACACACAACATCTATTCCAGTTATAAGGGTTGAGCATTCATAACAGTCCTCCTAAGGGCAGCTACAAACATGTCAGATGTTAGAGAGAACCCTGTTCTCCCAAAACTAATGAAAAATAAAAATTGATTTTTTTTTAAAAAAAAAAAGTGCCTATTGCTCTAAGAAACAATAGACTCTAATGATGAAAGTAGTGTCAAGGATGAACCTTTTCAAAGTCCCCATAGACATTGTCAAGGATGAAAGTGCCTATTGCTCTAAAGAGCTACTTACTTCCCATGAATTAGACCAGATAAATAAAACAATTTTGCTCCATCATATATTTTAGTCCAGAAACGATGCTTGAGATGCTGTTTTGGCAGAAATGAAATCATCCTACATTTAAGAACACAGATACAGAAGGAAACCCATTGGTGGCTGCTTTGTTTTGTGGTTCTTTATTTGATTTGTCTAAAGCATGAGGAGGACTCACTATGTAGTCCTTGCAATATAAAAAATTCACTTATCAAAAAAAAGATATCTCACCATTTCAAAGCCATAACTTCCATCTATAAGAAGCTAGCCATCACCTACACAAGTAATACTGCTGTAAGTCACAATTAAGTACAAAACATGTGGAGAATCCAGGATATAGAAATATATCACAATTAAGATCAAATATAAATCTCCAGCAATACCTTTGTAACAAACCTCTTTTTCAAGGTTCACCAATTTTGCGTTTTTTAAGCCTCGTGTAATGTTTAGGCGGGGGAGGAGGTTGCAAGGCATCATCCTTAGGCTCATCATCGTGCTACAAAGACATTAAATGCATACAATCAATATTTGGTGTAATGATAAGAAAAAGTGAACTGCAAAATAGGCCTATACATCGTAATTAATGGTATCGTACCATAGAGCTGCCTTTATGTCCTATTTTGTGTCCACCTGTCCTTCAAGTGGGAGCTTTTCTAGCACGTTGGGTTTTACCTCGTGGGGGTGAGGGCTGATGAGGGCGATGCTCGTCCGGTACATCAGTATCTGGCTGTAGAATGTCAAAGGATGAGGTAGGTGGGTAATGATGCTCTATGTAGAGGCCAGGAGTGGGGATCATTGTCATGGGTTTAGTACGGGGTGGGTCTATGGGCAAAGTGGGTGGTGCACTGGAGCTGGTGGATGGGTTTAAGGGTGTCTCGGGGTGCATAGGAGGGGTCAATTGAGAATGAATACTGAGATCGAAACTGGGTTGCGAAGGTGGGGTAGGTGAAGGGACCTCGGGTTGAGGAGATGCATCTACCATGGGTGGAGGGACCTCAAGCTGGAGAGATGCGTGCGGGATGGGTGCAAGTATCTCAGGACTACTTACAACCCGAGCGGTTGTTGCACACCGACCACGGTCCCTAGCTGCACTTGTGCTTCGGCTTGCTGTAGCAGGCTGAGCAGGCCGACCACGGCCCCTAGCTGCACTTGTGCTTAGGCTTGCTGTAGTAGGCCGACCATGGCCCCTAGTTGCGCTTGTGTTTGGGCTTGCTGTAGTAGGCCCACCACGGTCCCTAGCTGCAGTAGCACGCCGAGCACGAATCGGTGTACTTATGGGTGCTGTGTTTGTGCTTGGGGTTGTAGTAGCTGCTAATTTAGTTTCATACCCATTGTTTGCCTCCCCATTTGCTGCAGGACCACCACCAAGCCTAGCAAGATCATTTAGGACGCGTCGGACATGGTTGTGTGCTCGGCTACCTACAGGAAGCATCTCCAACAGTGCTAAATGGCTTTCAATCGAAAACCGAGATAGAACCAATACAATCAGATTTGAGACATTTACGTATCAATTGTAGAATGGATAATATAGTACTTATTAATCTACCCAAATACTCAACTAAAATATATCTAATTAGAACACATTACCGATATATCTAATTTTGCGCTGTTGCGGTCGACATACTTTCGAGTGACCGGACAGTACCGGCGGTAATAGTCATGATCGTGAGGCATCTCACCAGTTTGAAGAGGTGCATGGCAAAGTCATTGTTGTCTCATATCCCATGTAAGGATATACGGTCCATGCTCCTCCCTCCAATTCTTTTCCACCTTCCCACGCAAGTCTATTCTATGCAGTCTTTCATCGTACACAACATGGTTGGGCCACTCTTGCGCCAACCCAAACTAACGAAGGACATGATTTGGGTGGTATATCTCTACTATGCAAAAACACACAAGTGACACCCTTGCCGTCCACGTATCCCTCCCTGCAATGCAAAAGTCAGGAAGGTGGCCGAAGTCTACCTCGTATGGCTGCCACACAATCTACAATAGAAACAAAAAACAATTATCATAACATCAAGGAATGTGAAACAAAGGAGAATACATAGATAAAGGGAAAAACAAAAATTAAAATAGAAGATATGTTAAAGGATGAAGCAATCATATTCTTAAGAAAAATTAACATAATTAAACAAAATTTTTATTTGCCATACTTGGTCCGGTTGCATTCTAACTAATTGTTCGCGATAGTGGATCAAGGCCATGTCGGATGGCCTACTTTTCGAGCTTGGCACCCGCACCCACCTACAGTTACGAGCGAATAACATAAGATAAGATAATACCTATGTTATAGTTACTAAGAAGAGTACATTGCAATGTAAGTGGAGCATATGGCCATGGGCCATAATCACATCCAGGTGGGGGCTCTATCCTCGGTCACAAGAATGGCAACCTTGCCCATGCCTAATACTGGACCAATGTGCATGCCCCACCAATCTGCGATGCCCCTTTCTCGCTTGCCCTACACAACTCTCTGTACAACCAGGCCAAGCAACCACTACCCCAACTATACTGTGGCGGATCACGAAGGTCACGCAGGAATGCCAAGAAGATCAGATGCACCCTATCTCCCGACTTGTCCATGAAAAGCTTATCCCCTAGCAGTGCTAAAATATAGCACTGGACATACTGGTGTATCTACATCTCCGTTGCGTCATAAGGCAGTGGCGTTGCAATGGCGTCAACAAGGCGGTTGGTGAGAATTCTTTGCCCCACCAAAGTTTTGTTGTTATTCGTAGGAGTAAAACCAAGCAACTCCATGCATAGATCTCGCCAATCCACATCCACCACAGCAGTTGGCCTAACCAAGACCTCATCGTCTATAGGAAGTCTGAAAATGACCTCCACATCTTGTAGAGTGATTGACATCTCACCATGTGAAAGATGGAACGTATGAGTCTCCGGCCGCCATCGCTCAACTAGGGCCGATATTAGGCAATGATCTATCTCTCTAGAAGGGGCCTTAAACAATCTTTCCAGCCTTAGCAACTTGATAATGTCAATCACCTGATTATCTCCCATCTGAATGCTTGCCATCTCCTTAGTGCGACCACGGCACGTAAGTGGGCCTGGGTCTTGCAAAATCCATAAAAATTATAGCGGTTGTTATAACTACAAATACAACTTTGAAATAACTTGCTAACTAAAAGTCAAAGACAACGTAAAAATTAAAGCGGTTGTTAGAACTAGATATTTCACCTCGTCATTCCAAATGTCCTCTGATTGATGATATCGTTGTCGCGTCAACAATGACTTATCAAGCGGACTAGGGTGCAAGATCTGTGGCTCGTCGTCGATCCGAGGCTCCATACTGCAAACATTCAGATACTCAATTGTGAGATCATTAATAGTGGGGGGGCAAAGGAATGCTATTCTACAATTCAAGGAAAAAGAGAAAGCTTATCAGAATTCATCTCAACTTCTAATACCATCTCTAGAATTCTTTTTATTTTTTATTTGTTTTAGCCTTTTAGGTAAGTATCATCTCTAAATAATGCCGTACATCATGTGATAAAATACGCGCGCACACACACACACATATATATTAACAAAGAGAACCAAAAGTTGCCATTTTATTCTAAAAAACCGTAAAGAAGATTCCTAACTAGAAATCAAATACAAAAGTGCAATACATAGACCAAGAATTTTTTTTGATAGGTAACATAGCCCAAGAATTTTTAATTGTCCTCTCTCCTATTTCTTTTTGTACCAATGCTTTTACTGTGTGTGTGACAGATGTATGTTGCATGTTTCCTTGATTATGAGTGTTCTTGCCATGGTATTCTTCTGTAGTGAATAACAAATCAAATACAATTGGTATTGATGATAAGATTCTTGGTTCTCATAAAAATCTTTACATTCAAGTCATAAGTTCTTGGGCTATGTTACCTATCAAAATGGGTGTCTTGGTCTATGTATTGCACTTTTTTATTTTTAAGGTTTTTTAGAATAAAATGGCAACTTTTGGTTCTATTTGTTAATATATGTGTGTGTGTGCGCGCGCACGCGCGTGTGTGTTTTATCACATGATGTACTGCGTTATTTAGAGATGATACTTACCTGAAAGGCTAAAACAAATAAAAAATAAAAAAAATTCTAGAGATGGTATTAGAAGTTGAGACGAATTTTGATACGCTTTCTCTTTTTCCTTGAATTGTACATTTGTTGTTAGCTTGTCCAATTCAGATATTCTAGTCATTCATAAATAAATGCTCTCTTTCATAATTCTTGCAATTATATTTTTGATTTGAACTTTATAAAAAATAATCATGACTTTAATAAGTAGACCTAAACTTTAGTAGCCTGGTGGATGGCTTAAGTTTGTGTTTCAAATTCTTGAGCCTTATGTTTTCCTTCAAGAGTGGTATAGTGGCTGGGTTCACTCTTCTATGGATAAACTGAGAAACTACATCTAAAAATTATAAAGTTTGCTCCTAGATCATGGTAGTGTTCATAAACACACAACTTCTACTAGGATTTCTTAAAAAGAAGTTTTTTGAACCTGACTGTGTGCTTTCACCTATATTCTTGGCTGCACTAGAGATAAGAAATAACTTAGGAAACCAATAACTTTTTATGTAGATAAATTTTGGCCAATAGTGGGAAACTCTGTCATGTCACAATGTGATAAATGGATTAGATCATTGGAGATAGTGGGAATTGGTTTCCTAACTAGAAATTGCATGCTCCGGTTCCCTCCATCGTAGCCTTCTTTAGGTTGATGGTGGCTCTGATAAGATCTTGACTATTGTGGGTTTCTTTCACTCGTAGTCCTAGGAATGATGTCTCCAGTGATTTATCTTTTTGCATTTTTAATGCCTTATTTTTGCTTGACAGTTTTATATTGGCGTATGCGTTGATTAGTTTCCATATACTTGGGGCTTGATCCTTACATTCATTCCTTTATTGATTTTTATTATCAAAAACTAAAAATAGGAAAGTGTAAGCTATGTTGAGTAGCTGACCAGATACCTTGTTATAGTCATACAAGAAATATAAAGCAGCACTCATAAATAATGCTTATAGTCTAAAGATGTAGGAAGTTAGACAAAAAAGGTTGCTATACCTTAGAAAGCCTACAAATGATATGTTTTTGTGGGAAAAAGAAAAGAGAAGAAGAAATACTGGGAAAAAGAAGAATTTTTTTCACACAACAAATAGGATTGATTTAGGAAGTACATTTCCAAATGACAAGAAGAATGGAAAGTGTGGGTATAAACTTGTAAAAGTGAAAAAAGCAATTTGAGAGATTTGTGCATGATTGTGTATCAGGAGCTCAGTATGTGAGGTGATTTCTAAGTGCCAAAAATTCAGCTTTGAAGGCAATACTTTTTTCCGCCTTTTTGTGTATAGTCTTTTAAGGAAATATCTTTTTAAAAAGCAATTCCTCATAAGCAGGAGGGATCCTTTCCCAGTCTAAGTTGGATTTTACTAAGTGCTTCTGTGTCATGTTAAGATTTGAGACGTATTTGGACCTCCTATTGTTTTGCTTTGCCATAACAATTGTGCTTTAGGTCTAATTGGTTGATTATTAATTCTCACCAATTTCTTCTTTGGGGCTTGGGCTGGACTGATAGATCATATTGTTGGGATTGCTAGTTTTAATATATATATATATATATATATATATATATTGGTTTTATGGGAAGATATGCTCACTTATTATTGTCAAATTGGTGAATTGTACCACAACATCTCAACCATATATAATATTGTGACATGGCAACTTGAATCAGGGAATGAGAAACCACTATGAACATAAATGCACCCCCCTATCTTCAGTAGTATTTCATAGGGCCTCTAATGTATTGGCTATTGAACTGCCAATGGAATCCAATTAAGTTTCTAACTTTTAACTGCATGTTCTATCACAATAAGGCTGCCAATTTCTACAACACCATTCTTGGTGACAATTTCATACCACCACATGCAACTTTAAAACACAAAGGTATAAGCTAACAAGAATGTAAGATAGACTGATCAATTTGCGAAAGTTGTTTTGCCACATCAATCATTGTTGTTGCCAGGTAAAGTTAAAGCACGTGGGTGAGGGCATAACCATCACATATGAGTGAAAGGATTGAAACCCAAAGACAATACTGTGAATTTTGCAGCCCAACCCACAGATGCCGCAATCCTATGTTGGAGAATTCTCTGAGAATTTTGCAGCCCAACCCACATCCTATGTTTGCCCTGCCCTTTAAACAACCAATACCAAAATATTCTAGCAAACAAGCATTTCAAGAGCCACGCCTCGCAAATTTATTACCTATATCGCAAGGATGCATTATAAAGAGCGAAATATTTGCACGCAAGATTCTCACTCTGTATCTTCGCGCTTTGCTTCAAGACCAAGTCAGCATCTCATTTTTTCACTTATTTTATAAAACCCATACTAAACTTCCAAGTAATTTAATAAATAATGCCAGAAACTTTATGTGTTCAACTAAATTACTTAAGATCCTTTGATATTTTTATGTTGTGTCATTCACCACCCTTTAAAGAACAATTTGTTACCAGATTATTGTTTAAATAATCTGTATTGCTTCCCAAATTGGGATGGAAATCATCCAATGGTAAAAGTTTTTAATTGCTTTTAGCATAGAGATTGCTTGTATAATAGCTTATGCCTTTATCTACTCCAAATGTCAATGGAGAAAAATAATGTGCTTTATGTAGGATTAGCTGATTTCTTCAATTCTTTGGAAATTATTATCCTTATGATTTTTTTTCTTTTGTTTTTTTTTTTTACTGTTTTAAATGATTTTTCTTCATGATTTAGCTGTGAAATTTCAAATCCATCTCTCATGTAGATATTTACATGTGTATGTGTGTGTGTGAGGGATATATAAAGACTCCTAGTCAAATTCATTAAAGCATATTACATGTGTATGTGTGTGTCAGAAACGGCTAGAGAAATAAAGGATTCCGCTTGTATTGAGGTATTATTTTTAAAAATAACTTACCAATTACATAGGAACAGCAAAGATCAAGGCTGGATTGAATCCCCAATTACAGCAAAGTACTCTATTTAATCCTGAGTTATAGATGTACTTCTTCTTGCTTTCCATTCTTTTAGCATTCTTTTGTTAAATAATGCCAATAAATTGCTCTTTAGTATAGATTTTCCTTGCATGTAGAATAGCATTCCTTTGCCCCCACACTATTAATGATCTCACAGTAGCACTCTAATCTTTGCAGTATGGAGCCTCGGATCGATGACGAGCCATAAATCTTGCACCCTGGTCCGCTTGATGAGTCATTGTTGACGCGACAACGATATCATCGATCATAGGACGTTTGGAATGACGAGGTGAAATATCTAGTTCTAACAACCGCTTTAATTTTTAAGTTGTCTTTGACTTTTAGTTAGCAAGTTCTTTTAAAGTTGTATTTGTAACAACTGCTATAATTTTTATGGATTTTGCAGGACCCGGGCCCACTTATGTGCCGTGGTCGCACTAAGGAGATGGCAAGCATTCAGATGGGAGATAATCAGGTGATTGACATTATCAAGTTGCCAAGGCTGGAAGGATTGTTTAGGGCCCCTTCCAGAGAGATTGATCATTGCCTAATATCGGCCCTAATTGAGTGATGGTGGCCGGAGACTCATACGTTCCATCTTCCACATGGTGAGATGTCAATCACCCTACAAGATGTGGAGGTCATTTTCGGACTTCCTATAGATGGTGAGGTCTTGGTTGGGCCGATTGCTGTGGTGGATAGGGATTGGCGAGATCTGTGCATGGAGTTACTTGGTTTTACTCCGGCGAATAATAACAAAACTTTGGTGGGGCAAAGAATTCTCATCAGCTGCCTTGTTGATGCCATTGCAGCGTCACTGCCTTATGATGCAACGGAGATGCAGATACACTAGTATGCCCGGTGCTATATTTTAGTGCTGCTAGGAGATAAGCTTTTCATGGACAAGTTGAGAGATAGGGTGCATCTAATGTTCTTGGCGTTCCTGCGTGACCTTTGTGACCCGCCACAGTATAGTTGGGGTAGTGATTGCTTGACCTGGTTGTACAGAGAGTTGTGTCGGGCAAGCGAGAAAGGGGCATCGCAGATTGGTGGGGCGTGCACATGGTCCAGTATTGGGCAGGGCAAGGTTGCCATTCTTGTGCCCGAGGATAGAGCCCCCACCTGGGATGTGATTATGGCCCATGGCCATATGCTCCACTTGCATTTAAGTAAGTATTTTCCTGATATTTAGTGTGTTCTGCAATGTACTCTTCTTAGTAACTATAACATGGGTAT